>CM054060.1:99090487-99524518 GCA_028641055.1 Alopecurus myosuroides
AGGGTTCTCTTTGTTCCGGCAAACATCTGTATCTGGTTTCGATAATATCTGTTTTCGTATTTGTTTCCGAGGTTTCTGTATTCGTTTCTGCTTCCGCGTAAAAATGTGAAAGCAAACGTGGCACCACTCAGTTCCGTCCGTATCCGCTCCGTTTTTATCCCTAGTCTCCGTCCTCTAGGACCCCTTGCTGGACCTCCCCGTCCCACGCGCAATCGCCCGTGAGTACAGGAACGAGCGGGCTCTGTTCGATGAGACGGCCAGGGAGTGGACCCGCGCACACGCATCGGCGCCCGTCGTCTCGTTCTATCCACCACAGGGAAGAAAGGTGGCTCTGGCCTCGGCGCCCGTCGTTTCCTTCTATGCAAGTGCTTCTTCTCCTGAATGAGCATCGTTGCCCCGTACGTCTTGATCCATTCCTCGGTCTAGAAGAACTTGAAAACCTCGCTTAACTAGTCATGTTTAAGTTTAATTTGTAATGCTTTGTGGTGACTGTTTGGATGATTCGATATGGCCGGTGAGGATTGTGTTGGCACGGTAGCTTTTTTTGTTTGGTTTTGACGTACGTGATATAGTTTGATCAATTAGTTTTTCTTTATAGTACACGAGGGGGCTTCTCCGCTCTCTGACTCTCTTCATCGTCAAGCCACAGAGAGCCAGCTACACCGTTCGTACTGAAGTCACCAAAAGGTGAAAAAGACTGATCAATCCGTATAGCTGCCTGCTGTTTTTATGCACACATGATGCATGCCGCAGCTAGATATAGATAAAGGAGTCCATGCCATTTTTAGCCATTTGCCGGTTAGAGTTACTTAGCTGGCACACACTCGACCTTGTCCTCATGAACGACGAGTTTAGCCAGTGGCTTGACTAGCCAGTGGTAGCTATATGATGAGTTGGAATTTGCTGCCATCTGCATGCTTCGGAAAGTACATGCGCTGCCGTGCTGCTATGGATTTGCCTGGTTTCAGATTCAAATCAATAATTGTGGTTCGTCAGTTCACCCATCTTGGCAAGCTTGGCGGTGAGTGGTGACACTGACATAAATGAGTTATTTTCTACGAGAATGGTTCGAGAAGACCGTGGAGGTGATTCAGAAACCACTTTTTAAAGGATACGTCATGGATAGACGTATCGGTTTCAAAGGAGAAGGGCCGAGAGGCCAGGAATTATAACGCGGTCATAGACGTCGATAACGCGCTCCACCCACTAAAAAACATAGCCTCCACCGCTCTACCTGTGCTAAGTCTTTCCTAAATAGCTTGTCCGCCCATCGGTCGGCCTCCACCAAAATGTTCCGAATTACGACCGCCGAGTCTGGTCGCACACCCTCGAAGACAATATCATTCTGGTGCTTCCAAATGCACCACAAAATGAGTCCAAGAGCAGTCCAAATCTCCCGTGCCGACCCCTGCCCTTATTTGGCAGGTAGCCAATCCACCAAGTGGTCACTAGGGTTGGGGATCCACTCCTCAAGACCCAGTGGTGGAGGAAAGCGGTCCACACTACCCGCGCCAGGACACAACCCAAGAGGAGGTGGTCAATGTCTTCTGCCTGTTGATCGCAGAAGGGGCACGCTAACGGTCTCGGAAGACGACGCCTCTCTAGACGGTCCGCCGTCCAGCAACGGTTACGCAAAGCCAACTAAAGGAAGAACTTGCATTTCGCAGGGGCGCGGGATCTCCAGATCTGCTTCGCACCTGCGAACTCCGTGGTACCATCAAACAATGCCAGATACGCCGAACCCGTAGAGTAGGTGTTATCACCTACCTAGTTCCACCTAAAAGAGTCCGCCGACCCTTCCACGAGATCCAATGCTGCAATGCGCTCAGCCAACGCCAAGAGCTCGCCAAGCGCCACCGCCCCGAGATCATGTGAGATGCCTCGAAGCCAACCGCCTGAAATGCCCTCCCAAACCCGCAGAGATATTTTCGCTTGCTTGGAGACCTTGGGGAAAAGGTGCAGAGCAATGTCTTTTATCCTACCCTCCGGGAGCCATCTATCTGACCAGAAGAAAGTATCTCTCCCGTCCCCCAAGATTGAAGTGGTGGCCGCCTCGAAAAGTTGACGGACCTCGAAAGGAACATGTAGGTTGAATTACCTCCAAGGCTTTCTCGTGTCCACCCTCTCCAACCAAAGCCACCGGGCCCTCAGCGCCATGTTCGACAACCTGAGGTTCGGATGCCTAAACCTCCCAGCGATTTGGGCATGCAGGCCCGATCCCACGCCACAAGGCAGTGTCCCCCTGAACCTCTTTCCGACCCTTCCACAGGAACCCTCTGAGGACCTTCTCCAAGGCTTTGAAAGTTTTAACCGAGATATCAAGAGACATCATCGCGAAGATAGGGATGAACGCCGTAATCGTTTTGACTAGCTCAGCCTGCCTCCTCTGTTCATCATGTTGGCACTCCACCCAGGTAGCATGCTGGCCACTTTATCCACCAGGTACTGCAGCTGGGCCGCTGTCGGCTTCCGTAACGACATGGGTAATCCCAAGTACCGAAACGGGAGGGGACGAATCGGGCAGACGAGCTCATGGGAACCAGGCCCTCCACCGAAGAATCACACCTAATCAGGTGCGCATAGCACTTATCAAGATTAGTTCTGAGTCCCGACGCCAGTCCAAAATCCTCGATGAGTGAAGCGAAGGAACGAAGATCCAATGCCGTGTGTCTAATGAAGGAGACCACATCATCAGCGCAGATCGAGGTTCTGTTCCTTAGCCCGTTGCTAGACAAGGGGGAGAGAAAACCTCTCCTAGTGGCCAGCTCCACAAGGTAGTAGAAAACCTCCATGACGAGAATGAGAAGTTGCGGCGAGAGCGGGTCCCCTTGCCTAAGTCCACGCCTGTTAAAGATGCGACCACCGGGCGTCCCATTCATCAGAATGCGGGTAGATGCCGATGATAATAGGGCGCAGATCCACGCGATCATGCGATCGCCAAAACCAAGCTTCCTCAAGACTTCGAGGAGGAAAGCCCAATCCACCGTGTCGAAGGCTTTGGTGATGTCAAGCTTTAGCAGAATTGCCGGAGTTCTGGAGCTGTGCAACTCGCGCACCGTTCCTTGCACCGTCATGAAGTTGTCGTGGATGCACCGTTTGCGAATGAAGGCGCTTTGGTGACTACCCACTAGCTTTGGGAGGGACGGGGCCAGTCTCCTTGCAAGAACTTTTGCCACCAACTTGGCGAAGCTATGAATGAGGTTGATCGGTCGGAAGTCCTTAATCTCCTCAGCACCTTTATGTTTGGGAAGCAGCGAGACAAGGGCCTGGTTAACCGCTCCAAATCCACGCACGTCGAGTCTCACAAGCGAGTCGAAGGCAGACATGACGTCGTCTTTCACGATGGACCAGCAAGAAACGAAGAATCTGTTGGTGAAGCCATCGGACCCAGGGCACTTATCATACTGCATCTCCTTGATAGCAACCCAGATCTCCTATGCCGAGAAATCAACCTCTAGATGGCGCAGATTGGATGACGGGAGGCCTAGAGCATCTAGATCCGGGGAAAAGGGCCGGTCCATATCCGAACCTAAAAGTTCATCATAGAACTTATCCACCGCCTCGGCCTTGTCCACATGATCAGTCACTCTAAGGCCTTCCACGAGAAGGTGATCCACGAAATTCTTCTGGCGATGGTGACTCGCATGAGAATGGAAGAACCGGGTGCAAGCGTCCCCATCCTGTAACCAGAGCTGTCGCGACCTCTGCCTTGTGATAGACCTCTCCAAGGAAGCCAATCTCAATAGATTCTTTTTTAAAAGCCTTCTAAGTCCACGCTCTTCAGGAGAGAGCTGCTTCGAGTCCATAGCCGAATCTAGACGAAGGATCACTTCATTGGCTAGCAATATCTGCAACTTCACGCTCCCGATGAACCTGGAGCTCCACCGAGAGAGCTCCGTGGCTATGGCTCTCAGTTTGCGGTCTAGCCGCTTGAAGGGGTTAGGCTCCTGCTCCACCGAGTTCCACGCGTCAGCAACCACCTGTTGAAAACCATCCACCTTTGGCTGGAAGGACTGGAAGTGGAATCTACGCTCCCAATGTAAGTTGGGGGCCAGCCTCAAAACCAACGGGCAGTGATCAGAATGCCCGAAGGAAAGGGCGGTGAGGAACGCATCCGGGAAAAGCACCTCCCAGTCCACAGAAGTAACCACCCTATCGAGTCTCTCCAGCATAGGATTTTCTCTCTCATTAGACCAAGTGAAACAACGGCCATTGAGGTAGAGGTCTTTGAGTTATAGCTGCGCAAGAGTGCAGCGAATGCGTCCCATCAATCCCCGGTGAAGAGCACCCTGATTTTTTTTCGCCCTCATAAGCAATGAGGTTGAAATCCCTGGCCACCAACCAAGGGCCTGCGTGGAGATCCCGGATGTCTCTCAGTTCTTCCAGAAACGCCTTCTTGTTTGCCTCCCCCTGGGAGGGACCGTAAACTCCCGAAAACCACCAACCATGCTCCCCATCGACCCAGATGTGAGCTGTAATGGTGTTGGCCGTAAGATGGGGGTTGGAGACCGTAACGAACCCGGATTGCCAAGCAAGAAGGATTCCACCACGGGTGCCGTCAGCCGGGAGGTAAAAAAAACCCATCAAAAGCCGACCCAAGGAAATCCCGCACCACACGGTCGCATATGACCGCCATCTTAGTTTCCTGAACACACACCACTACCGCGTTCACAGGGGCCAAAACCTGATAGATCGCCACCCTACGAGCATCAGAATTAAGACCACGCCCATTCCAGATTGCAATGGAGATGTCAGGGTTCATAGCTCCCACCAAAAGAGAGAACAAAGTTTACAAACAAGGAGTCGGATTACAGAAGGGACGCTACACCACAAAGCGAAACTAAACCACACAGGCCTCCTGTGTCTCATCCACCAAGGGGAGCGCCTCTGGCTGCCATCCGAAGAGACCCACAATCACGTCTATCTGGTCCTTCCGGAGGGGCTGTGAGAAAAGCTCGAGGTAGGAAGCCACCGCCTCATCGCCTATCACCTCAGTCTGCTGTGCAATCCCCAACTTAAGGATCAATTCCCGCTGTTTCCTACACATCGGGGTGCCTGCCGCAAACTTTCCACGCAGACGGGAGCTCCGCCGCACTGAACTCCCACTCGGACAACCGGAATGCCCCTTCTTCACCGGCCTAGCCAGGATCGGCGAAATAGACTTTCTGTAATAGCGTCGCAGCAGTGTGACATCTTGGCATGAGAGATCACGCACCAAAACTGGGGTTGAATCCTCCTCCATCGCCAACTCCGGAGGTCCAACCGCCGCAGGGGTGGTCGTCCCGTCCACGGCCCAAGGCCCATAAGCGTGAGGGTGCACCGCAACTGGCCCAACCTCGAGAGGCTCTTTCGAACTGGACACCGAAACTGCAAACATGTCCAGTATGGACACTAGTGATCCAAAAGGAGAATCCACCTCAGAAGCCGGGTCCGTGTCTGCCAGTGAGGAAATGGAGCAGGTCCGCACCGGAGAAAGTAGTCCAGGGGATGCCAAAAGCTGGTTGCCACATGACGCCGCGGCCCCACTCCTGTCAACGCCCTGCAACCACTCCTTGACCACTTCCGAGCTGGCCATAGGTGGAAAGCCGGCGCGCCCGCTGGATTCTAAAATGGTGGAGGCAAAAGCTTCCTTGACCCGCACCTCTTCCTCTGGAAGAGCCACGACCGAGCCTCTCCCAGAAGCAGCCAAGACACACTTTCCATGTGTCCCAACTGGGGAGGGAAGATACGCCTCCAGCAGCATCGGATCCCTCCCGTACACCCCACTGTCCGGTCCGACCGACACGAACGCGCCCACGCCACCAGTAGGCCATGCAGCCGCCGCGCTGACTGAGTCCACCCCCGTCTGTTCCACGGCCGCATCGCGCACCGCTCCAAGCGCCACGCCAACCGCGCCGCCACCGGCGTGTCTTCTCTGATCACCGGCGGGATTGCGCACCCAGGTCATCGACCTCAACCTTTGGGCTGGCCGTGACCCCTCGACGGCGCTATCTCGACCTGCCTGATCATCACCCCCACGTCGTGGCCATCACGCTGGTGATCACCATTGCCGCGTCCATCGCCGCCCAAACGACCACGACCGTTGTTGCCGCCACCGCCAGGGGTAGAGCGGGGCGGCGCCGTCATATCCACCGAGTGCACGACCTGGACCGTGACAATGTACAGGAGCATGTTCTTCTCAAGTGGTATTAGCGCATCGCCGGGTAGCACTAGGCCGCCGTCTTCCTCCAATCGGTCGCTGGGTTCCTCTATGAGAAGAGCTTTGCTTTTGGGGATCAAAGAGAGTCCGTCAGTCCACACCACCGCCTGGAACGTGCGGAGGTCCTCCCTATTTGCCGTCGACGCGTCAAGGCGCTCCACCCACGCCACCGATCCCATCATTGCGACGGCCGTCGTCATGTTCCACGCATGCGCGGGCATGCCGGTGAGCTCCAAGGCCACCCGGAAGTGCATGGAGCGCCGCGTAGCCTGCAGCTGCCTATTTCACGGCGAGAAGAGGAGGGAAAAGTCCCTAGCATCGATCACCCCGGCGTTGAACACTTTGTCGTGGATGCGCCTACTCACGAACACGAAGAGCAGGTCCGAGTGCCAATGGCGGTGCACCGAGTAATTATTCGTGACAAGCGGTAGTTGGGCATCCAGTGCCGCCGCGACCTCCCTCGGCGAGACCTGTCCACGGGCGCCCGAGACAAAGGCGACCATCCCCCACCGTAGCGCCTCCTCTGCGGCGGAAATCCCAGCCAAGCGCGGAAGGAAGACTCTCTCGAGACGCGCCGCCGGCGGGATTGGTTCCTCAGCCGCACGCTCCACTCTATGATCAACCGTCTCGCTGTGCCGCCGCCGAGGGGGCCGCGACGGAGATGGTGACCTCTCTACACGACGATCACCACTCCTATGACGCGCAGATGAGTCGTCATGCCGCCGAGAGGAGGAGCCCTCCTCCCAGCGTGAACCACCACGGTGTTCCACCGCGCGCTCCCGCACCAACGTGCGGCCACCCCGCTCCCCAGTGCGTTCTGCCGTAGTGACGCCCGGACCACCTCGCTCCGAGACACGACCCCCGCCGCCGGCCGCCACGGCACGCTCACTAGGGAGGGTGCGTCACAACGATTCACGATGCGCTCTGGGTGAACATGTTCCATGTCGTCGGTGCCGTGACCGCCCCGTTCCACCACCAGACCACCGACGCCGCGCTCCACCCGACCGTCAGGCGCACCCTGAGCATGCGTCATCTCACCGCGGAGAGGAGGGGCCCCCGTATGACCTGCCGGCTCCCGAGTCCGCGGAGCACGAGAGGCCACTGATTCCACCCGTGGCGACGCCGGCCGCGGCTCGTCCACCACCCGGGCTCCGAGCCGCTCATGAGCGGGGACTCCGACCCGAGGGCCGATGCGAAGATGCACGTCCCCTGCCGGCATCACATGGCGAGGCTGGCCACACTCCCGCGTGCGATGCCCGTCCTTGCGGCACCGGAGGCAAACAGTCTCGAATGTACACTCTCGGGAAATATGACATAGATGAAGGCAGTTGAAGCAGCCCCTCGCAAGGTCCGGCGGCAAGTCCTCCCGGATGATGAGGGCCAGCAGGGTGGTGCGATGCTGCTCGCTATGCAGCTTCTTCCCGCCTACGTGGGTCCACGGCCGAGGGTCAGTCTCCATCCGCACCAGCGACCGGGCACGAGACGCGAGTGGAGGGAACTCCACCCGGGAGGCCAGGTTGTGTGCAGGTCGCGCCACACCTTCACTCACCCGGGGGGGGGGGGGGGGGCTCGAGGAAACCACGACCAGCGAAGGAGAGCGCGGTGGAGACGCAGCAGGAGGTGTCCCGCTGCGGAGGACTTCGCGACGAGGAGCGGTCCTCCTCATCGTTGGAGAAGTCCACCCATCAGCATCCCTCGGCCGAGGAGGCGGTCGGGGAAGCCATGAGGGAGCAAGGGGTGGCCGCCGGGGCTGGAGTAGCATCCGACGTGAGGCTTAGGTGGACGCCGTCGCCGGAGTGGCGAGCGGCGGAAGGAGGGCGGTCTCACTGGACACCTCTCAGTCTAAAACCTTAGAAACCACTTTAAAGTTTGTTGCTTCGGCCGGCGTACTTACGTGTTACTTTTACTTGTAATAGTTTACAGAAAATGGTTTTGTTGTTACTTATGACCCTAGTAGATGCTTATGACCCATGACATTAACTGGAGCGTGCCGCATTATGGCGGAATCATCCAAAAGTCTCCCGTCTGCATGAATGCTGCCTTCTTTACCAAAGGTCTTCCCAAGTTTGGAACTGACGGATGGTGTTGTGACTTTTGAGTAGGAAAAAATTAGCGGGCTATAGAAAAATAGCGTCAGCCCCTTAAAATACATTCTATATCACGTGATTAAGCGAGATAAATCTCAGCATGGTATAGCATGCTATTAGTGGCGCTATAGTGCACTATTTTCCTCCCATGGTTGAGCATCCTCTTCGGCTGCCTTAGGGCATCTCCAGCGGCCTCCCTCTAACGGACAACGGGCCGCGGGCATGGTGAAAACTGGCCCAAATTTGGTAAGGGTTTGCGGTGGAGTCTATCCGCGTCCACTGCATGTCCTCCTCCCCGCCAGGGTGGAGTTTAGGGAACAGAGGGAGTAGTTATTAATGAGTGACCATCTTTTTTCGTTGTGCTTGTAGTGGGCAGCTGAAATTTTTTAGCACCAAAACATTCAGGCAAAGTGACGTGTCATTCTGAATACAGATGGAGGTTTGGGTCATGAAGATGATAGCCTAGTAGATTTTGGAGATTGTCACTACCATGTAGTTTCAATGGTTTCCATAAAGTGCAACTGCTATCAAAATTATTTCATCCATGAGGCTTTGTTGTGATGGCATAACTTCTAGCACTAACTCCGAACCTGATGCAGCACACCCCATTCCACCAAGCCCATCATTAAGTGGACCTATGACAAGATCACGAGCAAAGGCGATGCATGATAAGGTGAACTCAATCCTCTCTCTCTATGCTTCCGATGACTTGGTGAATGGTGCGCTTCCTTATGGAAATTCCCTATGTGTGCTCAGGTTTGAGCCCCAAGACGATGCCCAAGATTCCCAAGAAGATGCCCAAGACGATGCCCAAGAAGCTACGAAAGAAGTCCGAGAGGAAGGCGTCGAGGAAGACGAAGAGAAGGAAAAGGGATGAGGAGGGCAGGGGAGCCGGCCTCAAACCCCAGCCAGGTCGGCCTCCACCTAGGCTTCAGGCCGGATACACGACACCTTAGGCCGGCCAGCTTCCCGAGCGACCCGGCCCCCACCCCGGCCCTAGGCCGGTTCGTCCCTGGGCCAGGCCGGGCACCCGCCCGAAGGGTCCGGCCTCCACCCCGGCCCCAGGACGGCGCGCCTGCGCCCACCCCGGCCTCCCAGGCCGGTTGTCCTGGAGACGCGCAAATGAAGGGGAAAAGGCCCCTTTTCTCCCCTCACCTACCCCTTGGCTATATAAGGCGCCCTTTGGCTAGATCTAGGGTTTAGAGATGAATTTAGACATTTGAGATTTGCTCTTGTACCCCTCTTGTGAGGCTACTCCTATGGTTTGTACATAGGATCGTATCAAGGCTACTCCTATGATGTGTATCTAGGATCGTATCAAAATTCATCGGGCTTCCTATCCTTTCCTCTTGGGATTCAGTTAGGGACTTTTCAATCTTCCTCAACTAACCCTTGAGGTTCTATTGGCGTGGTGGAGCGGCCACGGGTGTGAAGCGGTTTCCGAAAAGGTGAGTTCAGTTGGATCGATCATCTCGTAGGAGGCCGTTGTGGCTTAGTTGACGGGAGATTTGGGTTCTTTAGTTCTTGCTAGTTATCTCCCCTTTGTTTTCCCCACGATTCCCCTCGATTTCCCTCTCGTGTTCATCGTTCGTTCTTTGTGTTCTTGGTCGATTCGTGAAGATCGGGCCACCCAAGAGGTTAACCCCTCCATCATATGGTATCAGCAACTAGATTGACACGAATTTGACCCCCACTACCCCACTTTCCACCAAATCTTTTCTTCCCCCACCCTAAATTTGAAAATATCACCAAAAGTAGCCAAAAAGGGATTTCGACCGGTCTGTGGATTTGTTGAGTTTTTCGTGGATTTGTTCTATGGATTCATTGCTTGAGACTATTCCCGACCTTTCTGTTCAGCCACTTTCTTTCTTGGATTTGAAGAAATTTCGAAATTGGGAAAAAATCTCAGAAAAATCCCGCTCTTCGATTCTTGGACAAATTTTTGATCGTGTTTTTCTTTGTCGCTGTTGGTCCGATTTGAGTGATTCAAGCTTCCACGAGAAGCCCAAGACATCATCTATGTATCTACACCAACATATCGACACAACATCGACAACCCTGGCCCGCAAGTCCGTGATCATCCACCAAATAGGTATAACTTGCTTCCGCTTGAACTAACCCATTATTTCTGTACCTTGCCCATTCAGACTAGCTCTTTTACATCGCTTGACATTGCAGTAGTGGCACCGAGAGTGCGTGTTTGGCACTTGTGAGAGCGTAGTTTCGAGTAGGCATTGGCATTTTGGAATCATCAAAAATCAAAACATAAAAAAGAGAGAATAAGAAGCAAAAGATCGATGCCAATTGCTATCACTTGTAGGAACTTGTACCTTTGCGTTGCAAAAGAGAAGAGAGTGACCGGTTGCCATGGTGCGAATCTTGTTTCCTCTTATAGTTTGCGGTTTGAGCTAGCGTCCTCCTTGCATTGGTGTGACATTGAGGTTAGTCTTCGTTAGGAACATTTCGTCTCCGCTCGTCCTTTGGCCGCACTAACCCCATTTATCCCTTGTGTGTGTGTTCCATTTTTGTTTCCTCCACTAGGTTTGGTTCTTTTGCTAACATTTATTTTCGGTTCTTCTCTACGTTTAACAACAAACTTTTCTTCGGATTTGTTGATTTTCCTTGCCACTTCCTCACCCATTTGCTTTCCACATAAAGCGCGTGTGTTGTTGTTTGCGGTTTTCTTTCGATATTTTTGGACTCACTTTGGACATACCGCCCTACACCTAGACTCATCCACTAGCCTCAATACGACAAAAAAGGTAACGTTGGGTAAGTGAGACATCCATTTCTTCATATCACCCTTGTGTGTTTTTGAGATGGCTAGGGAATGAGTGTTCACAAGTCCGAGCTCGGAAGATGAAGGAAACCCTTTCTTCAACGATAATGCATACCACAACTTCGTCACCCACACCGACCATTTCCAACTCCGCCAACTTGTGAAGGACGGATTGGAGCGCTATGGGCATCGTCTCCAAGCGCAAGAGGCTCGATTGAATGATCAAATGACACGCATCAACATCAACTTCGCTAACCTTGCCAACCGTCATGGATGATCATCGTCCTCAAGGTCGCGACGCTCAAGCCACCACACTCAAGATCATCACCAAGCGCGTCGCCATGATCACAACCCCAACCGGAGTATAAGTCCGGTATTTCTCCAGCGGGGCTAGGGTTTCACCGGAGAGGGGGCTCCAGAGCGTCTAGATCCCAACAAAATCTAGGGGGTGCCATACCATGTTGGTATTGGTGTGTTGTGTGTTTTGGATGGCAAATATTTCACCCCGGAGTGTGACCCGCTTCACCGGCATCCACTTCTCTCTGATGAGTTTACATGCGCTTATAGGCCAAAACTCCCGTATCGGACGAAACATCGTGAATCTTCCAAAGAGTTGGGTTCCACCTTTTTGTTTTGTGTTGCCTTGGGCTACCCTAACACAACCAATCAACTAGTTCCACATAACCCCTTTCGACGCTGTTACCGCGTGTATCCGTGTACGTCCGGTATTTCTCCAGCGGGTCTGGGGTTTCACCGAAGAGGGGGCTCCGGAGCGTCTGGATCCCAACACAAGATAGGGGGTGCCATACAATGTTGGTATAGGTGTGTTGTGTGTTTTGGATGGAAAATATTTCACTCCGGGGTGTGACCCGCTTCACCGACATCCACTTCTCTCTGGTGAGTTTACATGCGCTTATAGGCTGAAACTCCGGTATCGGACGAAACATCGTGAATCTTCCGAAGAGTTGGGTTCTACCTTCTTTTTGTGTGTTCCTATTGCCTTACCTAACACAACCAAGCACCTAGTTGCACTTTTTTACCCCCTCCCTACGCCGTTACCGGCTGTAGACATATAAGTTTGGGTTTTCTCCAGCGGGGCTAGGGTTTCACCGGAGAGGGGGCTCCGGAGAGTCTGGATCCCAACACAAGCTAGGGGGTGCCATAACATGTTGGTATAGGTGTTTTGTGTGTTTTGGATGGCAAAGATTTAACTCCGGGTGGTGACCCGCTTCACCGACATCCACTTCTCTCTCATGAGTTTACATGCGCTTATAGGCTGAAACTCCCGTATTAGACGAAATACCGTGAATCTTCCGAAGAGTTGGGTTCTACCTTTTTATTTTGTGTTCCTATGGACTACCCTAACACAACAAATCAACTAGTTACACATTTGTACCCATTTCGACACCGTTACTGCGTGTATCTGTGTAAGTCCGGTATTTCTCCAGTGGGTCTAGGGTTTCACCGGAGAGGGGGCTCCGGAGCGTGTGGATCCCAACACAAGCTAGGGGGTGCCATACCATGTTGGTATAGGTGTGTTGTGTGTTTTGGATAGCAAATATTTCACTCCGGGGTGTGACCAGCTTCACCGATAGCCACTTCTCTCTGGTGAGTTTACATGCGCTTATAGGATGAAACTCCCGTATCGGACGAAACATCGTGAATCTTTTGAAGAGTTGGGTTCTGACTTTTTGTTTTGTGTTCCTGTGTCCTACCCTAACACAACCCAGCAACTAGTTTCACATTTCTACCCCCTTTCGACGCTGTTACCGCGTGTATCCGTATAAGTCCGGTATTTCTCCAGCGGGGCTAGGGTTTCACCGGAGAGGGGGCTTTAGAGCGTCTGGATCCCAACAGAAGCTAGGGGGTGCCATAACATGTTGGTATAGGTGTGTTTTGTATTTTGGATGGCAAAGATTTCACTCCGGGGTGTGACCCGCTTCACCGGCATCCACTTCTCTCTCGTGATTTTACATGCGCTTATAGGTTGAAACTCCTGTATCGGACGAAACATCGTGAATATTTCGAAGAGTTGGGTTCTACATTTTTGTTCTGTGTTTATATGGCCTAAGCTAACACAACCAAGCAAATAGTTCCACATTGCTACCCCCTTTCGACGCTGTTACCGCGTGTATCCGTATAAGTCCGGTATTTCTCCAGCGGGGCTAGGGTTTCACTGGAGAGGGGACTCTGGAGCGTCTGGATCCCAACACAAGCTAGGGGGTTCCATACCATGTTTTTATAGGTGTGTTGTGTGTTCTGGATGGAAAATATTGCACTCCGGGGTGTGACCCGCTTCACTGGCATCCACTTCTCTCTAGTGAGTTTACATGCGCTTATAGGCTGAAACTCCCGTATTGGACGAAACATCGTGAATCTTTCGAAGAGTTGGGTTATACCTTTTTGTTTTGTGTTCCTACGGCCTGCCCTAACACAACCAAGTAACTAGTTCCACATTTCTACCACTTTCGACGCCATTACCTCGTGTATCCGTATAAGTCCGGTATTTCTCCAGCGGGTCTAGGGTTTCACCAGAGAGGGGGCTCCGGAGCGTCCGGATCCCAACACAAGTTAGGGGGTGCCATACCATGTTGGTATAAGTGTGTTGTGTGTTTCGGATGGCAAAGATTTCACTTCGGGGTGTGACCCGCTTCACCGGCATCCACTTCTCTCGTGAGTTTACATGCCCTTATAGGCCGAAACTCCCGTATCGGACGAAACAACGTGAATCTTCCGAAGAGTTGGGTTCTACCTTTTTGTTTTGTGTTCCTTTGGACTACCCTAACACAAACAAGAACCTAGTTCTACATTTCTACCCCCTTTCCACGCAGTTATCGCGTGTATCCGTATAAGTCCGGTATTTCTCCACAGGTCTAGGGTTTTACCCGGAGCATCAGAATGTCACCAAATGACTTGCGTCAGAATCCCATATGTATAGGTGTGTTTTGCTGCCATAGAATATTTATAATCCCCCAAAATTTGCGAGAATAATGAATAGAATAGTTCAAATAATAATATTACAGAGAATATTTTTTATGTTTTCTTGAAACCACCGAGAAACATTACAGAAATTATGTTTCACTTCATGACTAAATAAAATATACTAGTATTAATATTACACTGAACAATATAGTAGTAGTAATATAATAAAATAAAACATTTTTTTTTCTGTATGCCGATGGCTAAGCCGTCAGCGTAGGGTGGGAGAAATAAAAATAAAAATATCTGTGCCGACGGCTAAGCCGTCGGCATAGACAGGCAGGTATGTACGGGCTCGGGGCCGCGCGTTGAGCTCCTCCTGCCCACATCTCACTCACGCGCCACCCTCTTCCTGCCCTCTGCCCACACCAGCGCCCCCTGCTCCGCGCCCACTCACGCCGTCGTTGTCGTCGCCCCCTCGGGCCCTCATCCTCCCCCTCTACGCGCCTCCGTCGCTGTCCTCCACCGCGCGTCCCTCCGCCCATGCCGCAGCCGCTGCTCCAGCCACCCGCCCGCGCCCCCGCCGCCGCCGAAGTTGACCCCTCTCGGGCCCTCCTCTTACCCCTCCCGGGTTCCTCCCCCACGAGAGCTCCTCCTCCACAGATGGATTGGAGGTGAGGTGAGCTAGCCCCCCTCCTTTTTTTCCCGTTTTTAATTTTTATTAGTTGTTAGATGTTAATTAGATTTTAGGATAAATGTTAGATAATTTAGGTTAGTGGTGCTGTTAGAGAATTTAGGTTAGTTAGAAAAAAGTGTTAGGATTAGGGGTTAGAAAATTAGTATTAGGTGTTAGAAAATAGTGGAGCCGGTGGCGATGTCAAGCGCCGGTGGTGATGCCGCACGCCGGTGGAGATGCACGCGCCGGTGGAGATGCCTTTGGTGGCGATGTCTCGCGCCAGTGGTGATGCCTCTAGTGGAGATGCCGCGTGCCGGTGCAGATGCCCGGAGGAGATGCCGCCGGTGGAGATTCCGCGTGCAAGCGGAGATGCCTTTGGTGGAGATGGTGCACACCGTTGGAGATTCCGCTTGCCGTTGCCGATCCCATCTAGAGATTTTTTTATGAAGGTTATGATTTTAAATTTCATAAAAAATATGAATTGTATGAATGTTGATGGATTTTGTTTGTTGTTTGTTTGCTTTTCAGATGACGTAGGATCCCACCTACCACCAAAGTTAACCCCACACGTCGGTAAAGGGGTTCTTACGAACCTTAGGAGGTGCCATCTCGGTGCCCGTGTTCCGTCGCCCCCTCAACCTCCCTACTCCTCCGCTTTCGACTTCGGTCGCTACGCTCGAGGTGAGATAAATTGTCATCTCCTCTGCCCTTCCGCCCCCTTTGCTCTTCCCCGGCCTTCAAGCCGATGTCACATTTAAATTCATGTCTAGTCGCGTTACCCTAGGCGTCTCCCGTTCGGAAGGGTTGCAAATTTATAAATATGTAGGACTGTCCATCTCCGCATATTTATAACCATAGCTCCTCTGGATTGTCCACGTTTTGGACAACTCGGGTATGTGTAGGTCGGGTCGTGTCCCATGTTCCACTCCTTCGTGAGACGAATTTCGGCAGCACCTCCTGTTGTTCTTCGGATGCACACCCTCTCGGCTTGAAAATCTCGAGACGTGTATTTTGAAGAACAACGGGGAGGTGCTGCCGAAATTCCGTCTCGGGTCGGGGTAGAACATGGGACACGACTCGATCTACACATATCCAAGTGGGATTAGGACCATACCTATTAGAGATGTAGGTGAGCCCTTGCACGCTGTAAAATATAAAATTTTGTCGTAATTAATCCGAAGACATTGTAAAAAAAATATTATTACTTGTTGCATTCTATGAAATGCGTCGTTGTTTGTCTCCCAATAAAGCAGAGGATGGCTGGTAATGAGTGGATGTACAACGGCTGTATTTCTGCGACTGAAAGAACAGATGAGTGGGAATGGAACACCAACTTGTTAGTGAAAGAGTTAGCGCGTGGTTCAAAGTCAGCGGTTCGCCCAAGTTGCCATTGCTCTCATCGCGGGAGGCGGCATCATCATGGAAAGGTTGAAATGACTAAACACCTATGGTTGCACGGATATATGCAGAACTACGTCATGACTGTCGACTTTGCTCAGTACAAACGTGATAGAGGAGAGGTGATGCAGCAGCGGATCAATGACATTGAGTACAATGGGATTAGAAACTTGTTAGATGATTTCCTCGATGCCGACATGCCAGATTTGCCACCTCAAGGGGAGGAACCTCTAGAAACGGAGGACCCGGATGAACCGGAGCCAACAACGAAGGCCTTCCTTGAAGTGATGGCCTCGGCTAAGAGGCCGCTATACGAGGGTGCAAAGATTTATCAGCTCGATGCCATCTCTCAAGCACTAGCCGACAAGGCCCGGTATTCCACCACCCGTGCAGGCTTTGAAGCTAATCTGAAAACATATGGTAACATGTTGCCCGAGGGGCATTGTCTTCCTAAAAGCATGCACGAAGCAAAGAAAGTCTTGAAATGGCTCAACATGGATTATACAAAGATAGATTGTTGTCCAAAATGTTGTATTCTGTTTTGGAAACAATTTGCGGATGACAAGTATTGTAGTATTTGTAAGGACTCTAGGTATCATGAGGTAAAGGGAGCCGATAGAGAGTTGAAGCAGACGAAAGTACCTTCGAAGATTCTTCGGTATCTCCCATTCATTAAAAGAATCCAACGGTTGTATTGGTCTGAGGAGACTGGCAAATAGATGACTTGGCACAAGATGGGGAAGAGATATACAGACGAGCACGGACGGGAAAAGATGGGACTAATGCTTGCGGTGGCTACAGAAATTCCTTGCTACACCTTGATGGTGCCAGGAACCCCTGTTGCTATGGATGGTGTGTTGGGAACCCCAAGAGGAGAGTGTGATGAGCAAGCGGTAAGCATTTTCCTCAGTTAAGAACCAAGGTTATCAATCCAGTAGGAGGAACATGATATTTGGAAGGTTGATGCCACTTACGGTGGTGATGGCGCCTCACCAGTGTCAGCAACAACTCGGAACCTGCACACAACACAACCAAAATACTCTGTTCCAACGGTACAGTGAGGTTGTCAATCTCACCGGTCTTGCTGAAAATAAAGATTAGACGTATAGTGTGGAAATTGGTGTATGCTTGCAGTGAGCAAAGAAAGCAGGAAATTGTAGTGGTTTGTTTAACAGTGTAAGAAAATGGACCGGGGTTCATAGTATCACTAGTGGTGTCTCTCCATAAAAGATAACATGTTGGGTGAACAAATTACAGCTGGGCAATTGACAAATAAAGGTTGCACCGTAGTGCACATTCATGACATGATGACTACTATGATATTTAGTGCAGGCATTACAACAATATACATAGACCGTAATCCAACTGCATCTATGACTAATAATCCACCGTGAGGTTATCATCCGAACCCCCTTTGGTATTAAGTTGCAAGCAACAGATTATTGCATTAAACAACGTGTGTAAAGTAAGCAATGATTGTACACGCGGACACTCACACCGCTGTTTTCTCCCTAGTAGCAACAACACATCCTTCCCCGTCATGTTTCTGTCACTCGAGCACAGGCGAAAAGGTGGCATGAACCCACTATCGAGCATAAATACTCCCTCTTGGAGTCACTAGCAACTACTTGGCCAGAGCAGCCACTAGCAACAGAAACCATGCAAGATCACAAATAACATATGCAATAAAGACTATAATCAACTTGGCATAAGTTCAATATTCATCG
This sequence comes from Alopecurus myosuroides, assembly GCA_028641055.1. Classification (NCBI taxonomy): domain Eukaryota; kingdom Viridiplantae; phylum Streptophyta; class Magnoliopsida; order Poales; family Poaceae; genus Alopecurus; species Alopecurus myosuroides. Next base: position 99,108,273 of record CM054060.1, read on the forward strand.
GATCCCAGCAAACACATCATATAGAATTACATAAGAACAATCTCGATCATGTTAGGCAGCTCAGGCGATCTAAACATGGATGCATATGAGGAGAAGACAACCATCTAGCTACATCTATGGACCCGTAGTCCAGGGATGAACTACTCACGCATCACTCCGGAGGCAGGCATGGTGATGGAGAACCCTCCGGTGATGATCTCCTCCCCGGCAGGGTGCCGGGAGACAACTTCAGAACCCCCTGATCTAGGGTTGACAACGACGGCTGCGAACTTTTCAGGGATATTTGATCAGGTGCCTAGGGTTTTCCATCATAGGGGAATATATAGGCGAAAGGGCAAAGGCGGTGGAGACCTGGGGGCCCCACACCACCGGCTGGCGCGGCCAAGGCGGCGGGGGGGGGGGGCACCCCATGGTGTGCCCCCTGGTGCCCGTCTTCGACTCCTGTTTGGTCTTCTGGATGCTTCCGGGGAAAATAGGCACTTTGAGATTTGTGGGGTCCAATTCCGAGAATATATCCAGAACAACTTTTCTGAAATAAAAAACAGCAGAAAACAGGGAACTAGCACTTGGCATCTTGTTAATAGGTTAGTCCTGGAAAACGTGTAAAAATGCTATAAAGAAGGGAGAAAACATGTAGCAATTGGTATAATATTATCATGGAGCATTAGAAATTATATATACGTTGGAGACGTATCAAGCATCCCCAAGCTTAGTTCCTACTCGTCCTCGAGTAGGTAAACGATAAAACACAATAATTTCTAAGGTGACATGCTACTAACATAAACTTGATCATTATAATGTAAAAGCATACGTACGCAGAGATCATAGAACTTCAAACACAAACATGATAAATAGAACTTTAATAATAATGCGTAGCAATAACTTTGCATCATGAAGAGTATCTCAAATAAAGGATCATGCATAATAATGCAAAGAAAGATAAACGTTTGTTTCAAGTATAGAGAAATCATGACAAAGTGGTATTTCGCTAGTCCTTAAGAGTGGGACAAAACATAAATTCCAGGACACCTTCAAAGTTCATGAGGAAGACGAGAGAAAATAATTTGAGAACAAACAATATCACATTATAAATCAATTATTGATGTTTATGGGACAAATGCACATAGAACTCAGAATGGCAAAAATGCTCTCTCAACTGTGCATAAAGTTAGAAGAGGAGACTTAACATAAAAGTAAAAGAAAAGCCCTTCGCGGAGGGAAGTAGGGATCACTCATGTGCCAGAGCTTTTTATTTTATTAACTAGAGGCATTAAAAGTTTGACACTCCTCCCATCCATCTTTCACAAACCATGGCTAACCGAATCCTCATGTGCCCGCCAACAATCACATACCATGGAGGAGTGTCTATATTTTAGGAGAGGTGTATGTTAATGTCAACGAATGGTAAACAGAAAATATAGTACGTCACAAGCCAACTGGATTCACAAGAGCGACTCCCATATGAAAGACGCATCTGGGTAGAATGTCATCCCTCTTTCTCTTTTGATTACACAATTATCCTTTGAGTGATAAATCAGGGGAAAAAATAGTGAAGAGAATTTGTTTGCATTATTTTGGGGCTGGGCACCCCGCTGCGAGCTCTTCTATCATTTGGATAAGCGGATGTAGCCACTAGTCCAAGGTGTGAAATCCAATCAACAAGTGAGATAAAGATTCTCCATTGACGTCCTCATGAGCAAAAACAAGAACACAAAACATGAGTAATTTTGAAAGTTTTAAAGGTAGTACATGAGCAATTTACTTGAAGTGGCAGTGAAATACCACATGTAGGTAGGTATGGCGGACACAATGGGAAAACTTTGGTTTAAAGTAGTTGGATGCACGAGTAGAGCTCATACTAAGTACAGGTGGAGGCTAGCAAAAGACTGGGAGCGACAAATCAAGAGAGTATAAGAGCCATAATCATGCATAGCGACATAAACATCATTAACTAAAGCATAAGCGGTATCAAAAGTTCAAAAACTAAGTGGTAATGGAGGCTATTCGTGACTGGTTCATAGTCATAAACATGGTGTGAGCATGCGCCAAGTCAACCAAATAAAACATTCGAAAGAGAATACCTTAAATTTATGCTTTACTATGACAAGAACAACTCATGAATCTTTCAATGGTATATTAAACACTCTCAGATATTTTAGGCTATTCATGCTACTCAATAACCACAAGGCTTAAAACTAAAATAACATTGAGCATGGCATGAAAAAGTTCTAGCCACAGTCTATACAAGCTTCTACTTGCACTGTTATAAATTCTGCTTCAAGCAACAGTTTCTTTTCCCAACAAGCACCATACAAGATATGTTTTAACAAAAATACTCTTTATGATACAACAAGAAAACATGAGAGTACTCACATAACACTACTAAAACTAACAGCTCTGATAAGAGATGCATGCACATGAGCTAAATGAATGCAGCAGCCAGACAAAGATTAAGAATACAAAGTATTCCCATGAAAAAGCAGAGCGTGTCACTATCCAATAAAAGAATGATGGGGTCCAACCAATCTTATTGCAAAAATAAAAACAAACTGAAAGAAAAAATAAAATACGCTCCAAGTAAAGCTCATAAGATGTGACCGAATAAAAATATAGTTTCACTAGAAGTGACCTGATAATTTATCGATGAAGAAGGGGATGCCATGGGCATCCCCAAGCTTAGACGCTTGAGTCTTCTTGGAATTTTCTGGGATTTACCACTGGGGCATCTCTAAGCTTAGGCTCTTCATTCTTCTTAATCACGTCATATCATCCTCTTCTCTTGACCCTTGAAAACTTCCTTCACACCAAACTTCTCACAATCTTCATTAGCAACAATAGTGCAATCGAAATAATAAATTCACATGGTTTAGTTTAAACACATGAATAACACTCAAAAAAACATTCGCTACTGTCACAATTTCTTTTAAAACTCTTTTTCTAATAAGAACACCAAAAGAAAAAGATTAAGAGGCAAATGCAATTATTGGCAGAAATCTGTCAAAACAGGACAACATGTAAAGATGATTTTTTTTCGAAAATCTTCCGTTGCTCAAATCAAAAAGTGGTCAACTAATAAAAGTTGCGTATACATCCCAGGATTACGCACAAAAAAACTCAGATCATTGTAAATTTCTATGATTTTGTACGATTTTAACAGTGGACAGCAGAAATCTATTTCCTGTGCAGAAATCCGAAATATAGTCTCAACTTTCCACTAGAGTCTTTACTTGGCTCAATAAAAACACAAAAGAAAAGATATAGTGGGGTTTCTAAGGAAATAGAAAACACCCAGGTGCAAAGCACACAAAAGAAAACAAAGGAAAACTGGTTGAAAACAGAGAAATAAAACGGGTTGTCTCCCGGTAGCGCTTTTCTTTAATGCCTTTCAGCTAGGCATAGAAAGCAACTCAAGTATTTTCAAGTGAAGAAGCATCAAAATTAAGCTTAGAAATCTCCTCAACAATGAATTGTATTTCATCTATAGAAGTTTTAGATGTCCCTTTATCAACACTTTTAGGCACACTACTTTCATCAAATGGGTTTGCAGGAACAATCGAATCAAAATTCTTTTCTAGAGTTTCATGCATTCCTACCAATTTAAAGGGTATTGGTATTTTAATTTCCTTACCGTTGGCTTTACCCGGAGTGCTATTCACATCTACACATGATCCTGACATCTCAAATCGATTAAAAACTTTTCTAGCCTCAATGGCAACATCACCAAATACTTTAAACAAAGTTTCTAGGATAAACTCTCTTTTTTCGCTATCCTTAATGTTATCAAGGTTGAGGAACATTTGTTGTATTATGGGATTAAGGTTAACAAACCTAGCTTCCAGCATACGAACTAGAGATGCTACAGCGGTTTCATAATCTGGAGCAAGTTTAGCTAAGGATATATCCTCAAATTCTTTGTGCTTACTAACATAATTAAAGAACTCTCCAATATTATCTTTTCCAATTATATCACCGCTACCTATAGGTACGTTTTTCAAGGTAAACTTGGGTAGAATCATGATTAGAGATTAAACTAAGAGCAGAAAAGCAAAAATAACAGCTATAAAGTAAACTAATTTTTTTTATGTTTTCGATATAGAGAAGAAAAACAACAAAAAAATAAACAAAATAAAGAGGTTGAGAGTGAGAGACTCCCCTTGCCAGAAGACTTCTTCCTCCCCGGCAACGGCGCCAGAAATTCCTTGATGCTTGCGATGGCTACATAAATTCCTTGCTACACCTTGATGGTGCGAGGAATCCCAGTTGCTATGGATGGTGTGTTGGGAACCCCAAGAGAAGGGTGTGTTGAGAAAGCGGTAGGAATTTCCCTCAGTTAAGAACCAAGGTTATCAATCCAGTAGGAGGAAGAGGGTCTTTAGAAGGTTGATGCCACTGACGGTGGTGATGGCGCCTCACCGGTTTCAGCAACAACGCAGAACCTGCACACAACACATCCAAAATACTTTGTCCCAACGATACAATGAGGTTGTCAATCTCACCGGTCTTGCTGAAAACTAAGATTAGACGTATAGTGTGGAAAAGGGTGTATGCTTGCAGTAAGTAAAGAAAGCAGGAAATTGTAGTGGTTTGTTCAACAATGTAAGAAAATGGACCGGGGTTCATAGGTTCACTGGTGGTGTATCTCCATAAAAGATAGCATGCTGGGTGAACAAATTACAGCTGGGCAATTGACAAATAAAGGTTGCACCGTAGTGCACATTCATGACATGATGACTACTATGATATTTAGTGCATGCATTACAACAATATACATAGACCGTAATCCAACTGCATCTATGAATAATAATCCAACGTCAGGTTATTATTCGAACCCCCTTAGGTATTAAGTTGCAAGCAACAGATAATTGCATTAAACAATGTGTGTAAAGTAAACAATCATTGTACACGCGGGCACTTGCACCGCTGTTTTCTCCCTAGGGGCAACAACACATCCTCCCCCTTCACGTTTCTGTCACTAGAGCACAGGCGAAAAGGTGGCATGAACCCACTATCGAGCATAAATACTCCCTCTTGGAGTCACTAGCAACTACTTGGCCAGAGCAACCACTAGCAACAGAAAGAATGCAAGATCACAAATAACATATGCAATAAAGACTATAATCAACTTGGCATAAGTTCAATATTAATCGGATCCCAGCAAACACAGCATATAGAATTACATAAGAACAATCTCGATCATGTTAGGCAGCTCACGAGATCTAAACATGGAGGCATATGAGGAGAAGACAACCATCTAGCTACTTCCATGGACTCGTAGTCCAATGATGAACTACTCATGCATCACTCCGGAGGCAGGCATGGTGATGGAGAAGCCTCCGGTGATGATCTCCTCTCCGGCAGGGTGCCGGGAGACAGCTTCAGAACCCCGTGATCTAGGGTTGACGACGACAACGAGTGCGGAACTTTTCGGGGATATTTGATCAAGTGCCTAGGGTTTTCCATCCGAGGGGAATATATAGGCGAAAGGGCAAAGGCGGTGGAGCCCTGAGGCCCCACACCACCAACTGGCGTGACCCAGGGGGGCGCCACCCCATGGTGTGGCCCCTCTGGTGCCCGTCTTCGACTCCTGTTTGGTCTTCTGGATGCTTCCGGGGAAAATAGGCACTTCGGGCTTTGTGGGGTCTAATTTCGAGATTATTTCCAGAACAACTATTCTGAAATAAAAAACACAGAAGAAAACTGGGGAGTGGCACTTGGCATCTTGTTAATAGGTTAGTCCCGGAAAACATGTAAAATGCTATAAAGGAGGGAGAAAACATGTAGCAATTGGCATAATATTATCATGGAGCATCAGAAATTATAGATACGTTGGAGACGTATCAGGGACATCCATCTGACGGTCAGGCATGGAAGAGTTTCGATGCAAAATACCCCGATGAGGCAAAAGAGGCTCGAAATGTCAGGATTGCGACAGATGGATTCAATCCATATGGTATGTCGACTGCGTCATAAAACTGCTGGCCCGTCTTTGTTATTCCGCTCAATCTCCCTCTTGGAGTCTTAATGCAAAGGAATACCATATTTCCATCGCTGATCATTCCAGAGCCTGGAATACCTGGGGAAGAATTTGAGTGTCTACATGCAGCCGCTCGTGGATGATTTGAACCACTCTTGGCACCACGAGACGTTCACATACGATCGGGCATCAAAGAAAAACTTCTTCATGAAAATTTGGTTCGAATATTCCATGCACGACCTTCCAGGGTAGGCTCTATTCTGCGGATGGTGTACCGCTGGTGAGTGGCCATGCCTAGTGTGCAGGAACCGACTTGACTTCCTTTGGTTAAGCGCGTGTAAGAAGTATTCCTAGTTTGACATGCATCGACAGTTCCTCAAAAGAAGGCATCGATTTAGAGAAGACAAAACGAACTTTATGAAGGACAAAGTTGTGCGTGCAGAAAAAAAGATACAAACTTTTGATGGTGCAGCTGTTGATGCCGAGCTACGTGCTCTCGTTTCCGCTGGGGGAAATGTCCCACAGTACGTCGAATATGGTTTGACGCACAAATGGACTCACGTGGAAGACTTGACGCAGCTTGATTATTACAAGGACCTCGAACTTCCCCATAACATCGTTGTGATGCACACTGAAAAGAATGTCAGAGAGTCACTCTTTCACACAATCCTGAACATTCCTGAGAACTCAAAGGATAATGTGAAGGCTAGAGTCGATGTTCAGAAACTCTATGATAGAGAGAGATTACATATGCATCCTCCTGACCGCCGGCGAATTTTTTTTAAAACTTCTTGCCGACTACTGCCTTGACAGTATCCAAAAGAAGGAAGTATTCAGGTGGCTCAAATACATTGTCATGTTCCTTGATGGTTATTTTTCGAATATAAGTAAGGGGGTCAATCTTTTAACGCGAAAAGTCAACGGGCTCAAGAGTCACGACTATCATATATGGCTTGAGCGGCTGATGCCGGTGATGGTTCGAGGGTATCTACCCGAGCGTGTCTGGCGAGTGCTCGCGGAGTTGAGCCATTTCTTCCGCACGCTTTGTGCTAAGCAGATATGTCCTATGATTATTCATAAGTTGCATGATCTTATGCCGGAGTTTCTATGCAACTTAGAGATGATATTTCCGCCAAGTTTCTTTACTCCGATGGCACATCTCATATTGCATCTCGCGAACGAGGCACTTTTGGGTGGACCGATGCAGTTTCGTTGGCAGTTTTGTATTGAGAGAAAGTTCAAGTACATTTGAAACAAAACTAGAAATAAAGCTAAGATTGAAGCATGCATAGCTGAGGCAGTATGTCTTGAGGAGATGACACACGCCGCGACAACTTACTATCCTGCTGAAGTTCCCACTATGCATAACCAGGCCTCTCGGTACAATATCGACGAACCCAAGTATGACCTAAGCTCCTCCTCTTCCAATGTCCCGATGGCAAGGCAGGTGGTCGAGAAAAATATAACTTGACAAAGGAAGAGAAGGATGGCATAATGCTCTATATGCTTATGAACATGAAGGAAGTGGTCAATTATATCAGGTAAAATGGTGGTACAAATTAATTTCCAACTAGTAACCCTGTTTTGATCTAATACGTATTCTCTCCTTTTAGAGAATTCACAGATGAAATGTTGTCGGGAGCGGAGGATCCATCTGTCGGGGAGCTGGACACTCTTCTGAAAGAGGATGCTCCCGGAAAGAAAAAAAATGTGTCTTGGTTCAGGGAAAAAGTAATTTCTAACCTCTCCCTATTACCTTGCAATCTGTGACTTGTCCCTTTCGTTACACCTAACTAATGCACAAAAGAATTTGTACTGTATCTGCAGGGAGCTGATCCCAACGTTGAGAGGACGGATGAGTTGAGATGTGTTTCCCAAGGTTTTAACCGTAGCATCATGAAGTATGAGAAGTATGATGCGAATGTGTATCTCTTCCATATAGAGGATCACCAGAAGAGTCGGCCGGATGCAAAAAGGGTAAATAGCGGGGTTTTCACCCGAGGTGCCAGAGGAGGCGATGGAGCCGATTTTGTAGACTACCACGGAAGGTTAGAGAAGGTATACGAGCTAACGTTCAATCGCACCAACGTAGAACTCAAGCTCGTTGTGTTCAAATGCCACTGGTTCGACCCCGTCCATGATACAAAAGTACCCCTTCCATTGGGTTAGTTTAAGTTAGGCCTTCAACCACCTATAGCGGAGCCGATGTCTTTATTGTGGCTCACCAAGCAAAGCAAGTTTATTATTTTCCCTACCCATGCTAGAAAGAGATACTCAAGGGTTGGGAGGTCGCGTTTAGGGTATTGCCACATGGTAAACTACCCATGCCTTCCGACGACGATTATAACAACATTGACCCTAAATTGTACCAGGGAATTTTCTATCAAGAACAAGAAGACTTCGGGGACTTTGACTTACAAATGGGTGGTCTTGAGGACCTTGAGAACAATGAAGAAACTCGTGGTGAGTCAGTGGTGGATCTAAAGGACATAGACATGCTCACCAAGTTAAATACAAATAATGACGACGTTGATGAGCCAACCGTTCGAAGATCCTCAAATTTACTACTCACGTGATAGTGAGAACGAGAACCTACTTAATTATGAGAGTGATGATTCGAGATGATGGTCTTTATACTTAGTATTTTATCTTTTGAACATGCCTAGTGTCATACATTGTTTCATAAGTTTAGAACTTTTGAAACAATAACTTAGTTTCTTTATTCTTAGGGTCTACATTTTATGCCAAGTTTCACCATTTTATGCTAAGTTCCTACGTTTTACTATCTATTTGTGATTAATTTTTTTTCTCTTTCTCAATGCAGGTGATTGGACAATATGAGACAAGGCAAGGAATCGACGACGTCCTTGCTCAAGAAGGTTACACGCAGCGGTAGATCTTCGGTTCGCAATCCGCGCTACCCCAAGGAGGAGAGTGCGGGAGGAGGACGAGTACGAGGTGGAGGTCGAGGTGGAGTACGAGGACGTGGTGGGGGTGGCGGGGGAGGTGTAGACTTGGAGCCTCCACCATCCGCATCTGGTCATGTGGCTTCCCAGTTGCAGCTGGAGTTGGAGTCTAGGGACGAGGAGGAGACGGAGTCTATACCGGAGGTGGAGATGGAGGTGGAGGTGGAGGTGGAGGAGGAGCTGGAGCTGGAGGTGGACGTGACACCAAAGAAGCTGCGGGTTCATGGGGGAATCGGGAGTCCCCGATGCGGGTAAGGAGCCTACCACGGAGGAGGGGAAAGACCTCCTTTATCCTAATGGCAACGAGTAAGTTTAGTAATTTTGTAATTTTGAACATGTAGTTTCATTTTGGTCATAACAATTTTGGCATATGTACTAATATTTGATTATTGTGCAACAATTGGACATATGCTCGAGGGACCCGCCAGCCTTCGAGCTTGCTTGGACCTCTTATTAGGTTTTTTGGCCGGGCTTTTACACTACGGCTTTGGATGGCGAGCCGAAGTTGGCCACTTCTTGGATGGACTACGAGGTTGCCGAGTGCCTGCCCTTCGGGAAGGCTTCTGATGCCGTGATCACCAAGTTTTGGGTAAGCCTTATTTTCTTGAGCTTCATTCGTAGTTGATGACACCACCGTTATAACTCATGACTCACAATTTCTTTATGCATGATTGAAGTGCTTTTTTCGGGTGCTCGAGGAGGATAGGGCCACGGCGGACCGGACTCTTAGCGGGGCTTGCTTGAGGTTGACCCGCCAGGTGTGGTACAACCAGAAGCATACTGCCATCAGCGCGTTCATGGCTGAGAAGGGAAAGAGGGCCAAGAAGCATGAAAATGTCGATGACCCGCCCAAGATGACAGTCGAGGATTTCATGACGGTAAGTAAACTATCTATGTCATTCTACATTTTAGTTAAGTTGCCATTGGATTGTCTCTTCTTTACTTCACTATTGCATTTTCAGGCCATTCCCGGTTGGGCCGATGATAAAGAGGAGGCATGGGAGGCGTTGGCTAGGAGGTGGGTCGGGGAAGACCCCGACTTTGAGGCCGTGAGCAAGCGGAACAGGAGGAACCGAGGCCACGAGGGGACCCACAGTGGAGGAAACCGCAACCATGACCGCTTTAAGGAAAATATGGTATATACATACATGCAAAAGATGGTTTATTTCATACCATGTTCCTACTTGATACACATAACATTTACTTTTGCGATGAAGGAGGCCGAGAATGGGGTGCCGGTTATTACGACAGGACTTGGAGTCGTACTGCTCGATGTTCTAAGTTCTGCACCCGCAGGTGGATCACCCCATCCAGCAGGACTACGACGATACGTCTTTGATGCTGGCGGGGAACGAGAGGGAGCACGGCCGTCTGCGCATCCTCGAGAAGGTGGCCAGGCCTACCGGGAGCCTCACGCGTATCAAGGGTACCCTCCCCGCCGGCGCCGGCCCTGTCCAGCCTCCTCGATGATCTCGTCGAGCTAGCTCCGCTGATGTAAGCTGTTCTCATTCTCGTCATATTTTCTGGCATTCCCCTCCTGCATTGCTAAGTTGTCGATATTCACTGTTTTCCTAAATTGTAGCCTGAGTTCGATGCGGCCATGCTGCCGCTCATGCGAAATACAAGCTGGACCGACAGGAGTGGATGCAGAGGAGTGAAGCCTCCGCTGCGTACACTAAGGCGTTCGAGTCCGTAAGTTTTCAATCTACATTTCTGCGAAATATGACAAGTCCCACTACTCCTAGTTTGAATGTTTATTTTGGCAACACATGACATCTAAACCATCTTGTAGGCGATGATGAGGTGGATGACCACTGGAGAGCGATGGTCGCCTCTAGGAGAGCGTCCTGATGGGGCGGGGCCGATCCCGATATTCCCATCGAAGGACGAGTTTGCTCTCACCTACTACTCAGAGACCCCGGTATGTTCTTTGCCACACAACTTTACAGATTTACCTTGCCTCGCAAGTGGCTAAATCGTGCTCGAACATGTAGGGGACTGGAGCTTCAGAGAATGCGCATTTTGGCCGGCCTTCTCCTAGTGGCTCGCCGGGTTCGCGCCAGATCACGCTGATTCATGGTGTTGCTTATCCCACTCCTGGAACCTCGCCTGGTGGTTCTAGTGCTGGTTCGACGGACGGGACGCACAGTCGGGCTTCTCCTGTTTTGCGGAGGGGAGACTTGGGCTTCACCCCGTCTCCTCTTGACCATTTATAGATAGCTAGGGATAGCTAGGAATGTATCGGTACCGATGAAACGATGTATGGCATTAAACGATGTTTGTATCGATGTTTTGATAGTTAATAATGATGATACTGTGCTCATATAGATTTCTTATGCTCTCAAATATTAATTATGCCATTTTCTGTAATTTTTGAACCAAAACAGCCAAAAAAAAACCTATGCAGAGGCTATGCCGACGGCAATGCCGTCGGTCAGCCCTGTGCCGACGGTATCGCCGTCGGCATAGACCGTGCCCAACAGTCGACGCGCGCGCGCCCCAGCTCGCCGCTTGTCCACAGCTGTGCCGACGGCAAGGCCATCGGCGTAGTGTCGCCTTCCAGAAGGCACTAGAGGACGCCACATGGCCGTGTATGCCGACGGCTTGGCCGTCGGCATAGTATGCGCCCCTGTCAGATGTGGGTGGGGCCCACCCATCCCTACGCCGACGGGGTTTCAGTGTGCCGACGGGGATTCGACCTACCTCACGCCGACGACCGTACGCTGACGGCAGCCGTCGGCACAGGCTGTGCCGATGGGGTTTGGTGCTATGCTGGTGGTTCCTGGCTGTGCCGACGGGGTTTGGTGCTATGCCGGCGGCTCACGGCCGGCGGCCTATGAGCAGATTCGTGTAGTGCGCATGTTGCATTCTCTATCTGCTACACGCGCGAGCAAGCAAAGGAAAAACAGTGAGACCTCCACAATGCACATGCATATATTTACTACTAGTAATATATAAAGCCCCGACCTCTTCGGTTCACTGTAGGCGGCACTTAACATGGAAAGCGTATCGTCCCTCCAGAAGGAACTGTCCGAGCTGTGGATCGACCCACCGGCGTTCTGCCGTCCCGGTGCGTCGCCCGTGACGGCCCGTACCACTTCGAGGTGGTCATCGACGGCCCCGTCGGCAGCCCCTACGCCGGTGGCACGTTCCTCCTCGACGTCGCACTCCCCAAGGACTACCCCATCAAACCCCCCAAGATCACCTTCAAAACCAAGGTGCTGTGCTTACCAGCGAATCCATCGAGCTTGATTTGCCTCTGCTTCTTAATTCTCTTCCAAAAAAGAGAAGCACCGTACCGATGGATGGATCGGCATTCGATTCTCACCTCGTGATTTCTTCTCCTGCACAGGTGTACCATCCGAACATCGGCGATGGGGAGATCTTCCTGGACATCTTCCAGGGCGACTGGAGCCCGGCGCTGACGCTGAGCAAGGTTCTCCTGTCCATCGTCTCCGTCCTCTACGACCCCTTGCTCGACGGCCCCGTCACCCGCGCAATCGCCAGCGAGTACATCAACGAGCGGGCTCTGTTCGAGGAGACGGCCAGGGCGTGGACCCGCAGACACGCATCGGTGCCCGTCGTTTCCTTCTATCCAGCGAGCAAGAAAGGTGGCTCTGCCCGTCGTTTCTTTCTATGCAACTGCTTCTCCTGAATGATCATCGTTGGTCCCGTACGTCTTCATCCTCGGTCTAGAAGAACTTGAATACCTGGTTATACACAGGGCGAACATATATAGTATACTACGTACTACTTTGTGTGATCAGTTTTCATGAGACAAGCGATAAAATGCTTAATCTGTACGCTTTGTGGTGACTGCCAGCCGAGTTAAATCGTATAGATTGTCTTTTTCCCCTCCCCCTCGCGTCGCCCCCCCTGGCGGCGCTAGGGGCGCCCGCCCGACGGCCGGAGGGCCTCTCCCGCGACGAGCTTCCCCTGCCGCTGCCGTCGCTGGCTCTCTCCGCGGCGGGTGGCGGCTCCCCCCTCGCCGCCAAACGTGGCCAGGGGGCGGATCCCGGGCGTTGTTGGAGGTTGGTCGGCCCGGGGGGGCGGCGACGGCCGGGGCGGAGGATGCCGGGCCGGCGGGCCCGGGAGGAGGCCGGCTTGCCGGCCGGCGGTTCATCTGCGAGCGCGGGGTGGGGGCGTGGGCTCCGGCGCGTGCTCCTTCGGAGGCGGGCGTCTGCGCGCGCCAGATGGGCTCCCAGGGCCCGATCTGGGCTCCCTGGGCCCGGACGGCGGGGTGCCGCGGCGGGGGGCTGCTGCGGGTGCGATGGGCGCGTCTGTGGCGGCGCGGAGGTGGGGTCGGCGTGGTGCTCGGCATGGCGGCTGCCATGGGCGGGCGTGGAGGTCTTCGGGATCGCGGAGACTTCGCGGTGGTGGCCGGTTGGTGGTGTGATGCTCCTGCCGGCGTGGCGCCGGGAGGCGACGTCCTTTCTCTCCGGTGCCTCCGCGCGGTGCAGAGCTCCGGCGTGAGTTGGACGGTATCCACGCCCTGACTTTGGCGGGGGTGGGGGCTGGTGTGGCGGTGGTTCGGCGTGGCTGGCGGTTTTGCAGCCTGGTGGTGCGGTTGGGGCTGCAGCGGTGCTTTGGATTCTCGACGAGGTTGGAGGTGTTTGGAAGGCTCTGTGCGATGGTCACGCCAGCGTCGCGCACGAGGTGTTTGGATCAGTGAGTGTGCAGGCCGGCGATGCTGCGGTTCTCCCCGCCTTGGCCCGGCTGCGTGGGGTGGTGAGTCTCGAGTGCTCCGGGTGAATGCCCGACGACGCGACGTCCGTGGACGCCGTTATCCCTCTTGGGGGGTCGTCTTGGAGCTTCTCGATTCTCTTCAGTCCGGGAACTCTTCTTCGGGTGAAGGCTTGGACCCTGTTTGTGCAGGGTCGGACGACGGCGTCGATCTTCGTCGTGTCCCCTCTTGAGGGCGTCGTCTTGAAGATGATGTTCCTGTGTGCGCGCTCGTGGGCTGGACTCACACAACATCGTAGCTGGCAGCGGCTGACGATGTCTTGGGTGCTATGGTGGCGTTGCGAGCTGTGTGGCAACGATGACGGTGGTGAGCGGAGCCGAGTCGCGGCATGTCCTTCGTCACCGACAATCCGTGTTGTGTCCCGCTGCGAAGTTGTGAAATCGGAGCTGCGTGTCAAGGCGGACAGGCTGGCTCTGACGCCACTTTTTCTGCAGTGGCCGGGCGGACCACGTGGGTGCAAGGTGTGCATCTTTCTCTGTGAAGCTCTTCGTCGAAGTCGGAGCTGCCGTTCCTCGACGCTTTGGTCCGTCTGTTTGGCATAGACCGACATGGTTTTCTACGTCGGCTGCGGCGAGGACTTCGTCGGTGGTCGCCGAAGGTGAAGTCGGAATCGCTTGCTCGGGGAGGAGTGACGACGATGACACTTGTTGACGACCTAGACGCTGTTTTTTTCTCCTCAGCGGTGTGTTTCCTTGTGGGTAGCCAGGGCGGCCGAGTCTGCCCAGTGTGGTGTTCCATGACTACATTGGTGCATTTGTAACGCTTTTTCGGCCGGTTCCCCGCTAATGAACTGGCCAATTCACTCCCTCTTTTTTAATAAAATGAGGCAATGTTGCCCGTTTTGTTCAAAAAAAAAATTAGTCAAGGCGAAGCAGGATGATGGTACCGGTACGTACTGTTTGGATGATTCGATTTGGTCGGTGAGAATTGTGTTGACACCGTAGCTTTTTTTTGTTTGGTTTTGACGTGAAAGTGTGATCAATTAGTTTTTTTTTGGTGTTACAGTATCACGAGAGGGCTTGTCCGGTCTCTTCATCGTGAAACCAGGGTCCAGTTATATAACACCGTTCGTACTAAAGTCGCCAAAAGGTGAAAAAGACTGATCAATCCGTATATATATATATAGCTGCCTGCTGTTTTATGCACACATGATGCATGCCGCAGCTGGAAATAGATAAAGGAATCCATGCCATTTTTAGCCATCTGCCTGTTAGAGTTACTTAGAGCAAGCACAATAATACAACCGGCTGCCGGCTGTATAACTCTTCCACGTCATTTATAGTCCCCTAAAGACAGGTTTTGTATAAGAGCAAGCACAATAATACAGCCGGCTGCCGGCTGTATAACTCTTCCACGTCATTTATAGTCCCCTAAAGACAGGTTTTGTATAATACTAGGTAGGCTCTTAAGCTGGCTATATGCTGATTTAATTAAGCATTTAAGTAATATCGCTGCACTGCCGACCGCGGCCCTGACTTGGCAGACGCATGCCCCTTGCGGAGCTTTAGAGGAGGGAGCGAGATGAGGGAGCCAGAGAGAGGAGGGGGCACAGCCTGCGGGAACAGATCGGGAGAGGGGAGATTGGAGACATAGACATGCTGGATATGGAGCGGATGGGAGCAGCCTGGGCATGGTCAGATGAGTGGAGGCGTTGGGGATAGAGTAGACAGAGCTGATACGCTCTTGCATATTCCTTTTTTTTTTCAAAAAGCCTGCTACTGCTTGCTTCCTCTTATATTTACTAGATGAATTTATACGATACGAAGAACTGTGACCTTGATACACCAATAGAAAATGTGTTTCCTGATTTTGGTGCTAACATGTCGGACCCAAATTACATCACCTCTAGAGCAATCTTGTTAGCAGGAAATGATTGGGTCGATAGAGTTAATTTGAAGATGATCAACAGATTAAAGGGAGATGAGATAGTGTACCATAGTTTTGACTCTGCGGTAGATGACCCTCATAGCTACTACCCATATGATTTCCTGAACACTTTGACCCCTAATTGGCTGCCCCCACATTTGTTGAATCTCGAAATTAACTGTCCAGTCGTATTTCTCAGAAACATTGATCCTGCGAACGGGCTTTGCAATGGCATGAGGATGGTGGTCCGGGGATTCCAAAGCAATGTCATCGATGCAGAAATTGTGTTGGGCCAACATGCTGGAAAGAGGATCTTTTTGCCAAGGATCCCGCTTTGCCCCTCTGATGAGGAGATGTTCCCTTTTCAGTTCACGAGGAAGTAGTTTTTTATTAGGCTCAACTTCGCCATGACGGTTAACAAGGCACATGGACAGACTATCCCAAATATCGGTATTTACTTGCCCAAGCCGGTGTTCTCTCACGGGCAGCTGTATGTTGCGCTATCTAGATCCACCTCTAAAAACAATGTGAGGATTATTCTCATCCCAAATGTTGTGGTAATAAGAAAAAGAACGTAGATGATACCCCAAAAAAAGCTCCAGCTGTATTGTTGGTACGTACACGAAGAACATCGTCTATAAAGAGATCCTGACATCATAGGCGAGGTATTTGTCACTTAAATATTCAATAATCATACTTTTATCCTTTTTAAATTATATGCATACTTATATTCGGAATTATGACTTGCTTTGTGCATATCAACTTCATTGTGATAATCATGTGTTGCGGAGAAATACATATTTCGGTGATATACATAAATATGGTGTGACGACAAAATGTTTTCTGTTTTATGGTTAAACAATGCACTTCAACGTGGAAAATGGAAAGTCTTTCATGTAATATGTTCATGTAATATCTTTTTAGATTCAAAATTTTGGTGCCAACCTTTCGTTAACCACTATTATTCTTTCATGAGTAATGGTCTCAATGTTATCACGATACGAATGTTCATACGATGGACTTACAACCATGAATTATTTATACCCCATAGCAACGCACGGGCATTCTACTAGTAATATATAAAGCCCCGACCTCTTCGGTTCACTGTAGGCGGCACTTAACATGGAAAGCGTATCGTCCCTCCAGAAGGAACTGTCCGAGCTGTGGATCGACCCACCGGCGTTCTGCCGTCCCGGTGCGTCGCCCGTGACGGACCCGTAC
Organism: Alopecurus myosuroides; assembly: GCA_028641055.1. Classification (NCBI taxonomy): domain Eukaryota; kingdom Viridiplantae; phylum Streptophyta; class Magnoliopsida; order Poales; family Poaceae; genus Alopecurus; species Alopecurus myosuroides. Next base: position 99,125,044 of record CM054060.1, read on the forward strand.
CACTTCGAGGTGGTCATCGACGGCCCCGTCGGCAGCCCCTACGTCGGTGGCACGTTCCTCCTCGACGTTGTACTCCCCAAGGACTACCCCATCAAACCTCCAAAGATCACCTTCAAAACCAAGGTACTGTACTTACCAACGAATCCATCGAGCTTGATTTGCCTCTGCTTCTTAATTTTCTTCCAAAAAAGAGAAGCACCGTACCGATGCATTTGATTCTCACCTCGTGATTTCTTCTCGTGCACAGGTGTACCATCCGAACATCGGCGATGGGGAGATCTTCCTGGACATCTTCCAGGGCGACTGGAGACCGGCGCTGACGCTGAGCAAGGTTCTCCTGTCCATCGTCTCCGTCCTCTACGACCCCTTGCTCGACGGCCCCGTCACCCGCGCAATCGCCAGCGAGTACATCAACGAGCGGGCTCTGTTCGAGGAGACGGCCAGGGCGTGGACCCGCAGACACGCATCGGCGCCCGTCGTTTCTTTCTATCCAGCGAGCAAGAAAGGTGGCTCTGCCCGTCGTTTCTTTCTATGCAACTGCTTCTCCTGAATGATCATCGTTGGTCCAGCACGTCTTCATCCTCGGTCTAGAAGAACTTGAAAACCTGGTTATACACAGGGCGAACATATATAGTATACTACGTACTACTTTGTGTGATCAGTTTTCATGGGACAAGCGATAAAATGCTTAATCTGCACGCTTTGTGGTGACTGCCAGCCGAGTTAAATCGTATAGATTGTCATTAGTCAAGGCGAAGCAGGATGATGGTACCGGTACGTACTGTTTGGATGATTCGATTTGGTCGGTGAGAATTGTGTTGGCACAGTAGCTTTTTTGTTTGGTTTTGACCATGGAAAAAAATAACACGCTATTTCGGCGCTAATAGCACGATATAGCATATCTGGAGGGTCCACGCTAAATTTTAACACTTTTGCTCGCTATTGCGCTATTCACGAAATAACATGTTATATCATGCTAAAACGAAGTAACGTTATAGCACGCTATTATTTTTTTCACGCTATTGGGCCAAATGCCCGAGTTCTCCACCTTAGGAAAAAAGAAAAGGTCGCTTCATGTTTTTCATGGCGATAAAAACACAATCGTCAAGATGAAATCGCTAGGTTTATAATTCTGAATAAGTAATTTATACTGTGTTATTTCCCCATGTGATGTTGATGTTAGGATCTAGCAACCTAGAGAACAGTTTTTGTGATTATACATATATTGTTATGACATTTTTATACTACATCATTTATTCTTGTTGAAATCCTTCAAATTTTGAGATATATTTGATAATTATTTCAAAACGCTATTTTGATATAGCACGCTATTATCACGATATATCTTCCATAGCATCTAGAGGAGGCTACCGCTATTTCTCATAGCACGCTATTTTTTTCCTTGGTTTTGACGTGAAAGTGTGATCGATTAGTCTTTTTTTTGGGTGTTATAGTATCACGAGAGGGCTTGTCCGGTCTCTTCATCGTGAAACCAGGGTCCAATTATATAGTACTGTAACACCGTTCGTACTAAAGTCGCCAAAAGGTAACAGAGTTTCAAGTCACCAAAAGGTGAAAAAGACTGATCGATCCGTATAGCTGCCTGCTGTTTTATGCACACATGATGCATGCCGCAGCTGGAAATAGATAAAGGGATCCATGCCATTTTTAGCCGTCTGCCTGTTAGTTACTTAGCTGGCACACACTCGATCTTGTCCTCATGAACGACATTTAGCCATTGGCTTGACTATCTAAGCCAGTGGTAGCTAGCTATGTGAGCTGGAATTTGCTACCATCTGCATGCTTTGGAAAGTACACATGCTGCTGTTGATTTGCCTGGTTTTAGATTTCATTCAAGAATTGTCCTTCACCGGTTCACCCATCTTGGCAAAGCTTGGTGGTCAGTTGTGACACTGGCATAAGTGAGCTATTTTCACTACAAGAAAGATAACATTCAGTCCCCAAGCAATTGCCACCAAGCAGTTTGGTGGCTATATGTGTACCATTTGTTATCAATAACCTAATAGTTTGGTTACTATTGCTCCACTGAATCTTTAATGACCAAGGGCCGGTAACTAAATATTGTTATTTAGTAACCAACAAATGCAAATGCAATGTTAGTTTCTAAATAATTTAGAAACCAGATTTTAGCGACCACGAAGAAATCAAGAATGTTGGTGACGATAAATAATTAGCAACCAATAGCTGATCTCTAGTAACAAGTACCTTGGTGACTAAAAGTCTATTCTCTAGTAGTGTTTCTTCAAGAATGGTTCGAGCTAGAAGACGGCGGAGGTGATTTAGAAACCACCTTCGAGTTTGTTGCTTCAGCCGGCACACTTACGTGTTACTTTTTCCGGTAATAGTTTGTAGAAAATGGTTCTGTTGTTACTTATGACCCATGACGTTAACTGGAACGTGCGGCATTATGGCGAGATCGTCCAGAAGTCTCCCGTCTGCATGAATGCTGGCTTTTTTGCCAAGGTCTCTGGTTCCCAAGTTTGGAACCGATGGATGGTGCAGTGACTTTTGAGTTGAGCATACTCTTCAGCTGGCTTAGGGCATCTCCAACAGCCTCCCGTAAACGGATATCGACAGTCCGTTTCGTGTCCACATGGACATACACTACGGGATGCAGGAGATACGCCAATGGCGGCCCCCGTCGACGTACACGTCGTTGCCGTCGGCGTATTCAGAGCCTGACGGGGGCCGTCGGCGTACGCCATCGTCGGTGTACACGGATGCCCGTCGGCGTACACGGATGCCCGTCGGCATACACGACGCCCGTCGGCGTACAAAGTGGGCCGTTACGGGATCCGCTGCCCGAGCATACTGAAAGTGTAATTTCGATATCTCTATGTTTTGTGTGTTTGTTAACAACATAAATAAGTTATTAACCGTATGTGCTATTCTGTCAAAGGTTTTGGTCTTAAATCAACACACATACGGTATCGAAGAAATAGTGAAGAAATCGAAGATCAACGGATTTTTCCTGGCCCGAAAAAGGATTTCCAAGTGTAGCCCGGAATTATTCCGGGTGATACCGGATGCCCGAAATCATTCCGGCCACATCGGGAAAAAGCTCTGTTGGAATCCGGAATATTCCGGGTGATTCCGGAAGCCGGAATTATTCCGGGCCATTCCGGCCATAACGGGAAAATGTTCGGTTGCCATCCGGAATTATTCCGGGCCATTCCGGACCAATCCGGAGCAGCCCGGAATCATTCCGATCTCAACGCGATAAACTCTGTTGGCATCCGGATTGCTCCGGAATTATTCCGCGGTCCGGAATTATTCCGGGCCATTCCGGCCTGGTCGCAAATGGGCAGAAAAACAGCTAGTTTTAAGTGAGGGCTATAAATAGGCCCTCTCTTTCTTCCCCAAGGGTCAGCTCCTCCAGTATTGACGACTCCATTGATTGAGCTCACCCACCAAGCTAGATCTCCCTCCTCCTCCACCCAAACTTGTTGATTCTTTGAGGATTGAAGGAGAAGCCCCGGATCTACATCTTCACCAACTGGTTTTCCATTTCCCCCTCATTAGCTTGAGGGATCTTGGCCTAGGGTTTCCTCTTGTGGAGAACCTAGGCTTCTTTGCTACTCTTGGTGACTTGTGATTGTTGGGAGCCTCCAATTAAGTTGTGGGTGTGTGCCCCAAGCTTGTTTGTAAAGGATTCGATCTCCGCCTCGAAGGGGTTCAATAGTGGAAGGTGAACTAGGCCTTTGTGGCGGAAGTTCATCGGAGAATAGGGTGAGGCCTTTGTGGCGTTGAGTAGGCCTTCGTGGCGAGCTCACACCCCTCCAACGAGACGTACTCCCTTAACAAGGAGGAACTCGGGAATACATCGTGTCTCCGTGTGCTTCCATCGGTTACCTCGTTCCCCTCTCTTTACTTACTCGTACTTGTAGCATTTATTGTAGTACTTGTTGTATTAAGTGTTGTCCTAGTTGCATTAATTGCTTGACTTGCCATATAGGTAAATTCACCATTAGTTGCACTATCTAGAGAATTTACCTTTATGTCAAGCCTAAACTTTAAGAAAAATTAAAATTGGTCGTAGCACCTATTCACCCCCCTCTAGGTGCCCATACTTTACTTTCAATTGGTATCAGAGCCTCGGCTCTTCTATCGGGCTTAACCGCCTAAGAGTTTTAGTATGGGAGAAGATTTGGATACCGAAACGTCCATTGGTAAAGTGACTATGGATGATCTCAATGCTTGGAGAACTTCATTGACCTCATCCATAGACACTAAATTTGATGAGTTGCGTCAACTCATGACACAACTCCTCAAAGCCAAAGGACCGGAGGTAGTCGAATCGTCTCTTCCGGAAACTAATCCGGAGGGTGCTAAGAAAGGGGTAGATGGTGATCCACATAAAAATGCTTCCGACGAACACTCCACTAAGTCGGGTACGGAAGGAAGCGGAGAATTTCATGCCATTCCCGGAAGTTATTCTTCCGATCCTCCCATTCCTCATCCTCATATAATCCCTAGAGGAGATCCACCTAAAATTGATGCCTTTTCTTTTCGTGAATGGCAATATTACATGGAGACTCACTTGAACTCTTCTTGTATAGATCTTTGGAGGATCACTCGTGATGGATACAAGCCATTTGATCCCAAGAACTTAACAAGAAGAGAAGCCGTAGATTGTCAACTCAGCTACACCGCTTTGTCCATTCTTCAACAAGCCGTGGGTCCTAACCACATGCCGCATCTTCAACAATATTCCACCGCCAAGGAAACATGGGAAGCTCTTGTCGTCATGTTTGTGGGCAATGAGAGCATGCAAAGGAATAGATATGATGCCTTGACCAATGAGGCCGAAGGGTTCTATATTCATGATGGAGAGGATCATGTGGACATGTACCGGAGACTCAAGACTCTTTCCACCGCCTTCTCAAATGTTGGTGCCAAGTACATTGATGATGCATGGATCAAGAGAAAATACATGATTGCCATAATGCCATTTGAGGGCGCGGACATGAAGAGCATTCAAGGAAGGCATGATTTCGCTTCCATGACCTCAACTCAAGTAATGCAAGAAATGTTCTCGTATAAAGTGCAAACCAAGAATGCTCTTGACAACCGAGCTAGGGCCATTGGAATGCACCAAGGAGCATCCGTTGCTTTGAAGGCCAAAGTTGCGTCAAGAGAGGTTGAGTATGAAGAAGAAGGAGAAGAGGCGTTGCCTGGGGCTCAAAAAGTGAGGTCTTGCTTCAATTGTCAAGATAAGCACCATTTCATTGCGGAGTGCCCTTATGAGAATAGAGAGATCCATAGTGGCAAGCTCATTCGCAAGGAAAAGTCCAAGGTTGAGTACAAGAAACCTCATTTCAAGAAGAAGCCATTCAACAAGAAGTCTCCCACCAAGTTTGTGCTTTTGACTCAAGAGGAGTATGATTACGGGAGTGATAAAGAAGAAGAAACCACAAGTGAAGTGGCCGCTCTTGCTATTGCTTCTATTCCATCATCTTCATCTCTCTTTGAATCCCCCAATGACGATCTTCCTCAACGTAATGCCAAGTGCTTCATGGCTAAGGCCACAGAGGTATCACCTTCTTCCAACTCTAAGACCCTTAGTGAACTAGAACATATTGCTAGTCTTAGAATAGAAGAGGAGAGGGTCTCCTTGGAACGTTTTATGTCTAACATGCAAGGGGAGACCAAGAAGTACTTTGAGTATCTCATGAGGCGATTGGGAGAGGCCCAAGATGCTCTTGAGAAGAAAGGTGAGGTTGAGAGAAGGGATGCGGATGAAATTGCATCTCTCTCTATGACTCTTGAGGAAGAGCTTGATGGTAGAGTTTCTCTAGAGGATGAAACTGAATCTATTGAATTAACTCATAATGAACTTGTCTCAAACATCACTAAGGAACGTGATCTTGCTATTGCTAAATATAAAAAGGCTAAAAAGGATAAGGTCGAGTTTGGGGTTGGTCATGGTAAACTAACCGAGGAGTTTGAAAAGCTAACCAAGGCTCACAAAGCTTTGGAAATCCAACACTCATCCCTCAAAGAGTTTCATGAACAACTTCAAACTCAACTTAATCAACCTAGCAACCCTAGCACCTCTACTTCTTCTTGTGATCATGAAAATATTATTGAGGAAAATGCTAGGTTGAAGGATGAGCTAGCAAGGCTCAAGGCCAAAGGCCCTCAAGTTGAGAAGGTTGTGACCCCTTCCCCACAAGTGGTTTCCCCTAACTCTAGTGTGGTCATTGCTAGACCACAATTGAGTGCTCCAAGGCAACAAGTGGGCAAGCAAGGTCTAGGCTATGTAGCCAAGAAGAAGAACAAGAAGAAGAAGAGCAAGAACAAGACCGACAATGGTGCTTCGAGTGGTATTGTCATTAGGGACAACACTACTCCTAGCACACCCACTCAAGCAAACCATATTGCCTCGGGTAGTAGTGTCATGAGGGACAACACTGCTCGTAGCACCTCCGCGGGAACTAACAATCCACACCATTTCTTATATGTTGATTATTATGGTGTTGTGCAAGCTAAATATGTTGGTGCTATTGAGGGTTTCATTGACTATACTATTTGGGTTCCAAAGACCCTTGTTGCTAACATGAAGGGACCCTCCTCGGGTCCTAACTCTAGTCAATGATCTCTTGCAGGACTATGCTTCCGGTGGGACTAAATGGATAATTGATAGTGGATGCACTAGCCATATGACTGGAAGCAAAGAACTTGTGACGGAGTTGCGCCAAAATTACATACAAGCAACCGTCACCTATGGAGACTCGTCCTCGTCTAAGGTATCCGGATTCGGCAAGGTTGTGGTCGCTCCCGATATCACTATCGTGAACGTCATGCTTGTCGAATCCCTTGGTTAAAATTTACTTTCCGTCCGCTCTCTTGGAAAGATGGGCTTCTCCATCTTTTTTGATGTTGATATTGTGGTCCTTTTGAGGAGCAAGACTCTTGACGTCGCTTAAGTGGGACATGTTGAAAATGAGTTGTTTGTGGTGGACATTTCGAAGTCTACCAACACTCAAGCAATGTGTATTTTCGGAAAGGAGGACTTGGGATAGTTGTGGCATCGCCGCCTATCCCATGTCAACATGAGAACTTTGCAAAGTCTTCACAAAGGTGGCCTTATTGTCGGACTAAAAGAAAATGTTTTCTTTGCAAAGGATCGCGTTTGTAGGTCATGTGTTGAAGGAAAGATGCATGACAAGGTGCACAAGGCCAAGACTATTATCTCATCAAAGAGGATATTGGAGCTTCTCCATGTTGATCTCTTTGGTGCTGTGCCCGAGGAAAGTCTTGGTGGCAAGAAGTATTGCTTGGTGATTGTCGATGATTATTCAAGATACACTTGGGTTTATTTCTTCAAGTGCAAGAGTGAAACTCAACAAACCATCATTGACTTCTCCAATGAAGTGCAACGTCAACACAATGTGCAAATCATGGCTATTAGGAGTGATAATGATTTGGAGTTCAAGAACTACACTTTGAATGAATTCCTTAGTGAAGAAGGCATTCGTCATCAATACTCCGCCACTTACACTCCTCAACAAAATGGTGTTGCCGAAAGGAAGAATCGCACCCTCTTGGATATGGCAAGGACCATGTTGGCGGAGTACTCTTCTCCCCAATATTTATGGGTCGAGGCCATAGCCACCGCATGCCACTCCTCCAACCTCCTCTACATCCGCAAAGGCTTGGACAAGACCCCATATGAGATCCTCACCGACAACAAGCCCAATGTCTCCTACTTCCGTGTATTCGGTTGTAAGTGCTTTTATTTGATCAAGGGTGTTAGGTTGTCTAAATTTCAATCCAAAACTATTGAGGGTATATTTGTTGGTCATGGTGCCGAATCCCACACTTATAGAGTCTTTGACAAAGCCTCACGGATTTTCATAGAATCTTGTAGTGTGGATTTCGAGGAAAATGATGGCTCCCAAGTGGCGCAATTTCATGTTTCTAATGTAGATGTTGAAATACCTCAAGAAGCCATAGGAGGGATGGGTGTGGGATTTTTCCGCCCCATTGAGGGACACCTTATGGCGACTCGAGAAGGACTATGCTCTACTCAAGTGGAGCCCTCAAAGTGTTACACCTAACCAAGAACATGTTCAAGACCCTCCTCTCATTGACCAAGTGACTTCGCAAGTCGTACCCACTCCTCTCACTATTGCAAGTCAAGGTCAAGGCCAAGATCAACCATCCTCTTCATCTTCTTCTCAAGTTGAAGCAAGTGTTGAAGATATTGTTGTTGATGATGATGATCAAGGCCAAGTTGGTCAAGATGGGGACCCAAATGATCAAGATGATCAAGTGATCCCTCCTCGCAATAATGAGGAGATCAAAGCCCGTCGTGTCAAAAGGATAAGAAGAGCTTTGAAGCAAATTGATGCCCAAGACAACAAGGTCTTGGAGGATATTCAAGCTCGAAGATCCACAAGAAGGCAATTGGCACATTTTAGTGAGCATCAAGCTCATATCTCTATGGTGGAGCCTAAGAAAGCGTTTGAAGCTCTTGAGGACTCCGATTAGGTTGAAGCTATGCATGATGAGCTCAATAACTTTGAGCGCAACAAAGTTTGGAGATTGTTTGAGAAGACCAAAGATTGCCACAATGTTATTGGCACTAAGTGGATTTTCAAGAACAAAGAAGATGTGCATGGCATTGTCATTAGGAACAAGGCAAGATTGGTTGCTCAAGGTTACACTCAAGTTGAAGGCATTGACTTTGATGAAACCTACGCACCCGTGGCTCGCCTTGAGTCCATCTGTATCCTCCTTGCTTATGCATCTTCTCATAATTTCAAATTGCAACAAATGAATGTGAAAAATGCTTTCTTGAATGGTCCACTAAAAGAGGAGGTATATGTTAAGCAACCTCCGGGGTTCGAGAATCTCAACTTTCCTAACCACGTTTACAAACTTGACAAGGCTCTCTATGGTCTCAAACAAGCACCTCGTGCTTGGTATGAGCACCTTAGGGAGTTGTTAGATGATTGTGGTTTCGAAGTTGGGAAGATTGACCCCACTCTCTTCACCAAGAGAGTAAAGGGAGAGCTTTTGATATGCCAACTATATGTGGACGATATCATCTTTGGCTCAACTAACCAAGCTTTCAATAATGAGTTCTCTAAGCTTATGACTGACATGTTCGAGATGTCTATGATGGGTGAGCTTAAATTCTTCCTTGGCTTTGAGATCAAGCAATTGGCTCGTGGGACTTTCATTTCTCAAGCCAAGTATACCCAAGATATGATCAAGAGTTTTAACTTACAAGATGCTAAGATCAAGACATCTCCTATGCAAGTCAAGTCCCACCTATCTCGTAATCCAAAGGGGAGTAAAGATGTGGATCAAAAGTTGTATCGTTCTATGATTGGTTCTTTGCTCTATCTTTGTGCATCTAGGCCTGATATCGTTTTGAGTGTAGGTGTGTGTGCAAGGTATCAAGCGGATCCTAAGGATAGCCATTTGATGGCGGTCCATAGGATCTTTCGTTATTTGGTTCATACCCCAAGATTTGGTTTGTGGTACCCAAAGGGGGCACAATTTTCTTTCAATGGCTACACGGATTCTGATTGGGCGGGTGATCAAGATGATAGGAAGTCCACTTCCGGGGCTTGCCAATTTCTTGGTAGGTTCTTGGTAAGTTGGTCTTCCAAGAAGCAAAATTGCATATCTCTCTCCACCGCCGAAACCGAGTATGTAGCCGCCGCAAGTGCTTGCACTCAATTGCTATGGATGAGGCAAACTCTCAAGGAGTATGGAGTTCATTTGGATAAGGTGCCTCTTTTGTGTGACAATGAAAGTGCCTTCAAGATTGCATACAATCCCGTTGTATACACAAGGACCAAGCACATTGAGATTCGCCATCATTTCATCCGAGACCATGTGGCAAGAGGGGATATTGCACTATCTTATGTGCCCACCAAGGACAATCTAGCGGATATTTTCACGAAGCCACTTGATGATGCAAGATTCTTGTTCTTGAGGAATGAACTAAATGTGATTGATTCTAGGAGTTTGACTTGAAGATCTTGCACACACCCCTATAGATGAAACGTGTTCGAGTTTAGGTGTAGGCATGGACATAGGGGGAGTGTTATCCTAACACATTGGGTTCTCCCTCCCCCCATTATGCCCAAAGCAAAAATTCATTGTTATCTCCCTTTTTCTAATGCTGAATTGTGAGCTTCAATGTCGAGTAATGGCAATGCCCCCAAGATATATCTTCGCGGTTGCATACCATGAACTCTTACATGGTGGCTTAGGCCACCAACCTCTTCTCATTTGAAGAGTTGGTTCTTAGTTGGATATCTTTTGGGTTTTGTGTTATCCTTCCGAATACTACTTCTCGTTGCTATGTCGATCTTATTTGCATCTTCCCCGAGAAGTAAGACTAGGAAATCTAACCCCTTTGTGTTTTGCTCTATTTTGTCCCTCCTATGTTCATCTTTGCATATGCCTTACTCCACACAAAGTCACATCATTCCTAGCCATTCAAAACTGTCATTCCTGGAATAGTTTGGAGTCCTTCTGGTCTGCCCCGGAATTTTTCCGGATAGCTCGGATTGATCCGGAATAATTCCGGCAGCCAGAATTTTTCCGGGCTATTCCGGACGTGCCAGTTTTCCTTATAAATAGACCCGCACACACGGGGGGCAGTTTCTTTCCACTTTTGCCCACTTCTCCCGTGCCCTAGCCACCAAAACTCGACGAGTTCGTCCCCGTTGCCCTAGGGAGGATTGTTTGATCCCTTCTTTGGACAAGGAGTCCCCCATGGATGGTATGTGTTTGGCATCTCTCTCTTTCGTTTTGGTTGGTTGTTTTTGGTTCTAGATGAAATCTCACCTAGGGTTTGATCTAGATCCGAGTTCTATCAACTTGTTCATCATGCCAATCCCTACCTAGATGCCATGGGTTCGTAGATCTAGTCTATTCACTTTCCAATATAGACTTAGATCTATTTCATATCTTTGGTCACTCCCACGGTTTCCAGCACGTAGATCTACTCTAGGATCATCTCTGTGGTACCCCTAGATGTTTGCTACAGTTTTAAGTCAATTTTTCGATTTTTTAGGCTTTTTCTCGAGTCAGATCGAGGATCCCGGAATAATTCCGGACGATTCCGGACCGGTCGGAATAATTCCGGACCAGTCGGAATAATTCCGGATCATTCCGACCCGGTCGGAATAATTCCGGGCTCAGCCGGAATTTTTCCGGATGCTGCCAGAAATTCGAAAACTTGCGCTGTATCAAACCTTTCTGGAGTTCCTTTGTCCCGTTTGGCATATGCACTTATCTTTGCTATTCCTATGTCCTCTATTCATAGGTCCTGGAGCTCGCACTGGTTTAAAGAGGAAGTCCTCTGCTGGGAGGGGTGCTCGCCCTATAAGGGGTCCCACCTCCGGTTCTCATGGAGGGCATCATGTTGATGATCAGACTGAGAGGGTGCCCGAAGGTGATCTGAAGGCCTGCACTATCCCACAGTGGAAGCACATCAAGAGAAAGAACCTGTACCGCTTTGTTGAGTCAACTTGTGAGGATCCTCGCTTCTAGACCAACCTTCAGCTCAAGTGTTGGCAGGACTTCTATTCGGTTCAGAATCCTCTTGTGTGTGAGCAGAATCAGCTTGATATGGATTTCTATCATAGGAACAAAAATGGTGATCTCCGTCATGTGCATGCTTGCCTGTTGAAGATGGGCCTGATACCTCTTTAGGATATTGAGTGTGTGTATTGCCCAGAGTTAGTTGCTCAGTTCTACTGTACTCTCCATGCCACTGGTGATGCCACGCGTACTATGACTTGGATGTGTGGGAAGCAGAAGATCTCAGTAACTTGGGTGAGTTTGCTGAGGCTCTTGGATACAGGTGGACTGCCACTTATGCAAATCATGGTTTTAAAATTCATGACAATCCAGAGTATGACAACTCAAGCCTGCAATTCTGCTACCCTCCTGATGCTCAGGGCAAGACTAGGCCTTTCAACTCCAGCATGTACCCCTACTACAACCTGATGTCCAAGATCTTCCGTGCCACCATTGTGATCAAGGCTGGTGACTACTCTGCCATCAGGGCATTCATGGTGAACCTCATGTTCCTCACCAGGCCTCAGAACCAGAGGAAGATTGATGTGATGGATTTTATTTACTGTGGGATCTGCATTGGAGTCATGGAGAAGAGGAAGCCCGCTTTTGGCCCACTGATTCAGAGGTTCATTAATTCCAAAGTGGGGGATGAGATCATGGATAACTACACTGTGGTCAAGGGCAAGAAGATGGTTCCTTCTCTCATTCGTGGTGTGGATATTCCGGAGTACTCTAGGTCCAAGTCCAAATCTCCCATGGCCACTCCTTCTGCTTCCACGAGTGGTACTTCTGAGCGTCCTTCCAGTGGCATTGCAAAGTTCTTCAAGGCACTATTCGGTATTTGCAATGACACTAGGGCGATTGCACATGAGGCTAGGGAGTTGGCCAAGGAGACTCGGCGCATTCAGAACGCCGACCGCAGAGCTGCTGGGGTTGCTTTACCTGAGGATCCTATCTCTCTTGCTGCTGCTGAGTATGTTCCTGTGGAGATGCCTGAGATCCATGATGATGACTTCTACTTCGGGGTGCCTCCAGCTGATGTTGATGATGAGGAATTTTCTGATGATGAGGATAACTTCGATACTGCTGGGTTTGGAGGCCGTGATCATGAAGCTGAGGAAGAGGAAGATGATGATGAGCTCCGTGGAGAAGACGACGTCATGGAGTGATCCCTTGGGACGTTAGTTGGACTCTTTTTTCCCTTTTTGGCGTCTTGATTCCAAAGGGGGAGAAGGAGTCCCCATATTAGGATTCCACGGGCTTTGCAAGGGTGGGAGCACGAGTCTTTTGCCTTTTTTGATTTCGATCTTATAGGCTTGTGCTCCGTTATCTTTAGTTCATTTTCTTTGTTTGCAAACTTCGTTTTATCTGTGTGGAATCTTGTGACGTAATTGTGTCACCCTACCCGTGGTTATGCTACTATTATCATGCTTGCTATTATCTCTATTATTATCTATGCATGTTGTATGAACTTGTTTAGACGGCTTGGTGTCTAAAACATAGAGGGAGCAAAGCCTATGAAGTGTGTGCCTCACGACACACATCGAGGAAGACCTCCGTCTATTTTTTGGACACCATTTCTTTAGTTCATATTGATTATCCCCGTGAAATCTTTATGTTGTCATCAAACACCAAAAAGGGGGAGACTGAAAGTGCAATTTCGATATCTCTATGTTTTGTGTGTTTGTTAACAACATAAAGAAGTTACTAACCGTATGTGCTATTCTGTCAAAGGTTTTGGTCTTAAATCAGCACACATACGGTATCGAAGAAATGGTGAAGAAATCGAAGATCAACTGATTTTTCCTGGCCTGAAAAAGGATTTCCAAGTGTAGGCCGGAATTATTCCGGGTGATTCCGGATGCCCGGAATCATTCCGGCCACATCGGGAAAAAATCTCTGTTGGAATCCGGAAGCCAGAATTATTCCGGGCCATTCCGGCCATAACGGGAAAATGTTCGGTTGCCATCCGGAATTATTCCGGGCCATTCCGGACCAATCCGGAGCAGCCCGGAATCATTCCGATCTCAACGCGATAAACTCTGTTGGCATCCGGATTGCTCTGAAATTATTCCGCGGTCCGGAATTATTCCGGGCCATTCCGGCCTGGTCGCAAATGGTCAGAAAAACGGCTAGTTTTAAGTGAGGGCTATAAATAGGCCCTCTCTTTCTTCCCCAAGGGTTAGATCCTCGAGCATTGAAAACTCCATTGATTGAGCTCACCCACCAAGCTAGATCTCCCTCCTCCTCCACCCAAACTTGTTGATTCTTTGAGGATTGAAGGAGAAGCCCCGAATCTACATCTTCACCAATCGGTTTTCCATTTCCCCCTCATTAGCTTGAGGGATCTTGGCCTAGGCTTTCCTCTTGTGGAGAACCTAGGCTTCTTGCTACTCTTGGTGACTTGTGATTGTTGGGAGCCCCCAATTAAGTTGCCGGTGTGTGCCCCAATCTTGTTTGTAAAGGATTCGATCCCCGCCTCAAAGGGGTTCAATAGTGGAAGGTGAACTAGGCCTTTGTGGCGGAAGTTCATCGGAGAATAGGGTGAGGCCTTTGTGGCGTTGAGTAGGCCTTCGTGGCGAGCTCACACCCCTCCAACGAGACGTACTCCCTTAACAAGGAGGAACTCGGGAATACATCGTGTCTCCGTGTGCTTCCATCGGTTACCTCGTTCCCCTCTCTTTACTTACTCGTACTTGTAGCATTTACTGTAGTACTTGTTGTATTAAGTGTTGTCCTAGTTGCATTAATTGCTTGACTTGCCATATAGGTAAATTCACCATTAGTTGCACTATCTAGATAATTTAACTTTATGTCAAGCCTAAACTTTAAGAAAAATTAAAATTGGTCGTAGCACCTATTCACCCCCCCTCTAGGTGCCCATACTTTACTTTCACATACGCCGACGGGGAGGCCGTCGGCCCAGTGGGCCACATGGTGGGAGCTGGTGGGGGCGCGGGAGATACGCCGACGGCCAGGCCGTCGGCCCAGTGGGCCACGCGGCGGTCGCTGGCTGGGGGTGGGGGCGCAGACGCCGGGGAGGACGTCGGCCTCTGGGCCGCGCCTTGCCCATTCTACGCGCATAGGTCGACGTGGACACCGTCGGCGTATAATTGACCTTTTTTTTTCTGCGTAGCGCTGGTTCGTTCCGAGCACATTTAAATACGATTTAAATTGCACAATATTTAAAAACATGATTGGAATCACACAAACAACATGCAAACATCGTATGCATATCATCTGAACATCGTATAAAGCACAAAATCATCCGTATATCATCCGAACAATATCGATAGTGCATAGAAAGATCGATCATCCTAGCTACATTTCACGGGAGCTCGATGTGCCAATCTCGGACCTGGTGAGAATAGGCGAAGCTCTGCGCTCGGTACCCGTCATCGAACCATGCGCGGAACTCGGCGAGGGAGTACCACGGGCATCGATCTCGCGCGATGAACTCGGCGATGCACCAGGAGCGGGATGAAACAGTGTGATCGTGCGACTTGGCGAGCCATCAACACGGCCCAAGGGTGTAGCCCCGGAGTGTCCCAATCCCTACATGCATTTTTTAGCAGAAGTTAGCAACTTGGCAGGCACATGACAGTGGTAACAACTGGTTTGGCAAGTAACTTACCGGTGTCCTTGGGTACCCTGCGTGAGTGAAGTCCTCCTTCGATGGAAACGATGGCGGTAGCCTAAGCCTAGGTGGTCGTCCAATTGGTAATGGAACCCGCTCTCCAGTGGCATAAAACCTCTCGTTCCCCTACAAGATAGTTTTGATGTTAGACTTTGCAGAAATAAAGGTTCAAAATAGGGGAAAATAGGACTTTTCATCATTTGCAGAAAGAAAATGGTGAAACTTACAACATCGCGCAGCTCTTCCCGGGCGTCATAGGCCACTCTCTTATGCGGCCACTCCTGATACGCAACGGCGTACTCCGCCATAACGGCATTGAAGGCCCCGCCGAAAGAAGACTACAATATCAAGAAAAATGAATCTCGATGTAAGTTGAATCTCGTCAAGTTAGCTACTAAGGAAAAAATGTCGAAAAGAGAATAAGATTGAGAAAAACTTACTTCGGTGCGAGGTCGGGAAGTCCGTCGAGGAGGAGGGACAACGGGGCCGTCGGCGGTGAGGGTGGCCTTGATACACGTGAGGCTCAACTCGGGAGTACGTGGAGTCACCTGATCAAGGCAGCAAAGACGACCATGCTTCCTGCCTTGCCCGCCCACGACCAAACCCCTCACATCGGTCTCCTGCTAAATAGGGTTATCCACCAATGGATGAAAACCCCGGAACACCGCGGAGTACCTATCTAAGTCCTCCATGGTGGTGCCGAAATACTGTGGAAGCGAGGGCTGCGGCTTGGATGGATCGAGTCTTTTGATCCTCATCTTCTCCCATGCTTCCATGTCCGTAAGAGGGGCATTCTCCGTGATGGACTCCTGCATCGCCAAAGAAATGTTATGCATACCAGATAGAAACATGACGGGAATAAATGCATATTGTTCGATGTATGTACATACCATGTTTTCCTTGAAGCGAGCATGGTTGCGGGCTCCCGCACAGTGTGTCCCCTCGTGGCCGCGGTTTGCCTTGTTCCACTCGCTGATGGATTTGAACTCCTCGTTCTGTCCGAGCCATATTTCCACCATCGCCTCCCTTGCGTCCTCTTTACCATCGGCCCACTGGGGCATAACCTGAAAAATTCAAGACTCATTTTAAAGAACAGATAATACAATTACAGTTTAGCAGCAACATATGATACCATTGACAATTTTTACTTACCGCAAGGTAATTTTCCAAAGTCATCGGAGGATCGTTCTTCACATTTTCATGCTTCGGCGCCGTTTTGCCGAATTTCTCAGAACTGAATTGATTGATGCATGTATGCGTTATATTGTAGAACTGCTGTCGTGTCAGCTTCTTACAAGCCCCCCGCACAGTCTTGTTCGCCGAGGCCTGATACTCCGGAAGCACCCTAAAGAATCTCTGTAACATGCATAAAAAGATTGTGAAAGTAATGAATTAGCATGGTGGGGGCATCAACTATGAACGTAATTGGAAAACCTCGCCTTACCCAGAACATGCTGATCACGGCTTCAGAAGCTGTCTTGAAGCCCGGGCAATCGGCGGCCTCATAGTCTACCCAACGGCGGGCTAGCTTCTTCTCGCCGTTGGGGACCACAGTGTAAAAGCCCGACCAGTACTTCCTAATTAGAGCTACAAGCAAAGTGTTAGGAACACGGCTTCCCGGTGGAAAGGTCCAGTTGCTGCAGAATAATCAAACATTAGTACATGTCAAATTGTTTTGATACAAATGAAATGGCGTGTTCAAAATTAGTATAGTAACTTACTCAATGTCGTTAGGCACAATGAGGACTTTCTCCTCCTTGGTTTTAGGCATCTTGGACTCATCAGGTACAGTCGATTCCCCACGAATCCTTGGCTTCTTCTTGGACCCCTCGCCGCGAGACATTGTCCCCTCGCCGCCAGACACCGTCCCCTCGCCGCAAGACTGCGTCTCCTCGTCTCGAGACTCCAACTCACGGGACTATGAAGCCACGTCGCCAAAAGAAGAGGGTATGTCACCACCCTCTAGTAGTGCTCGTCTGCCACCTCGCCCTCGTCCTCCCCTCGGAGGGAGTGGAACAACAACTCCCCCTCGTCCTCCACCTATGCTCCCACCGTCGTCAGTAATGTATCTCGGGTTCGGAATAAGCTCCCTTCCACTTTTGGTAGGCTTCCTCTGGCGCATCGAGTTTGGCAAAGTGGCTAACGATTCTTTGCCTTGGCTCATATTGGTGTATCACCTGCATTGAGAAAGGGTAAACAGTAAGCATAAATATGTAATGCAACTAAGAAGCATGTTAGAAAATAAATACAAATGATAATAAAGACATAAATAAATACTAAGCATAAAGATAAAAACTAAGCATAATAAAGACATAAAAAGACCCTCACCACGAATCATCACTCTCATAATTAGTTCTTAGGTTCTCATCGTCACTATCAACGTCACTATCGCGGGTGTAGTAATTTGGAGGTTCCTCGCACGGTAGAGGCTCATCATCGCTGTCATTTTCCTCCTGCAACTTGTTGAGCATGTCTATGTCCTTTATATTCACCAGTACCACACCCCCTGTTGGTGCATCGTCCTCGAGATCCTTGAGACCTTGTATGCCAAAGGCCCCAAATTTCTCTTGCTCTTGATAGAAAATTCCCTCGTATGTTTTAGGGTTAATGTTGTTATAATCATCGTCGGAGGGCATGGGTAGCTTCCCATGTGGCGACACCTGGAACACGACTTCCCAGCCCTTGAGTCCCTCTTTCTAACATGTGTAGGGCAAATAATAAACTTGCTTTGCTTGGTGGTCCACAATGAAGACATCGGATCCGCTGTAGGTGGTTGAAGGCTTGACTTCAACTAACCCAATGGAAGGGGTAATTTTTTGTCCATGCTTTGGGTTGAACCAGTGGCATTTGAACACAACGAGCTTGAGTTCTATGTTCGTATTATTGTACGTCAGCTCGTATACGTTCTGTAACCTTCCGTAGTAATCAAACTCACCGTCTCCTTTTGTGAAGACCCCGGTATTTATAGTTTTTGCATTAGGCCGACTGTTATGGTGAAACTCTATATGGAAGCGATACCCATTCACATCATACTTCTCTTACGCCTCGACTCTACGGTTATATCCTTGGGAGACACATCTCAACTCATCGAACATCGCAACGTTGGGATCAGCTCCCTACAAGTTCAGTACAAATTGTTTTGTGCATTAGTTATGTGTAATAAAAAGGACAAGACACGAATTGCAAGGTAGGGGGACAGACTAGAAATTACCTTTTCCCTGAACCAAGCCGTGAATTTTTTCTTTTTGGGGGCACCCTCTTTCAGAAGAATGTCCAGCTCGGCTTCATCGGGATCCACCGTTCCCGACCACATTTTATCCTTGAATTTGCTAAAATAAGATAAATATGTATTAGAGCAAAACCGAGTTACTAGTTGCAAAGTAATTCGGTTCACCATTTTACCTGAGGAAATTGCCCGCTTCCCCCTTGTCACGAACCACTTCATCCATGTTCAAGAGAACATATAGCAATACGCACTCCAGTTCTTCCTTGGTCAATGTATACTTTTTGTGCCACCGGGACACTTGAAGAGGACAAGCTTGGGGTCTTTCTTGGGCTCATCGACATTGTACCGAGAGGCCTGGTTATGCATAGTGGGAACATCATCGGGGAAGTACGTGTCACACCCCAGCTTTTGAATTCTTGGACTGTGCTCAAGAAGACAAAAATTAGGGCCAACAAATTTTTTTTTATAACAACATGATTGTTTGAACTACCATGTGTTTGTAATCTTAAACATATTTGCAACACAAGTTTTGTTTCTATATGAAACCAATTGTTTCTGAAAAATATTCTTATTATTTTTTTCCTGATGTTTTCCTATTATCACTTGAGAGATTTTATTCCAAGACTTGGATCATTATGGTCTGCAACTTAAAACAAACTTTTACCTTTGTTGGATCCAAGAAAACAAGTTTCCAAGATGATCTATGAAAGTTTTCTTTTAACTTTCCTATAGAAAACAATGTCTGAGAATAAGGCCAAATACCTGTTTTCTACCATTGTTTTCACCAAGCTATAAATTGTTATTTTATGATTTCTTGACTTTTAATTAATCCTTGATATGTATACTACAAATCTATAAGCTCACTTTTAGTTTTGGTGAAATAAAAACTATCTTTTGCTTGATGTGTTTGTGGTATAAAATTAAGGCAGGAAAAGACATTTTTGAGAAACAGTTAAAAACAGAAGGTATACCTTTTCCTCCAATGTTTTCATGGCCTTAACTTATTTCAAATTTGTTTTCAAAAGTTGTTTATGAAAGTATATAGCATGGTTAACAAATCCATACCTTGAAAACAAATTTTGAGAATCATTTGCACCTTGAAAACAAACCCAACTTTTTCAACTTTCTGTCTGTTTTCAACACTTAGAAAATTTCTAAGTCCTTAGTATGAATTTTCTGAATTTTTGCAGTAAACAGCAGTAGATACACTTTTGCACCTTTGTTTTCTTTGTGATCCCTTGATCTTTTGGAAGTGTGGCCTGACCTAGTGTGTTGCCCAGCATTCCTACTCGACCAATAATGCATTGGGTTCCTTCTAGAAGCCCT
Organism: Alopecurus myosuroides; assembly: GCA_028641055.1. Classification (NCBI taxonomy): domain Eukaryota; kingdom Viridiplantae; phylum Streptophyta; class Magnoliopsida; order Poales; family Poaceae; genus Alopecurus; species Alopecurus myosuroides. The sequence continues at coordinate 99,144,807 of CM054060.1, forward strand.
AGGCCTGAACTTATTAGAGAGAGAAGAGGATATGTTGTGGCAGAAGTGGGAGCCCATGCCATTGACTATTTTGGTTGCCACTTGCACCACTTGCACCACTTGCACCTTTGGCCAGGAGGAGACCTGCACACACATGCTAGATAACTAGGGCAAGCCAGTGCACGTTTTGGAAATGTCCAAAAACCCTAGGGTTTGCTCTATGCCATGATTGGCATCCACCCAAGCTTCCCATTTTGTCCTCAAGGTTTCCTCCCTCATCTATAAGTACCAGGGCAGTGCCCTTGCATCCTTGCACCACCCACACTCCCTCCTAGCCTCCCCAAATCATTGGACCCCGAGCCCTTGCCCCTAGAGCCCCTGCTGCTCGAGATCCAGCCACCCGAGAGCACCACGGCCTTGGCCAAAACCTGCTCGATACCCTGCCTTCCAGGCTCTCCCACCACCCTAGCAACTCTCCCCATGCCCCTGTGAACCTCCCGGACAACCTCCCACCTCCTCTAGGCCCCGGAGGCGCCGCCGCCATCCACGGGCACCACCACGGACGCCGGCCGCGTTCCCACCCGTGAGACCGCGCCGAGCGCCACCGTCGCCACCCCTGGAAGCCACACCACTCCAGCAACTCCCCCGAGCGCTCCCAAGCCTCCCCGCGCCTCCCCAAGGTGAGCTAGAGCCGCACCCTTTTCTTCTCCGTCGGGTTAGAGAGAGAGGGTGAGGAGAGGAAGAAGAAAGCGCGCACCGTTTGATCTTTGATCAACGGCTGCGGTTGAACGCGGATGCTTCCCGCGCCTGCCAGCGCGCGCAAGTGCAGCGGGCCGCGCTCGCGTCCAGTTGGGCCGCGGCCTCACAGAACCAGCCCGTGTGGCAGTTATTCTCTTATTCGTTTAACTTTTTACAGAAACATGTACCATCACTTTGGACTCGTGAAAAATACTAAAACGGTGAAATAAAATCTGGAAAAATTCAAGGACCCTAAGAAATAAAATCTAAACCAGGGAAAATTTGCAGATCTACTTTTGGACCATTATTTTTAGCACAATGAATGTTTTCCCTCAGACTGTCAGTGAGAATGTTTTAACTATAACTTTTATAATATGTGACCAAATGGGATAAGCTAAACTGTTCTGGATAGGTATGGAAAATATCTATCCAATGCAAGTAACCTCACATTAAGGTGAGTTGTAGGATGAAAATGCCATCCAGATTACTAAAGGACCAGTAGCCTTTTCTTTGATTTGTTTAAGGAGTTTAAAAATGCTTTTTGGAGAAAATCCAATTGTATGAGATTTGTATTGACTAGATCTATCATATAATAGCTTAGATTAATTTTTTAAGCCCTAGATAATTTTTGATGGACAGATCTAGAAAACAGCACTTTTCTATTTCTGTTTTTGATTGTGTTCTTGTTTGAAATGAGTTGTGTGGATGTTTTGATCTTGCTTCCTTTCTTGTATAAAGTTGTTAGGACTTGTTATTAAGTTGTTTCCTTACAGTACCTCTACCTTAGAAAGTGTGTGCATGTTTGGAAAACTGAAATAAAAATGAAATAGCCTTGGTTACCTTCTAGTTTTATTATTTGGAATTTTTGTGATGCCTAGATCTCGAGTGAATGCTTTATTAATTTTTGTGCTATGATTTCTATGGATCCAGTACCATTTTGGTACTGTTATTTTTAAGTTAATTCCTCTGCTAGCTTGCATGTCTTTTTATGGTGAAGCATGTATAGGTTTTGTTATTCTTATACACTAGTATTGTTTTCACTAGAAATAATGGCTTGTTTAATTTCATTTTGTTATACTAATGTTGTCATGAATTAACCAGAGGCTTAGCACCTCTTTTACCGTGGTATTAGTGGGCCCATAACCCACTGGTCCCATTGCACCTTGGTTTAAGATGAAAATTCCCAACCATGCTCATGTGAGAAATTGACATGATTTAATTATAGGATTGATTTCTATTTTCCACCATGGAACATATATTTGATTGCTTTCACTTATGCAAGTGAGGAGTTTGTTTCTTATCAGAAGATACCAGTATGTTAGATGTGATCCATTTTGATTAGCATAATATTTCTTAGGGGTATCATGTTAAGAAATGGTTCACTGTTGAGTGCTAAATTTAATTGTTTGCAAATAAACTCAATTCCTTTTTAATGATAGATTGTTTGTGAATGATTTAAATTGAGTGTTTAGATTTTTGAAAATATTTATATAACTTTTCATCAAGTGTATAGCTACTGGTTGTGTAGGTTCTACCATGTTTTGCTTGCTAGAAATTGTTTAAGAAAACAGAAATTGTTAGAATCAATTTGTGCATGTTTAATAGTTGTTTCATGAAATTATTTTGATGTTCTTGCTTCCTAGCATGAGTATGAATTGTGTACTGTTATTAGTTACTTTTATATTCATGACTTGCTTGTTTAGGTTTAAGGAAATCATGGTAGCATTGTTTGTTTCCCTAGTATTAAACTAGTGTCACCACTAGAAAATGGTGATTTCTGCTATAGTATGGTCATCTCTTATTTTATGAGTTTATTATAGCATGTTTAGGAAGTTATTACTTCTGTTATGATGCCTTGAACTCTTTAGTTGCATGTGCTATAGTTATAGAATATAATTATTTCTTATAGCATGCTTGTGTAGATTTTCCATACTAGTATGCTATTAGTGCAGTCCTGTTTCTATGCTTTTGATAGGAGCATTATCTTGAGTGATGATTGTGTTTTAGAGTATTTTTATGACTTGATTCTTTAGTTATTAGCTACTGGTTGTTTGTTAAATTTTCATGATTGATGGATTCCAAAACTTCAAGTAAACACTAAGGTAGTAATTAAATAGCTTATACACCTGTGGTGTGTTTACCTGCTGTTTGGAAATTGTCTGAGTGTGCACCTTAGCGTGGTTGTCATACTTGTGTTATTTGTTGGGCTAGTGTTGTTGTTGTGCTTAAGAGTATCTTATGAAACTAAAACGTCCAACTAAAATCATGAACTCATTAAGTGATAGTTGCTTGTGGTGAGTAATACCCCCTGCCTTGGGTATTGTTCTGTCTGTTTGTATTGCCTTAGTAACCTAACCTTTTTGCACCCACAAGCTATATTTTTAGCTTCTTATATATCTTGTTATGAGAGTGGTACACCACCCCATTTGTGGTATGTAAGATGTGGGATATGGTTTCCTGAACCATATGCTTGTCTGACGATAGTTGTGTACTCTGAGAGCTATGTGAGACAGTTTTCTCGATAACGTTTGTGAGTTGGCGCCATTATACTTTTGCTTGCTGTATGTGCTGTTTAGATTGGTTGTGTGTCTTTTAGACCTGAGTGTGTGTCTTGTATTTCTTTTACGACGCTAGAAAACGAAGAAGAAGAAGAAGCAGTTGTGGAGCTGTGCGTCAAGTTCAAGCTACTTCAAGGCCAGGGACATTAAGAGATTGAGGCAAGCCATCCTGATGCTTGCTGTTATAATACACTTATCATTATCTATCATGCATGTTTTACTTCTGAAAAGTTTTACAAAAACTTTGGTTCCCAACAACTATTTTTGAGTGAATAATACTACTACTATTATATATACTATGCCAGTAGTTGAAACTTGGTGTTACCAAGCCCATAAGCCACCATATGGTATTCATTACCATCACAAATATTAGTCCCTAAGTGGACACCTTAAAATTGTGTTTTTACCAAACAAAGGTTTTATGGAAAACCCGGAGAAAAGGCGGATCCTTATTCTCCGGAGGAATATGGAAGTGGTCATTTTTGGGAAAATGGTGTTTTCAAAAATGACACAAAACCTAGTCTTCGCCGGACAACCTTTACCGTACTGCCACCCTACCCCAACATGGGCACGGGGCTTAACTGGAAGTTTGTTCTTGTTAGCTTGTGTTCTATCTCAAAAGCTATAAGGGACGGGATCCCTCGAACCGATTGTCGCCAAAACTCCCAATGTTGAGACATAAAAAGTGTGGGATTAGGTTCACCTCCGGTCGCATCAGTTGAGGCATCCTGGCTGGCGGGGATTAGCTCGGTGCCGGGGATGACCGGTAAAACTCAACTGAGAGATAGACACATTCTAGGTTGAACATAGTGGAAAGTTATGATCAGTGATCTGATGTTTCACATACTGTTGTTACAGTCCGTGATTGCTCACGGCAGGTGTACTGAGTCTGGTGGATGTGTACACCTCTGCAGAGTACAACTTTTTCGAAGAAGCCGCGTCCTCGGATATGGACAGTTGAATGGCCATGTAGCTAACATTGTGTCAATGTTTTCAAAAATATGATTTAAAGAGAGTGTCGAACTCGGGGAGTTCGGAAGTAAAGTAAATTTTGTACCATGGGGGTACCGATGATGAAAAGCCAGAAGTTGTTTTACAAGAAGTTTTGCGGAGAAAATCTTTCTTCTCTAAGCAAACATCTGGAAATTGATTCCAAGAAGTTTTGCAGAGAGAAAACTTTCTTCTAATAAAGTTTTCTAAAACCTCTTGTACATGCGATATCGACAAGAGAAACAAAGCTATACTATTTTCTTCTGAAGTATCTTCTTCAGCAAAGATACAGATTAACCTGACTGCAACTATGGTGTCATCCTATATGAACACCATTGATAGTGAACCCTATTTATAGCCTACCTATTATACCATATAAGCATTCTTGCATCTTTGGTAAGTTACATGATGGATGTCTTGCTGAGTACATTCAAATGTACTCATTATGGTTTCGCCCCTGGTATCTACTTGCCAGACTTGGAGAAGGAGTCTCAAAAGAAGATCGACGAAGAGGAGTACGGAGCTGATGGCTATGCGAACTAGGATCGTCTCCGGGTCAGCAGCCTGTAGGTTAAGGCGTGACTTGGGCTCTACCGCGTTTTGTGTGTGATTAGTCTTCCGCTGTGTGTGTTGTGTGTTGTCCTGCGTGACAACCGGGTAGTCTTGGTCATGTGACCATGCGTCTTTGTATGTGTTGTGTAATTGTGTAATGGATATTGTATCTGTGTACCAACTTGATATGTTGTTCACGACTGAATTCCTGGGATCGTGAATGTATGCATATCAGGGGTGTCCTTGAACAGTGGTTCGAAGGGCAGGCCCTACAGTACGTTAGCCTAGTGTCTGCCATCTTATGGAGGATAGTTGCCTAAGCTATGTATGCTTCAATCTGATTTTTGTTTCCACATTTGGTTCGATATACTTAAACTCTCTCTCTCAATACAAAACTGCCAACGGAACTGCACCGGTCCACCCAAGAGTGCCTCGTTGGCGAGATGCACAACAAGATGTGTCATCGGAGTAAAGAAACCTGGCGGAAATATCATCTCTAAGTTGCATAGCAACTCCGACACTAGATCATGCAGCTTCTGAATAATCAGGGGACATATCTGCTTAGCACAGAGCCTACGGAAGAAATGGCTCAACTCCGCGAGCACTCGCCACACACGGCCGGGGAGATACCCTCGAACCATCATCGGCATCATCCGCTCAATCCAAATATGATAGTCGTGACTCTTGCCGGTGACTTTTCCCGTTGCAAGATTGACTCCCTTACTTATGTTCGAATAATAACCGTCAGGGAACATCACAACGTATTTGAGCCACATGAATGCCTCCTTCTTTTGGAGACTATTAAGGCAAAAGTCGACATGCGGCTTGAACCAATTTTTTCGACGGTTGTTAGGAGGTTGCATGTGTAATCTCTCCCCATCACAGAGCTTCTTAGCATCGACTCTAACCTTGACATTATCCTTTGACTTCTCAGGAATGTTCAACACTGTGTGAAACAGAGACTCTCCGACATTCTTTTCGGTGTGCATCACATCGATGTTATGGGGTAGTTCGAGCTCCTTGTAATATTCGATCTGCGTCAAGCCTGCCACGTGAGTCCAGTTATGTGTCACACCATATCCCACATATCGTGGGCCATTTCCTGGAGCAGGCACGAGAGCACGTAGCTCGGCATCAATAGTTGCACCATCGAAAGTTGGTATCTCTTTCTCTTCACGCTCAACTCTTCCCTTTTTGAAGTTTTTTTTGTCTTCTCTAAACCAATGTCTTCTTTTTAAAAACTTTCGATGCGTGTTGAACGCGGAATACTTCTTACCCCCGTTTAGCCAAAGGAACTCAAGTCGGTTCCTGCACACTGGGCATGGCCACTTACCAGCTGTACACCATCCATAGAATAGGGCATACACGGGCATGTCGTGCATGGAATAGTGGAACCAAACTTTCATCAAGAAGTTTCTCTTCGATGCACGGTTGTAGGTCATAGTCCCGTGGTGCCAAGAGTGATAGAGATCATCCACAAGCGGCTGCATGTAGACACTCAAATTCTTCCCCGGGTATTCAGGCCCTGGAATGATGAGCGACAGGAATATGGTCTTCCTTTGCATTAGGACTCCGGGAGGGAGATTGAGCGGAATAACAAACACGGGCCAGCAGCTGTATGAGGCAGTCGACATACCATACAGATTGAATCCATCGTTTGCTATCGCAATTCTGACGTTTCGAGCCTCTTTTGCCTCCTCGGGGTATTTTGCATCGAAATTCTTCCATGCCCTGACCATCAGATGGATGTCCCATCTTTATCCGTCCGTGCTCGTCCTCGTATCGTTTCCCCATCTTGTGTCACGTCATATGTGTGGCAGACTCTTTGTTCATGTAAAGTCGCTGGATTCTTTTTATGAATGGGGGATAACGAAGAATCTTCACGGTGACTTTCGTCTGCTTTTTCTGACCATCCGCTCCCTTTACCTCATGATACCTAGAGGCTCAACACAGGGTACAGTACTTGTCATCTGCAAACTGTTTCTGAAACAAGATGCAACCTTTGGGACATCAATGTATCTTTTCATAATCCATGTTGAGCTCTCGCAAGATTTTCTTCGTCTCGTACATGCTTTTAGGCAGACAATGTCCTTCGGGCAACATGTTACCATATGTTTGCAGATGGGCTTCAAAGCATGAACGAGTGTTGCCGTACTCGAGATTTTTGGCTAGTACTTGCGAGATGGCATCGAGCTAAGAAATACTTGCACCCTCGTATAGAGGTCTCTCAGCTGTTTCCATCATATGAAAGTAGGCCTTCGCGGTAGTCTCTGGTTCTTCTGGTTCAGACGGTTCCTCGTGTGAAGGTGGCGAATCTAGCATGTAGGCATCACGGAGATCATTCAGAAATTTTCTAATCCCATCGCCCTCCTTGTCATTGATCCGCTGCCGCATCACTCTGCCACTGTCACGTTCGTATTCAGAAAAGTCGACCGTCGTGACGAAGCCGGCATATACCCATAAGACCAAATGTGTTTTCTCATATAGTCTTTTCCCTTATGCTGACGTCTCCTGCAATGAATGCAAGGGCAAAATGGACGAAGGCCTGCCTTTGAACCACGCGCTAACTCCTTCACTAAGAAATCCGTCTTTCATACCCACTCATCTGACCTTTCAATCGCACTAATTTGGCTACTGTATATCCACCCATGATCAGCCATCCTCTGCTTTATTCGGAGCCAACCAACATACATAGCATGAAATTAATTGCATCATAATATATTTTTCTACCGTGCAAAATACATGCATCAACCTACATCTCTAATAGGTACGGGTCCTAACAGCCGCCGCATCTGTAGATTGAGTATGTTCTCCATGCTCTACCCCGATCCGAGACAGAAATTTGGCAACACCTCCCCGCTGTTCTCCCGATACACGTCTCGGAAAAAAGCCGAGAGGATGTGCATAAGGAGAACAACAGGGAGGCGCTACCGAAATCCTGACCTAGACCGAAGCAGAACATGAAGAACACACCCAATTACGCATTCGCCGACTGTCCATAGCCGAATCCAGACGAAGGATCACCTCATTGGCTAGCAATATCTGCAACTTCATGCTCCCGATGAACCTGGAGCTCCACTGAGAGAGCTCCGTGGTTGTGGCTCTTAGTTTGCGGTCTAGCCGCTTGAAGGGGTTAGGCTCCTGCTCAACCGAGTTCCACGCGTTAGCAACCACCTGTTGAAAACCATCCACCTTCGGCCGGAAGGACTGAAAGTGGAATCTATGCTCCTCTTCTTCGGTGCCGCTTCTGTTGGTTACGACAAGATCAAATGCTATACAGCGGCGGCAGAGATGAGCTTCACTTGATAAGGTGGTAAGTCCTAGTGTTGCTCCGTTGTTGTTGTTGTGCTATTTCATCCGTTTGAGCTCTGGGCGAGCGACTCTGCCAGTCGACAGTGCGTCGCCCTTCGAGTCAGGGTGAGAGGACATGGGTCTTCTTGGGTGCGGAGACGAAGATTTCACGACAAATTTCAACCAATTGGAGCAGAAGATGGTGTGATTATCCTTAACAGCTGGCTGCTCCTGCGATCCTCTCCAGGCCTCCGGTGTTCTCTACTCCGGTGGATGATGACCTCGATAGCAAGCTGCATGTGTAGTTTATTTTCCGTTTTACTTATTTTTGTTCGATGTTTTTGTAAGGTTTTATTTCAGCATCTTGTAACGCTGAGCCGCATGGGGCTTTATTAATTTAAAGCTGGGCGTTACCGCCTTTTATCTATAAAAACGATATATCATTTTCTATATCCAGATTTATTTCCATAATTTTCTGAAATTTATAAATATGTTTTTTGAAGAAAAAAATTAAACACAAGATTCACTAGAACTGGGGAGCCAAATGGCTTTCCCGAGGCACAGCCATCTCTATATAAATCATCCACGCCTTCGGCCCCGAGCAGTGAGCATCTACCTACCTAGTACGTACTACTACCTCAGTGTAGGTTCCCAAATGTCGTCCATCAAGCGGATCAAGAAGGAGCTGGCCCAGCTGTGGATGGACCCACCGTCGTTCTGCCGTCCCGGCGCGTCGCCCGTGACGGACCCGTACCACTTCGAGGTAGTCATCGACGGCCCCGCTGGCAGCCCCTACGCCGGCGGGACGTTCCCCGTCGACGTCGTGCTCTCCAAGAACCACCCCTTCAAGCCCCCCAAGATCACCTTCAAAACCAAGGTACGTACCAGCGAGTAGAGAGTTCCGTTTGTCTCTGTTCTTCTCCCAAAAAGAGATCGATCGGCGTTTGATTTACTTCTCACCGTGATTTGTTTATCTTTGTGCGTCCCTGACTGCAGGTGTACCATCCGAACATCGACACCGAGGGGAAGATCTACCTGGACATCTTCAAGAGCAACTGGAGCCCGGCGCTGACGATAAGCAAGGTCCTCCTGGGCATCGTCTCCGTCCTCTACGACCCCTTGCTCGACCTCCCCGTCCGCCCCGGAGTCGCGCGCCAGTACATGCACCAGCGGGCTCTTTTCGAGGAGAAGGCCAGAGGCTGGGCTCAGAGATACGCGTCGGCGCCCGTCGTTTCCTTCTATCCAGGGAAGGAAGGCGACTCCATGACCGCGAGCAGCACGCCGCACCGTGAGAGCAGCGGGGTAGCAAGCCGTCGTTGGAAGAGATATAGGATTCTCAAGAAGTTGTCTCCCCTTTGTGTCATTTAAATTGATGGGTGTGATGGTTGACAGTATATAGATAAAACACCTGAATCTGAATGCGCCCGTGAGCATACGCCTGATCGATGTATATGCATGCCGCGTGTCTGATCACCTAGAAACTTTCTTCTTGCAAATTACAGGAACTCTTTTCGATCTAGTGTGAGAAAGGGCGCAGCGCGTGCCATAAGCGTCACGTCCCAGCTTTCCAGCAAAGGGTGGTCTTATTACATCAGTGACTTCCATGCAATGACCCAACGAACAAAGTAGGCGAATTGACCGGAAAGCAAAATTAAAGCCCGGTCGTCGCATCAGGTATTACAGGAGAGGACACAAGCCAATTCTTTCCTGCTGCTAGTGCTATCCTGAAGGTGACTGCACTTGCAAAGATTCAGACCGCGACCGATCCGGTCAACTCGTCAAGCACGCATGAGCAGACGATCGAGCTCAGTCATCCCGTAACTTGAATCCCGTAAGTACCATCCCATGACTCCGTGAGTGTACCATTTTTGGCGTGGTTGCCTTGCTAATGGTTCGAATGCAGAGCGAAGCTGCATGCCCGGCCGGTCCTGCGCCCTGCGGGGACGGGCTGTGGCGGCGTTAATTCCTTCAGGCCTGGTTAACTCGTTGTAGCGTCGATTGCGTATGAACTTTGCCCGGGCACGCAGGAACAGCTAGCCTGCCAGAATTAACTCAAGTCCACCCATCTTGACAAGCTTGGTGGTGAGTGCTGACACTGACCTAAGTGAGCTATTTTCCATAAGAATGATGGTGGACAGATTCAGAAACCACTTTCAAGCTTGTTGCTTCGGCCGGGGTACTTACGTGTTACTGTTTGTGGTAAGTTGTGTTGTTAGTCACGACCCATTAAGTTAACTGGAGCGTGCCGCAAGTCGTGCAAGTCTCCCGTTTCCATGAATGCTCGCTTCCATCAAGGTCTCTGGTTCGGTGGTTCCCCAATTTGGCAGTTTGGAACGAGTGCGCGGTTTTGGGAGTTGCTTTGTTCCGAAGCAAGGTCACATACAGGCCGGTTTGAGATGATGTGGTCTGTAGCACTCCCAGAGGAATGTTCATGTGCAGAGTGGAGGTTAAGTCCTGACTCGTGAGTCTTGTACTTTACAGCCTTTAGCTTTTTATTTGTGTCTGTACTCCTTTTTAAGAAAAGGCCTGTTACAGAAAGTAAACTTAAAAAACGTGGGTGAGCATGTACGTAAGTCACACACAAGTAGAGAAGTAAAAATGGTGACTAGACTAGGCATAGTCACTGGCTGACGGTGACTACCTGTCTCATTTCAGCCATGAGAAGCTAGTAAAAGATGAATAAGCACATACAAAAGGTTAATAATTGTATATACTGCCTTTGTCTCTATGTTTCCTTACTAGCTACCCCTTTGCACAGACCAAGAAAATAATTTAACAATTCCTAAAAGTATTAAACATGCCAATGCATATCTTTCAACAATGTCATGCTACAACCACTTTGTCAAAATGAACTCTGTAGGCCCTTTGCTTAATTACAATAACACATGGCATATATGTCACTGCGGTGAAAATAGCATAAAAGAGGGGCTGGCATCGTTCCTTGGTTATGTCGACGTGCTTCGACACCAACGAGCATGGAAAATTGTAGATGTAAAAGTTGGCGTCTATGACGGTCGTGTGAATATATTTGTGAAAATTGGACAATGATATTTGGCAACCGGATTCCGCTAAGACTCTACAGGACAAGGGTGTAACCCCCCGTTAAGTATCGGAGTCTCGAGCTATAACCAAAATCGATCTCGTACGTAAAGGAGCAGCCATCGACCACGAAACAAACTTTGTCTTGCGGGAAATTTCCTTCAAAAATTTGTAGAAGCCGAAGGTGAGAAGGGTCACCTAAAAAAAGTTTAGGTCACAGCCTGAGGAGTGAGAAAAATAGGTCCTTATAGCGCCTATGCTCAAGGTAGCTCGCTTTACAAAAAAAAACCTTTATTATTTTTTGGAAAAAAATATGAAAATAATATATGAGTAAATATAGATGTGTAGTATGTGCCACTAAATATTCATCAAAATATCTTTTCATTCGTTATCAACACTAAAAAAGATAGGATACAATTTCTTTTTTTTAGGATCACAATTTTGTGGTCTATGTGTAGTTCAAAATGTAACATATTACTATCTCTGTTCCAATGAATAAGACGTACTCCCTCCGTTCCATAATACTTGACTTCCATTTGTCCAAGTACGGATGCTTCTATACACTAGAACATGTCTAGAGACATCTATAGTTAGACAAATGGAAGTCAAGTAATTTGGAACGGAGGGAGTATAAATTTACTCAAAAGTAAAAGATTACTGCAGTTAAAAAATTATATAAAATAACAAATCAAAATCTACAATATACTATGAAATTAAATGTATTTTATTGTGAATCTGTTGATAATGGTTTGATATCGTAAATATTCATATTTTTGTCTATAACACTGGTCAAACTTACTAGGCATTGAATTTTGACTAAATTTATACTTCTTATTCATTGGAACAGAGGGGCATTTAAGAAAATCTGCACGTACATATAACATATCTATATATATCGACGAAAAAATCATATTTTTTTCTTATGAAACTTACAAAATATTATTTGTTCCTTGGGAAAAAAAAAGGGAAGTCCAAATGACGCTCCTATAGCTTTTTTCATATGAGGGATGGGTTACGGGTGATCCCTTGGGTGGCTTTTATAGGCTCTTGTACTTGTATAAATTTCCTCCACTACCCTCAAAGAGGAAACTAAAGTAAGGTTAATCTAGGTGGAGATTTCTTGCTCCCGCTCCCGAGCTCCAGTGCTCCCCGTAGTTTAAAAAAGGTTTAACATATATTTTAAAGTTTTAAAAAATGTGAAAATAAAACCTTGATGTTCTCAATGATGTATTCTACGAGCGTGTCAAATTTTAAATTGAAATACCAAGTACTTTGACCTACACAAAAATAACAAATGCACAAATCTATAATATAGTGTTTCAAATATTCAAACCTTTTATGATTTTTTCATTTTTGTGTAGCTCGTAATTTCTACGTGTGTAGGATACATCATGGACTACCTCCGGAATTATTTTCAATTTTTTTGAAGCTTCTACATATTTAAAAAAAAGTTAAACGGGGTTGCACTTGAGCTCGGGGAGCAAAAATGACTTTCCAGGCTAATCTAGCTTTATTTAGTATATACACTCCATGAAGGAGAGTAATCTTGACCCATCAGGCATGGTGAAGCATTGGACGGACTTTTCCTTTTTTGTGAGCTTCTTATAATTTTATCTCCTTTGATAGTATGCTCTTACTTTTTTTTTCTTATGCTCGTAATTTTATCATCTCCCACTATTTTAGTTTTCACATATTATCGTGTAGTTGAAGCCCCCTAGTCTTGGGTCAATTTTGTCGTTTCTCTATATTCTAAAACATTAACTAAATCTGAGGGATGTACAACTTTAATTACACGCTAGATATTCTAAAAGGAATATATATCAAATTGGAGATCTTCCTCTCAGCCGCGCGGCTAGCTAGCCATTATTGCTAGTACTGTTCATTGTTCGGTTGAAGCGACTAGCCACACACCGAATTCATCACACTTATAGCAGGGACCGAAAGGTTGCTTATAGGAGAGGAGCATTGTGGGGACACGGACCCTTTCCCCTCTCCTTCGGATAAGCTTTGAGGGTCGACTCCCGTAGCCACCGCCCGGTTCGATCCCGGACCAGCTCCAGCGGCGCCGCCGGCCGGAGTTGCGATGGGGGAAGAGTGCGGTGTAACCTTGTAGATAGTAGGTGTAGGAGCTGTTGTTCTTTAGGAGTTTTCGTTGTGGAGTTTGGCGTCATGCCGCTGGGGGTTCGGCGACGGATGCACTCGAGCTACATCTTCTTACTTCCGTGGTGGTCGCTCCTTGCTAGAGCACTCCGGTGGTCGGAGTTAGAGGAAGGAGCGGCGGCGGCGGTGTCCCCCGCTAATGAGCTCGTTTATCGCAGGACCATGGATCGCAGTGGGTGTCCACCCTTGTTCTCTACTCCTCGCCGTGGGGGCGAGAAAGAGGGCGACTTTGTGTTGCTCGCTGTTCGTGAGGTGGCTCTGCAGCAGGGGAGATTCGAAGCTGCTCCCAGGAGGGGAATCATAGCGACTATGTGTTGGACGCCATCTCTTGTGGTCGAAGGGCGACCCCTCCATCCCCTTTCATCGGTTCGAGCTTGCTCTGGCCAGCGATGCGAGGCGGACACTACCTCCAGGTTGTTGTGCCATGAAGGAGGCTCTCACATATTGGCGCAGTTGGCTCCCGGAGCTTCACCACAAGTGGTCTCGTCCCTGGTGGTGGAGTTCTTAATTGCGGCGGGCGATGCAGATGCGACGACGACGGAGCTGGACCCGATAGCTTTCTAGGTTTAGGTCTAGGGTCTTCGGTGAAAATTTCTAAGACCTTGTTACAATTTTTTCTTTCTTTTGGTCCTCCTTGTAATTTGCCTAGCATCAATGAAAGCTTCTAGGTCCCTCCGGGACTATCCTCTGTTGAAAAAAAAGCGACTAGCCACAGCGTGGTGCCAAATATGGATGCTAAATGCGAATTTATCATTTGGCATACCGACGCTAAATCCGCGAATCGAATAAAAAATTACTTCCTCTGTCCCATATTAATTGTCTCAAAGTTGAACAAAAAAGTTGAAGATCTGCCTAGCCGGGCAGCTGGCTCCAAGGGAGGGCGGCTCTGGTGGGTTGCCGGCCTCTAGCGCAGAAATGTCAGCCTAAGCCGGGCTCCCAACAGCCTTAGGAAAGGCTGAAGCCAGCCTCGCTGCCTTTCCAGGACGGGCGGCTCGGGCTCCCAGGCCGGGTTTCCTGGACGTCAAGAAAACCCCCCAACCGCCACTTTTTACCTACTACTATAAAAATGAGTCTTCTCCTACCTTTAGAAGGGGTCACTTGACGCTTTCTCTCACCACCATTTATGACCACCTTGACCTTCATAGATCTTCCCAAATACCCAACCAAAACTCTTGATCTCTTGGGATTTGGAGGATAGCTACAAGATCTACAACTCCAGCAAACTGATTTGTCACCACTTCACTAATCCCTTGGGGATCTAGTTGTTCTTGGTTCATTGGAACCGGGAGCCTTGTTCGTGTCCTTGAAGTTTTGGGAGCTTGAGGATCTTGTTGCTTGGAGTCTTCGCGGCTCTCGGGATTTGGTGAGGACCCTACAAGTTGTGGAGTGTGCTTCTGAAGGAGATATACTCTAGAGGAAAATAAATAACATGATTTTATTTATTCTATATCTCATAAAAGTTTATTACGTTTTTATGTTCTGCAATTATTGTATTAATAAGAAAACTTAATACATGCGTGATATATAAACAAACAAAGTCCCTAGTTATCCTCTACATAGACTAGTTCATTGGGCATTGATTGATCGAAGGTTTCACGATCATGTGACAATTCTGTAGATTAACAATGAAGTCATTTTATTGGTTAAATGAAATGATGAAAAACCCCATTATAATTATTGCAACATGATCGTGTCACAATGTTAACCGTTGTAATGGTAGTAAGATATAGTATCTTAATCCTGAGACCGTGAGATCATATTTAATCGATGTTTGGAGGGATATTTTGATTGCATCAAGGTCATGTCTTAAAAGAGTGATTAAAGTGTACATTGGATATTCCAAGAGATATGTTGAGGTGTATGATCGATATCAGGATTTGTTCATCCACGTGATGGTGAGATACTCTAGGTGCACTCGGTGAAATTACATCTATATAGCTGCACCATATAACTAGGTCATGGAGATGTAAAATCATGGAAACAAGTAAAGCGGTTCTTATCGGAAACAAGATTGAACATGACATGGAGATGTCAACAATCACAGCTCATACAAGATATGTATCCAAATAATATAAGGAATTAGACGCTATAATCATGGCGGAGATGGTTTAATTATGGAATGCACATGGGTCATTATGGGTATCCAGATCCCGCTATTGACCATTGATCGGAAAGAGTGCTCGATCATGTTTGGAGTATTCCCAAATCAGGGGTAACACACTTTAAGATTGACGATGCTAGAAATCGTTATAAGGATATACGAATTATTGACGAGAAACCGGAAAGATCAAGAGAAGAGAAATGGACACCAGAATGGTTTTGGAGAAAATAAAAGGGGGACACTAGAAATGTTTCGGGATGCCAAAAAAGTTTGGGGTTGTCCGAAAGGAGTTCCGCAGCTAGAGGAATTAATTTAGTATTAAATAGTATATAGATGAATTAATTATATTTTATATATATTAATTTAATATTAAATATAGTTAATAATATGTAAATATTTAATTTTAAATTAAATATATTCATGTATTAACTTAATATTAAAAAGAATAACATGATATTTAAATATATTTATTTAATTTTTAATTAAATATAATATATTATTTATTAATTTAATATTAAAACAATTTAGAAAAAGGAAGCTCACGCGAGGGAGCTCTGCTCCCTTGGGCTATTGGCCCATGCGAGCATGGGAGGGTGCGGCCAAGGCTAGCCACATGCCTCCACCTCTCCCCTCCCCTTTAGTCCCACATTTGGGAGCCAAAGTAATGGTAGCCCTTTGGCTCTCAATATAAGAAGAGATATGATGTCACTTTTTGTCACATAGTTTTCGGACAAAAGTTTCGATTTTCTATCTCTTCCGCACTCCGTGGCCCAAATTTTGGTCTGCGGGCGGGGGAATTCTCTCTACTCCGACACACTTTTGTGCTGGAGAATTTCGGTCGAGGAGATCTATTTCCGCAACCTCTGCTAGATCGGAGGCCGGGGACCGTCATCAACACCGTACGTGTGCGAGTACTTCTAGGTGATGTTCATCAACGCCAGCAACACCGTCGTTGTACCGTGGTCATCATCAACTTGTCAAGTTCTCCGCGACCTCGAGGTCGGCTATGTCGTCTTCTTCATTAACGCTTGTTTGGAAGCGTAATCCCCGCTATTCGGTTTACGAAAGGTATGTTAACGAAGCACCCCATAACCGTTACCGTATTACTGCTAGTTAGATCCTGACTTGTTTTGGTATTCACTATGTAGAATTTTTTGTATTTCTGCTATGAACGCTTCAGTGGTATCAGAGACGATCTATGTGTAGTATTGCTGGTACGGTTAGAACACATGTTGAACATGGGCTTCGATCTTATTATTGTTACCCTCTCACATGTACTTTCTTATGATGTCAGCATTGTTTGATGATAGCGGCCCGAAGCCAACCTTACGCGTATGCTTACGCGAGACCGACACTGCACCTGACATGTGGCTTGTACCGCATATGCAGTTTTGACGGTGTCAACAATAGATGACATGGAATTTGCAACGGAGGGCCCCAAAAGGTGTGTTATAGAGACAATTATTTGATTGGCGTTGTGGTTCGAAATTCGTAGGTAGAAACGGTTCTTCTACGAAAGGCTTAACAGCCACGTAAAACATGCAAAACATAAAGTAAAAGCGTCTAACTTTTTTTGTAGAGGCTTTATGATATAATATGGTCAAAGTGAGTTGATTATGAATTGTTCAAACTAATCGGAGGCAAGAAGATGACCCCGTGAACTTGGTGCTATGCCGAGGTGCACAATGGAGATCAAGACGCAAAACCATATCATGTCACACTTTAATACATTACATGTTATTTTTCTATGTTGTGTGCTTCTTATATTGCTTGTATATAATATGTTATTATGCGGCGGTGGCTATATAAGATGATCCCTTACACTTAATAGAAATGTCATGTTCACCCTAAAAATGTGCACCCTTACACTTAAAGCCTATTATATGAAAGTGGGCCGTCACGATCGGGTGCGCCCTTCTGCGTTCGCATAAAGTGGGTGTAAGACATATATATACTACAATACACTTGAGGTTAGATTGGCGAGGGCGGACAATTGTGTTTCATGGAGGGCAAGAGAGCCCTCTTGCTCCTTGTGCCGGTGGGTCCACCCCTCTACCTCCAGCCCATGCTGGTTTCGCTCGATGTGAAGCTCTTCTTCGTGATCCACCACAGCGGAGAGTTTCCCCTCTGTTAGGGGGATGGTATCTCCGGGTGTTATATAAACCGGTTTCCGGGGCATAGATAAGGGGATTCGAGAGATCGAGATTGAGAGAGATTCGAGATATACGTGAGCTAGTACTTGAAACCCTAGATTGGGAGTCTCGGCGACATCGCAGCCCGAGCCTCTAGATCACCAGTTAATATGATTGCATCCAAGCTAAACCCTCTCCCAAACACCAGAGTCGATTCGCCCCGAACTAAGTTACCCCTGGTAACGTCTGCCGTGACTATCCCACGACAGTTGGCGCCCACCGTGGGGCCTACGTCCAAAGGTGTTTACATCACGGGAGAAGCTCTGGAAAGCATGAAGAACCTCATCATCGGCGAGATCGTCACCAACCCTGATGGAGAGAAGATCGTTGATGACTTTGGCTGGGGGCCAGAGTTGGATCAGCTGGAAACCGGATCTGTCGTCACGATCGGCCGGGTCAACGTCTTCCTCGGCATGGTACGTGCGTCTGGTTATATTTCTGACAATAACGAGTATGAATCTGTGTCAGGGACGCCACCTGTGTCCAATCGGACAGGGAAGAATCGGTAGGAACAGCAGATCCGCAGAAGGTACCCACCACGAAGAGGGAACAGCCGGAGGGGCCGGTATGGACCCCGCGTGGCCGGGTCGTTGGAGAGGATGATACCGAGTCTATCTTGCATCTGCTTGAAGATCGGTATGAAGAAGATAGCTGCGTAGAAGAAGAGTATGAGTCTTCGCCAGGCACTGCGCGCCGAGTCGGGGTCTACACAACCCCTGCAATAAATCTCAATCAGGGCGATGTGTCGGCAGCCGCGACTGGTGCGGCGCAAGTGCTGGCCCAACAACAAGCTCCGATTAATGGAAACCCGGTTATAGCC
Organism: Alopecurus myosuroides; assembly: GCA_028641055.1. Classification (NCBI taxonomy): domain Eukaryota; kingdom Viridiplantae; phylum Streptophyta; class Magnoliopsida; order Poales; family Poaceae; genus Alopecurus; species Alopecurus myosuroides. The sequence goes on from CM054060.1 coordinate 99,163,227, forward strand.
CGGGTCGATGGTGCATCGGCATTTGTCACCAGCGAAATGGGGGAAAGTTCTCATCTCAGAAACATGTTCGGATTCAGGACGAACATAACAGCTAGGGGAGGAATATCACACCCACAAAGCTCGGCTCTGTTCAGCAACAACCTGATCTTGGATCCCACCGTGTTGGCGACGGTGATAACTCCAGAAAACCCGGCGGCACGTGCCAGAGACCTGGAGGTGGCCCGCCGAGCGTTAGAACAACAGAGGAGAGATGTAGAAGCTGAGAGGCAGGGGATGGTCGTGCGCCAGCGTCAGTTGGAAGAATTGGAGGATCGCATAGAAGCCCAAACAACTAGAATATATAATCAGAGGCATCAGACGAGACTACCTGCGACATGCGGAGATCTACAGCCGGCCACGTTGTTCGTTACACCTCAAGACCAGCCGATCCCGGCTGTGAATCAAGGAACCGGGTATCAAGGTGCGACGCTTGGGGGACAGCCGGCTAATGTGCCAGCCGGGTTACCCGCGCTACCCGTTGGGGCCACTGGAGGCAATACTGTGCCACCACCATCGCGATTTCATACCCCACCGGGTCACTTCAATAACCCCATGGATAACGTGTACGCTGCAAATCTAGCGCTCGACCGTATTCCATTGGGAGAATCGCCTTAAGCGATTGAGACCCGGCGAGCTATAGAGATGTTACGCACCGCGGTGGCTCAGCAGGTTAACTACCCGGATAACAGGAGCGGTTTGCATGGGACGCCATATGTCAGTCGGCAGCACGGAAATACGAGGAATATTCAATCAAGCTCGGCGCGACGGAGGGCAGAGCAGCAGCAAATGCTGCCTCCTCCTCACATGCCAGCAACTCCTGCGGTTTCAGCGGCGCAGGCAATTGTCGACAAATCTCGGGCGAGGCGTATGGACGGGTCGGAGGCGCGAGGGCCAGCAGGTGGCGCGCCACCCGTTGCGCCCGCCGAGGCTTCTCATGTTTCACGGGTAAGGCCGGTACTGACGAACTTAGCCGGACCCAAGTGCCTGTCAGATGCCATCAGGGCTGAACCATACTCGGAAAAGTTTAAGGAACTGGGTAAAGTTGTCAATTATGAGCCAACTATGGATTCCGAGACCTGGTTGAGCAGTTATGAGATGGCCATGTCTATTCGTAATGCCTCAGAAAGGCTCCAAGCTAAATTCATGTATCTTATGATGTCTGAAGGAGCAGCAAAACTGTGGTTCAACAATCTGCCTGAGAGGTCCATCAACTCATGGAGCGAGCTAAAAACGGCTTTCGTCAAGCATTTTCATGGAACATGCAGGAAACTATACACGATTGATGACTTAGATCGGTGTGTCCGGAGAAAGGGAGAGTCGGCACGCAGCTGGGTGCGCCGAGTCATGGAGATACTCCACTCTTCCACTGATATTCATCCAAAGGACGCAATACAAGCTATGGCGAAAACATGCAGATACACGCCTTTGGTGCAAAAATTGGTACGCATGAAATCCAGGAGGCACGTTTCAGAGATTACTATGGGGGAGTTGATGGATGCATGCAACAAGCATGCTTCCACTGACACCATAGAGGAGGATATCGAGGACAAGAAAGGGAAGGCTAATGCGAACAACAACGGAAGACCCGGCAGTGGGGCATCGCCGGGTAATAATGGAGGTGGTAACGGAAACAACCAGCATAAACGTCCTTATGAGGGGAGCTCCGAGTTGGTCGCCAATACTGAGGCCGGGTTTCCAAGGCCTAGGGCGGATGGAAACTTTAACGGATGAAACTTCAACGGAGGAGGCAACTATCAAGGACCACCGCGGCTGGCTAACCACATAGAAGCCTTCAAGATTCCTTGCCCGCGTCATAGTAGGAATGGCAGGCCGGCTAATCATTCATTGGAGCAATGTGTGGATCTACAGAGATGGAAGAACGAGGAAATACAGAAGACCCTGCGAGGTGCAGGCCGGGGAGGAGGACCGGGTCTGGGTGGAAACCCGGGCAACGGACCACCCCCCGCAGGCAACGCAGGAGGTGATAACCCGGGTAATAACCAGGGAGGCGCAGGTGGTTTTCAGGCTAACCCAAAGCAGTTAGGACAATATCATGTCCACACCACCGGGACCTCCAAAAGGGAGAGAAAGGTACTCAAAAGAGTTATAAACTCGGTTTCCTCGGGTGTTCCAAGATACCTGAGATGGTCAGATCAGGAAGTAACATGGATTAGGAGGGATCATTCGGAAGCAATAGAACACCCGGGTGTGTTAGCTTTGGTGGTAGCGCCGCAGGTCAATGGCTATGAGCTGAAGAAGGTTCTTATGGATGGTGGAAGTAGCATCAATATCCTATACTGGGAAACCCTTTTATGTATGGGGCTCAAGGAGTCTCAGCTGCAGAAAAGCTCCACGGTTTTCCATGGGATCGTGCCACGACACTCGGCCTGCCCTGAGGGAAAGATAACACTGGAGGTCGCTTTTGGAGAATCCAAGGATAATTACAGAGTACAGTGGCTCACATTCGAGGTGGTGAAGTTGCATAGCCCTTATCATGCAATGTTTGGAAGGCCGGCTTACGCCAAATTCATGGCAAGGCCGTGCTATGTTTACCTACAGTTAAAGATCCCGGGTCCTAAGCAAACCATCACTATACATGGGAACAAGGATGTGGCAGCAGAGTGTGATGAGGGAGATGCGGCACTTGTGGAACAAGCTTGTGCAAAGGAAGAACTCAGGTATTACCGGTCTCAGGTAGACCCGTAAGATGGAACAGCTTTGAAGAAACCGAACACGGATGACGAGAGAGCTAAGTTTAAAGCAGCCCAAGACACGAAGATGGTGGCTTTCATTGAGGGCGACTCTTCCAAACAGTTTGCTATAGGTTCTAACCTAGATAACAAGGAGGAAGAGGCACTCATAGAGTTCATTCGCGAGAATCAGGATGTGTTCGCTTGGACACCTAGTGACATGCCGGGTATCCCGACTGAGCTCGCTGAGCATAGTTTGCATGTCGATCCCAAGTCCCGGCCAGTGAAGCAGGGTTTGAGAAAAATGAACGAAGAAAGGAGAAAGGCTATAGGAGCTTAGGTAGCTTGGCTCCTAGCAGCCGGCTTTATCATGGAGGATTTTCACCCCGACTGGTTGGCAAACCCGGTTTTAGTGTTGAAAAAGAATAATGAGTTGAGAATGTGCATAGATTACACAAGTCTCAACAAGCATTGTCCTAAGGATCCGTTCCCTTCCAAGAATAGACCAGATCATAGACGTGATGGCAGGAAGTGACCTGTTATGCTTCCTGGATGCCTATTCCGGGTATCACCAAATAAAACTCAAAGAGGAGGATTGGGAGAAAACATCGTTCATAACCCCCTTTGGAGCCTTTTGTTACAAAACCATGACCTTTGGATTGAAGAATGCCGGCGCGACATACCAATGGTGCATTCAGAAGTGCTTTGAGGATCAGATCGGACGCAACGTCCACGCTTATGTTGATGATGTAGTGATCAAAACAAGGAAGGCAGAGACGTTCATTGATGACCTAAAAGAGACATTCAAGAACCTGAGGAGGTACTAGATGAAGCTCAACCCAACAAACTGTGTGTTTGGGGTTCCTGCAGGGAAGTTACTCGGTTTCATCGTTTCTGAGCGGGGGATTGAGGCTAACCCGGAAAAAATCAAAGCCATCCAGAGCTTGAAAAAGCCGGAAGAGTTGAAAAATGTTCAGAAACTTACAGGATGCATGGCAGCGTTAAGCCGGTTCATATCTCGGCTCGGAGAAAAAGCGATACCCTTATACTGACTCTTGAAGAAAACAGACAAGTTCATATGGGATCAAGAGGTGGACGAGGCATTTGAGGCTCTAAAAAAACAGCTATCTGTGGCGCCGGTTTTGGCTGCGCCGGGTCCCAAGGATCCTATGTTGTTGTACGTTGCAACTGGGCCTCAGGCAGTTAGCGCAGTGGTTGTGGTTGAGCGCAAGGAGGATGGAAAGGATCACCCGGTGCAACGGCCGGTTTACTATGTGAGCGAGGTCTTATCAGAAGCAAAGCAACGATACCCTCATTGGCAAAAGCTAGTTTTTGGGGTATTCATGGCCAGTCGGAAATTGAAGCCGTACTTTCAAGAACATCCCATCACGGTGGTAAGCTCAATACCCATGGCAAATATCATAAGAAATTTGGACGCAACAGGTAGGGTATCCAAGTGGGCCATCGAGATGGGAGATTACCACATCAACTATGAGCCCCGGTCTGCGATCAAGTCTCGGGCCTTGGTTGATTTCGTTAACGATTGGACTCAAATAAGCATGCCCTTGGTGGTGCCAAGTTCAGAATCCTGGGTAATGCATTTTGATGATTCCAAGCAGTATGAAGGGTCAGGAGCTGGTGTGGTTCTCACATCGCCAAAAGGAGATAAGTTGAGTTACATATTGCAAATTCACTTCGATTGCTCTAACAACGTAGCCGAGTATGAGGCCCTGTTGCATGGACTAAGAATAGCAAAGGAAATGAACATCAAGTGTATAAGGTGCTATGGAGACTCGGATCTCGTGGTACAGCAGGTCTCAGGAACGTGGGACGGAAAGGATGCAATAATGGCAGCATACCGCGGAGAGGTGGACAAGGTAGCCGGGTTCTTTTACGGGTATCAGGTGGAGCACATTGATCGGCGAAAGAACGAGGCCGCGGACGCGCTTTCAAGACTCGGTTCCCGTCGAGAGCCGGTTCCGCCTAATGTCTTCCTGGATGAGTTATGGCGGCCTTCTGTTAAAACCGAGTCAGAGGAAGAAACAACTCATCAAGACCCGGATTTGGAGTTTGTGGCTGCGGTGCGTGCTATCCCGGAGTGGACTGAGCCGTTCCTGGCGTTCCTATTACGGGGTGAGTTACCACAGCAGGAAGTTCTAGCCCGGAAAATCCAGAGACGGGCGAAGGGATATTCCATCATAGGAGGAAAGCTTTATAAGAGAAGTGCTGCAGGTGTCTTTCTATGCTGCGTAGCCCCAGAAGAAGGCCGTCAAATATTGAAGGAAATCCATGAAGGTGATTGTGGACACCACGCCTCCACAAGATCCCTTGTGGCTAAGGCGTACCGGCACAGTTTCTTTTGGCGTACGGCTTTAGCAGACGCCGAGCGCTTGGTGGCAAGGTATGATGGATGTCAAAGGTACGCCCGGCAAATCCATGTGCCGGCTATGGAGTTACGGACAATCCCATTGACTTGGTCGTTTGCTGTTTGGGGTATGGATATGGTAGGCCCTTTCCACATGTCTCCATGCAAAAAGACTCATCGGTGGCTATCGACAAATTTACAAAGTGGGTTGAGGTCATGCCTGTTACAAACTGTGGGGCGGCCACATCTGTCAAATTCTTGAAGAAGATTATATATCGATTCGGATACCCCCACAGCATAATCACGGACAATGGAACCAATATGTCCTTAGGAGAGATGGAGAAGTTTTGTGGAAAAAATGGCATTCGGCTTGATGTAGCCTCTGTGGCCCATCCACAAGCTAATGGGCAGGTGGAGAGGGCAAACCAGGAGCTACTTCGGGGGTTGAAACCACGATTACGAGTCCCGTGTCTCCGAGCTGCTGGAGGATGGGTTGAGGAGTTACCCTCTGTGCTTTGGGGAATCAACACTACACCTAACAGATCTACTCAGATGACCCCGTTTTTTATGGTTTATGGTGCAGAGGTGGTCCTTCCCAGTGATATCATCCATGACTCGCCACGAGTGGCGGCCTATGTTGAGGTGGAAAATGAGAAGACCCGGCAAGACGTCGTGGACATGTTAGAAGAGCACAGGGAGCAAGCATTGGAACGATCCGCCATATATCAGCAGGATTTGAGGCGGTATCACAATCGCCGAGTCAAAACCCGCGTTTTCCAGGAAGCAGACCTGGTGCTGCGCTTGGTACAATCCAAGGAAGGAAAGCGCAAGCTATCTCCCCCATGGGAGGGTCCATTCATTATAAGCCGGAATCTGCACAATGGATCGTACTACCTGATAGATGCAAGAGAAGAGTCAGATTCCGTCAATGACACTGCTCATTCCACTTCATATATGCAAGAGCGTGAAAGGCCGTGGAACGTGGCTCAGCTGCGTCCCTACTACACTTAGTATAGACTCGGTTTGCAAATTGTATTACACGATGTAACAGGCAGCAGGTTTCAGACACACTCTTTTCCTATCCAGGGTACCTAAGGGGACTGGAGGGTTTTTAATGAGGCATCCTGGTGACCTAACCTTTTCATATCAATAAAGAGATGGTTAAATCATGATAATTGTTGCGTTTCCTAAATTTTGTCAACTTTTCGCATGTTTTTTCTGTATTTGATCATGCTTTATATTAGGTAAGTGTATTACGTTTAGTTAGCTATGTTTATCCAGTTTAAGAAATATAGTTTAGTAGGCTTAAAATTTACATATCTTTTGCTTTTATTACATTCAAGCTATCTATAAGCCGGTAGAGCTGAAAGCCTACTGTTGCATAGCATATATATCTAGGTCTTGGGGGCTGATTGCTTGAATAGCATAGTTACAATCTCAGACCCGGCCATGATGCCATTAAGTTGTGAGGACCGATTACTTGCAATAAGTACAGTTGCAATCTCATAACCCGGACAATAGAGCCAAATTTTTTTTGGCCTTTCTTGTTTAAGCTTGATGTGACTCGCAACAAAGTGGCATGTTTTTGCTAACCTATAAATATAATCAGTCATGATGCCCATTGGGACTTGCCTGACCCTGTTTTCATAGAGTTATAGCAACATTGAATATCCACGCGAAAGCCGGCTTACAACAAAGAGGGTCAAAAGGGTCATCCAAACCATAAGTTATGCAGAGTGAAGGCAACAGCCGGAAACTCATAATATATCGAGCATAACTTCAAAGTGTATAAATATAATAACATGGTGGGAGACTTGGAAAAACAAAAAGTTTTCTTAAGTCATCAATCCTCATATCCAGAATCCGGGTCTTGGGGACTTGGGGACTTGAGAAAGCAAAAAAAATTCGTAAGCCAATGATCGCCAGATACAGAACCCGGGTCTTGGGGACTTGAGGACTAGAGATGCAAAGTTTCCCAAGCCAAAATATCCCAGACCCAAAATCCGGGTCTTGGGGACTTGGAAGAAATTTTTCACCGTCCCAAAACCAAGACTCGGCATCTATCGCGAAAAGCATATAAAAGCAAAGTTGTGCCAACATATGGTTGAAAAGTGCATATCAAACTGATAACCAGAAGGGTCATCAAAACCACAGAAGTTCAAATACGTTACAAACCTTAGGAATAGTACCAAAAGTGCACAGAAGCACTATCAAATAAAAGTGTATGAAAGGCATATTACAATGCCTATTGGCCGAATAAGTTGTTTGCTGATAAAAGGTAACACTTTACTCAGCTGCTTCAGCCGATTCATCATGAGTGGTCTTGGTAGCCGGGTCTTCGGTCTTCTCCTCCGTTGCCTTCTCCTTCTCAATATCCGGGTCGCCCGCTGAGGGAGCGCGTGCCGGAGGAGGAACAACTGGAGTTGATGAAGATGGTGCAGAGCTAGACCCGGCTGCAGCTCTTTTCTTCGCGAGCTCTGCCTTGAAGCGAGTCAAGATATCAAAGGGTGCCGGCTCTTCAAAGGTCACAGGCTTATCTTCAGCATCATAGGGGCCAGTAAGCTTGTTCACATCGAGAGTTTCCGCGATCGAACTGGCCGAGTGACGAATCTGTGCATTGTTGGCCTTGAGGTCTTTGCCTGTGAATTTGGTTCCATCAGTCTTAAACTCGGGAAATCCATTAACAAGCATTACCGGCTCAATCTTGGGATAGTAAGCCTTAGCCAAAGCAAGGCCGCATATCACTCCAACCCGGCACGTTGAACGCTTCCAGATATCGATCCAGGCAGGAACTGTTGAGTACGCCTCTAGCATACGGGTTACACCGGTAAAGTCACCAGGTAACCTTATAGCTTCAAGGGTCCATCTTGTTCCGGCCGAAAATTGCCGGATAACAGTCTTGAGTATTCTTAGCCTGTGGTGATCGTCCGCACTTCAACAACTTCATCCGGACCTGCAGTGCATAAAGGGATAAGATGGTATGATCCGGGTCAGAAAACCCTGTAAAATTTGGATATCCGAGTAATACGAAGCAATAGTTGGAAAGTTAGATATGTCTTACCAATGATGGAGTCAAATTTCTCGACGACGAAAGCCGAGAGTTTCTTGAGAAGTTCCTCAGCAGTACGGAGTCTTTTCTTTTGCTGCTTGTGCTTTTTGGAGAGATCCTTCCGATTGGCCTCCAGTTCTTCACGGAGCTTTACCTCGGCCTCCAGGAGTTCATTGGTCTTTGCCAATACTTCACTAGTCCGAGTAACATAAGCCTGGAAAAAGAAAAGAGACATCAGTCGGCAAAAAGCTTAAAAGAGATGTTTACTAGTACCGAGTGACTATGAATAGAACACTCGGAACTTGGGGACTAGGATGAGTATATGAGTAGTGTTAGTCAAATTAACATGGTGCTTAGCGACCAGAGATTCGACTAACTCCTCCTCAGTGGTCTTTAGCGAGCGACACTCCTCCAGCAATTTTTCAAACTTTTGGCCGCTGAGAGCCGGCCTGGAAGAACTAGCACCTTTGCCAGTCGGTTGAGCTGCTGCCTTTGTTTCCTCCGGTTCATATCTGGCGGTGGCAGATTTTGGAGCAGCAGCACTCTTTTGGGTCCCAAGGTATTCAACCTCGGGATCATCCATCTGGACTGTAGGAAGAGGAGACTCGGTTCTTGGGCTGGCCGCATTAGTCGGCTCTTGTTCTTCAGCGGGCGGGGGGTTAGCAGCGCTCACCGGGTCCTCTGCCATCGGGTCATCAGCGGGGGTTTCCACTGGGTCGCTGAGCGTGACTTTGGCTCTAAGGAAAGAAATATAGTGAGTTAGTGGGTTATAAAGTTAAACATACAAAGTGCGGAGATATTGCCGAGGAGTTTATGAAAATTACCCGGCATTTACGACGAAGTCACTTGGGAGTTCGTTGCTAGACCCGGAGGATACTGATAGAGAGTTGGAAAGTGAGACTCGAAGTTTTCCTGCTAAAGGGTGATTCGGAGATGGGAATTTTTGAGGAATAAAGTCAGGATAAGCTGAAGGAATACCGGCTCGGCGAACAGGCGACTGAGGGATCCCAGGGTTGAGGGGCTCGTCACCCGGAGAAGTCCGGGTTACCCGTCGCTTGGCTGGAGGAGACGCGGCTTTCTGTGAAAAACACAACAGTTAGATATTTGTCAATACAGAATACGGGTTTGAGGTTAAGAAAGAATGGGATACCACAAATGTAACTCCTTTGTCTTTTCTCTTCTTCCCTAACTCGACTTCCGGCTCTGCATCGCTGTCCTCGGACTGAGAGCCGTCCTTGTCAGCGGGCGCTGGTAATTGTGGTGTATTGTTAGGAATAAATGAGTGAGAAGAATCTTGGTTGAGTAAATTTCTGTTCGGTAACTCGGGATTACCTTCTTCGCTGTCACTCGGCTCTTCATCCTCCAAGTTTTCTGAAGGGGGAGGGGTGACAATCTTCCAAAACTCATCAGATTCCTGGGTAAAGAGCAGCAAAGTTAAAAGTTAGTATATATGTGCCTGAAAAATTTACCGGTATGGAAGGAATTAGCCGGTTCTTACCGGTGGAGCCGGGTTTGAGCGAGTGAAGGGGCCAAGTCCGGATATACTCCTGATGACTTCCACCTTTTCGGCCAGGAAGTTTATCATGGCCTTGTTTACATTAGCGGCTGGGTAAGACTTCTCCGAGTATCGAAGAGAGTCGGTTAGATGACCCGAGTATTCACAGAGGAGTTTGGGGCGAATATTGTTGGGCTGGATTCTACAACTGATCCAGGTCTTGATTAAGTTTAGCCCACAAAGGCCATGTGCTTCTAGGACGGCTAATTTATGGAGGAGGGGCTGAATAGATTGTCTGTCGGTTTCTGGAGCGAAAGCGCTTAAGTTATCGCTAAGGGAGAGGGTGTCCGTGGAAAAACTCGGCAAAGGCTTTTCGTCGGGTCTGGATGTGTCCTTGAAATAGAAAAACGTTTTCTGCCAGTGCTTCACAAGGGTGTGAAGACTGAGAGTCGGCATGAGTGATTTCTTGCGTCTCTGGATGGATACGCCCCCACATACAAGGAGTGGTCCGTCCGTGTTTTCATGGCAAGGTTTGCATTGGAAAAGTTCTAAGAACAAAGCAAGGTTGGGGGCGATACAGAGATAAGACTCGTAGAGAACAATGAAATGGCAAATATTTAAAATCGAGTTTGGGAAAACGTCGAAAACTTGGAGTTTATAGTGGTGGAGAATCTCGCGGAAGAAAGGATGACCCGGGGGACGGAAACCCCGGGTCACGTGCTCAAGAAAGACGACAACTTCACCTGATTGGGGTGAAGTCCAGCTTTCCTCCTCGGGCGCTCTCCAGAAGATATCCGACTGAGGGGGGAGGACCCCAGACTCGGCAAGCTCCTCCAATTTCTCCAGCGTCATGGTCGACTTAGCCCAGTTAGCCGAGATGGATTGAGTCGGCTTTTGCTTCAGCGGGGCCTTGCCCTTGGACTTGGAGGCGTCCTTGGGTGCCATTGAAATGGATCTAGAGGAAACCGAAAACTAAAAACAAAGTAAAAAGAAAAATGATGAAGGTGAAAGGCGTTATGAACACGAACTTGAGATCTAAAGGAGAAAAACCTAGATCTGGAAATGTTACCGGAAAGTGGCGGCGGGACGAAGTCCGGTGAGCGCGGTGTGCGGTGGCGGCCCGGATCTTGAAGGCGACGGCGGTGCGCGTGCGTGATGCATGTAAAATGCATAGATGAATTTTGCATATTTTCACATGGTTTTCTTTTACATATTGCATCATATAAGGGTATAATTCAATGTTTTATAGTATTTTGGGGTTAAATTACAAAGTCTCCCAACTTTTATGGAATTAACCCTGCCTGTCAGAAACCCCGTTTTCTATATTTTTGACGTTTCAGGGGGCAAACTTCCGCGAAATCACCTGAAAATCTGTGGGGGTCATTTTCTTGGAAGGAGAATACTTGCGGGCGAAGGATCCACGAGAATTGGGCAAGGAGTCCCAAAAGAGGACCCTCCACGCGGCCAGATTCCTTGGCCGCGTGAGAGGCCCCCTTTTGGCCCCTGTGTACCCAATTCCTTCCATCTTCGACTTACCGACTCCGTCTTGACCTAAAACCGACTATAAAAAGGGTCCCCCGTACCCTTACGGAGAAGAGCGCCGCCGAAACACCGAAACACCGAAACAGAGACCGGAAGTTCCAGATTGGAGGGGGAAAACTCCGGCGGGGCGCCGCCGGTGTGATCTCCTACCCCTCCAACGTCATCTCCATCGACATCTCCATGAAGAGGGAGTAGTCCACCCCAGGGCTATGGGTTTGTGGAAGTAGCACTTGTATCTATCTCTCTATGTGCTTCACTAATTAGATCCGTATGAGCTGCGTCACATGATTACGGGCACCGTTGTAATTCCTATGTGGTGGATCTTTTCTATGAGTTATTGAATCTGAGATTGCAATTGTTTCTCTTGAGTTATTTGAGTAGATTTGATGGGGGATAATAACCCGGTAGGCCAAACTCCAAGGAGTAACCCGGCCCAAAGGACGCTGCGCAGGATCCGGCTAAGGATAAAGAAACTTTTGGAAGGCCCAAGTTTGTAGGCCCAGTAACCCGGATTGTGGGTTATGGTAAAGGGAAGTTAGGGTTTGTGCGCCGTGTCCGGGTAGGATCCAGGGTGCGCCTTGGAGGGTAAGCCAGGGGGTACGGGTGCTTTATAAACCGACCCCTAGGAGTAGTTGTTTAAGATCTAAGAACCCTAGCAATATCGCTTGATATCGAGCATCTAGTGTAACCCCAGAGTTGAATTGTTATATCAAGATCGGAGACTCGGCGACTTTGATTGCCGGCTACCAGATCGAGTTGCATCATGTTTTCCTCTGAGCTAAACCCTCTCCCAAACGCCTGTGACGTCTTGCCCCAAGATCAGTTACCCCCGGTAACGTCTGCCGTGATTATCCCACGACAGTTGGCGCCCACCGTGGGGCCTGCGTCCAAAGGTGTTTACATCACGGGAGAAGCTCGGAAGAACATGGAGAATCTTGTCGTCGGCGAGATCTACATCGACCACAAAGGAGAAAAGACGGTGGACGATTCCGTCTGGGGGCCAGAGTCGGATTACCTCGAATCCGGATCTGTCGTGACAATCGGCCGGATCAGCGTCTTCATTGGTATGGTATGTACTTCCGGTTCGATCCCTGACAATTTTGGATCTGATTATGTGTCAGGGGAAGCCACTTCTATCCGATCAGATGATGAAGAATCGATCGGAACGACATATCCGGCGGAAGAACCCATCGCAAAGTGGGAACAGCCGGAGGAGCCGGCATGGACCCCGCGCGACCGGGTCGAGAGAGAGGATGATACCGAGTCTATCCTGGATCTGCTGGAGAACCGGTACGAGGAGAATAACGGCGGAGAAGAACAGCATGAATTTACACCGAGTATCATACGCCGAGTTGCGGTCTACACGGCTCCCGCGGCCAATCTCAACCAAGAGAACGCAACCGCAGCAGCAGTCGGGGCGGCTCAGGCATTGGCCCAGCAGCAGGGCGCGGCTAACGGAGACCCGGTTCTGGCCCGGGTTGATGGAGAATCGGCATCAGTGACCAGCCGCGCAGCGGACGAGGAGTTGCACGCAAATACGTTCGGATTCCTGGGAAACCGGACACCAGGGGCGGGTCCTTCGAACCCGCGTCACCCGGCCTTATTCGATAATAATCTGATTCTAGACCCCACGGTTCTTGCAACGGTTATCACTCCAGAAAACGCAGCGGAACGTGTCAGGGATCTGGATGTGGCTCGTCGTGCGCTGGAACAGCAAAGAAGGCAAGTAGAGGTAGAAAGGCAAGGGATGGCCACGCGGCAGCGTGAGCTGGATGCGCTGGAAACTCGGCTCCGGGAGGAAACATCTAGAGTACATCAAAGGCATCAAACTAGGTTACCAGCAACGGGCGGGGTTATTAATCCGGCTACTTTATTTATCACACCTCAGGATCAGCCGATACCAGTGGTGAACCAGGGAACCGCACCCCAACCGGCAACAGCGGGGACACATCCGGCAAACGAGCGGGCCGGGTTACCCCCACCACAGACTAGAATCACAACCGGCAACGATCTACCACCACCGCCACCACCACCATCACGATTTCGCACGCCAGCAGGTCACTACAACAATCCCATGGACAACGTGTATGCGGCAACACTCGCATTAAATCAAATCCCCGTGGGAGAGTCACCCCATGCAGAGAAGACCCGGCAAGCAATCGATCTGTTGCACACTGCGGTGGCGCAGCAAGCCAATTATCCGGATCATAGAAGTGGGATGCACGGGACGCCATACGCCAGTCAGCAACAAGGGAATATCCAAACAAGTTCGGCACGGCGGAGGGAAGAGCAGCAGCAAATGCCGCCTCCTCCCCGTGTTCAGGCAGCATCAGCAGCACAGGCTGTTGTGGCCAGTTCCAGGGCTCGGAGGGCCGCGGCCGGATCTGCAGCGCATAGATTACCCGCAGCGCCGCCCCCAGCCGCGCCCCCCGCTGGGTCACACGTTTCTCGAGCAAGGCCGGCCTCGACCATTCTTGCAGGACCCAAGTGTCTCTCGGACAATATCAGAGCTGAACCTTACCCGGAAAAATTCAAAGAGCCAGGAAAAGTAGTAAATTACGAGCCAACTATGGATCCAGAAACATGGTTAAGTAGTTACGAGATGGCAATGTCGATTCGCAACGCATCCGAGAATCTCCAAGCCAAGTTCATGTACTTGATGATGTCAGAAGGAGCAGCAAAGTTGTGGTTCACCAATTTGCCGGAAGGATCGATCAAGTCCTGGGAGGAATTGAAGACCGCGTTTGTCAAGCACTTTCATGGGACATGCAGGAAATTGTTCACTATTGATGATCTAGAGCGATGCGTCCAGAGGAAGGGAGAGTCGGCGCGCAGTTGGGTGCGCCGGGTTATGGAGATACTTCACTCATCCACGGATATTCAGCCCAAGGATGCACTACAAGCTATGGCAAAAACATGCAAGTATATACCTTTAGTGCAAAAGTTAACTCGCATGAAATCAAGTCGAAATGCGTCGGAAGTTACAATGGGAGAATTGATGGATGCGTGCAACAAGCACGCTGCGACAGATACTACAGAGGAGGAAGCTGATGACAAGAAGGTAAAAGCAAACACAAGTAATAGCGGAAGAACCGGCAATGGATCAGCACCGGGTAATAATGGAAATAGCCAGAACAAGCGCCCGTTTGAAGGAGGCTCCGAGTTTGTCGCCAACACAGAGGCCGGGTCTTCGAGATCCAGAACAGAAGGAAATTTCAACGGAGGTAATCACAGTGGAGGAAGCTATCAAGGACCACCAAGGCCGAGTAACAATTGGGACATATTCAGAATGGCATGCCCGAAGCACAGCAGGAACGGCAGGCCAGCTAACCACTCCTTGGAGCAGTGCGCCGACTTACAAAGATGGAAAAATGAGGAAGTGAACAGAGCTATGCGAGGTGCAGGACGGGGAGGTGGACCGGGTCCAGGGGGAAACCCGGGCAACGGCCCACCCCCAGCCGGTAACCCGGCGGCTGGAAACCAAGGTAATAACCAAGGGGGGCAGGAGGTTTCCAGGCTAACCCCAAACAATTGGGTCAATATCATGTGCATACCACAGGAGGTTCTAACAAGGACAAAAAGATACTGAAGCAAGCGGTCAACTCAGTTTCGTCAGCTGTCCCGAGATACTTGAGATGGTCTGAACAGGAGGTAACATGGAGCAGAAGGGATCACCCAGAAAGAGTAGAACACCCGGGAGTCTTGGCATTAGTAGTCGCACCGCAGGTCAATGGGTATGAGCTGAAAAAGGTTTTGATGGATGGTGGAAGCAGCATCAATATACTGTATTGGGAAACCTTCCTACGCATGGGCCTCAAGGAGTCTCAGCTACAAAAAAGCTCAACAATTTTTCATGGGATAGTGCCGGGTCATTCAGCGTGCCCCGAGGGAAAAATCGCATTGGAGGTAGCTTTTGGGGAGTCAAGGGATAACTATCGAGTTGAGTGGCTCACCTTTGAGGTAGTCAAGTTGCGCAGCCCTTATCACGCGTTATTCGAACGGCCGGCTTATGCCAAATTCATGGCTAGGCCGTGTTACGTGTATCTACAGCTAAAAATCCCGGGTCCCAAGAAGACCATTACCATACATGGAAATCGAGACATAGCAGCTGAATGCGATGAAGGAGACGCAGCAATGGCCGAGCAAGCCTGTAGAAAAGAAGAACTCAAGCACTACCGGTCTCAAGCAGACCCGGAGGACAGAACCACATCAAAAAGGCCGAGTACTGAAGGCGAAAGAGCAAAGTCCAAGGTAACACAAGATACTAAAATGGTGGCTTTTATCGAGGATGACTCCCCCAAACAATCCGCTATAAAAGAAGAAACTGCACGGCCGCTCACAACCAGCCACGTCATGGAAACACCTCACCCGGGTTGGCTAGTAAACCCGGTACTCATCATGAAAAAGTCCAACATGTGGAGAATGTGCATCGGTCACGCCAGCCCGGGACCGGTGCCCATGAAGAACTAAACAATGTAACGGGCAGCAGGTTTCAGACGTGCTCTTTTCCTACCCAGGGTACCTAAGGGGACTGGAAGGTTTTTAATGAGGCGGCATGCTGATCCAAACTTTCTCGCATCAATAAAGAGATGGTTATCAAGTCCTATCTCGTTACAGCCTGATTACAAGTAAGTAGTATCCATGTGACATCAATACTTCAGTATCATTAAGAACGTTGAGTGTATATAGGTCTCGGGGGCTGGTTGCTCAAGTAGCGCAGCCACAAACCCAAAGACCCGGCCTTGATGCCTATAAGTTATAAGGGCCGATTATTCGCAAACGAGTACGGCTGCAATCTTATAACTGGACAAAGGAGCCAATTTTTCTTGACTTTTCTTACTTAAGCTCGATGTGACTCGCACTAAAGTGGCATGATTTGTTCGCTTACGATTACAATCAGCCATGAAGCCCAATGGGACTTGTCTGACCCTGTTTTCATATAGATGTAACAACATGGTATCCACGCGAAAGCCGGCTTACAGTACAAGATAGTCAAAAGGGTCATCTAAACCACAAGTTTATGCAGAGTACAAGGCTAATAGCCGGAAACTCAACGACTATCAAGCATAACTTCAGTACCTACACGGAATGGCTTTAGGTTTTCGACTCGGTAAAAAACAATTTGTTCTCTGAGAAAGGCCACACCCCCATGACTCGGACTTTGGGCCATGGGGACTGGGGACTTCGAAACAGAAACAAACTACTTGGCTATCGAAGTTCGAAAGACCCTACCATCCGAGTCTTGGGGACTTAAAGAAAAGTCCACTTATCAAAACCCGTGATACTCGGAAAACCGAGTCTTACGAAGGGAGCCAAAAAGAGAGCCGGGTATCGAGAACAAGTTCAAAGAATAGACAAGTAGCACGATTATCAAAAGGCCAGGAAAGCCGCAAAGTATATCACGGACTAAAAGTACGTTACAAATTGCGATACCAGTATCAGGGGTGCACAGGCGCACCATCAAAAGCATACTAGTTTGAATACAAAGTATCATGTGATCAAGGTATTATGATGGCATTGCCCTATTCGGCCTCCTGAGTACGGTCTTCCGGTTCTTGGTCCTGGGCTTGTTGCTTAGCTTTCCCGGCAGCATTACCCGGACTCCCCGCACCAGGGCGGATAGGCGGAGGGACAGCTGGTGTAGAGGCAGACGGCCCTGATCCTAACTCGGCCTCTCTCTTCGCAGTTGCCTCCCTCTTCCTGGACGAATTAGCAACCCACTTCTCCAAGATATCAAAGGGCGGGGGTGCTTCCTCCGTAACAATTTTGACATCAGTGTCGTATGCACTCATAATCGTGTTTAGATCCAAACTATCGGCCAAAGTGGTAGCCGAGGGACGCACTGCGGACTGTATGGCCTTGAAATCCTTGGGTGTAAATTTGGAACCGTCCGCCTTGAATTCTGGAAACCCGGATATTACCTTTGCCGGGTCAAGCTTCGGAAAGAAAGCCTTGGCCAGGGTAAAGGCCCGGGTAATACCAATCCGGCATGACGAGCGTTTCCAGATTTCAATCCAGCCAGGCACAGTGGAGCAGGCTTGAATGAGATTTTCTTCACCCGGATATACCTCCGTAGGCCACTTCACGGCATCCAGTATAAATTTTGTGCCGGCAAAGAAAGTACGGAGCATAGTCTTTAGGGTTCTAGCCTTGACAATGGCATCCTCCTCTGGGGTCGCAAGGTTGGCACCTACAGTTGAAACAAAAGAAAGAACGTATCAGTAATCCCGAGTATCATATAATAAAGCAAAGACATGAAGTCAATCGGCAGCAAAAACTTACTAAGCAAGATCTGATAAGTATCGGCGACCTGGTCCGATAGTTTCTTCAGTGCGGTCTGAGCGGTATTGCACTTCTTCTTGTATTTAGAAACATCCTTCTTCAAAGTTCTCATGTCATCCTCAAGGGTTTCCCTCCGCTTTACCTCGGCAAGAAGAAGTTGTTCGGTCTTGAGTAAAATTTCATCAGACCGGGTTATCTGCGCCTGTAAGTAGCAAGGAACACAAGTGTCAGTTGGATATTATGGTAAGCTGAGTATTGCGTAAAGTACCAAACATAACTTCAGCAAGTCATGCTCGGAACTTGGGGACTAGGTATGCACTACGAGATATCAAGTGTCGTTACCTGGTGCTCTGCGGCCATGCGCTCCAAGATATTGCTCTCTGAAGTCTTCATAGTGAGGAGAGTGTTCATCAATTGATCAAAAGTGTCTTTACCCGTATCAGAGGACCCGGGGCCTTGGAAATTCCGAGAAGGAATTTTCTTCTTAGTGGGAGGCGGCACCCGGGTCATTTGTATGTCGGAATCCGATGCTCCTTCTTCTGCACCCAAGGTTGTGACTCTGTTCTTCTTGCTTGCATGGGAGGCAATCGGATACTCGGCTTCTTGTATGTCCGGGTTTATCGGTGACGCTTGTCCTTCGCCGCTAGACGCGGCTGTAGTCTTATCGGCCAGGCTCCCCTTAACCGGGCCCTCGGTCTCCATATCCTCTTGGTCGCTGGTAACGACCGTGGCCCTATAGATGTTATGAGTGAGCAGCTAATGTACAGTCAGGAAAGGGTGATGAAACGTGGTAGAGCATCAGGAAGGGGATTTTACCCGGTATTCACCGCGAAGTCCGAAGGAAATCCGTCGCTGGACCCGGGAGAGGCTGGAAAGTATCAAGTAAGATTTCATAAGGGAATGGTTCAAGGAGAATGTTTCGTCCGAGAAAGGATAGGGTAAGTACCAGCCCGCCGAGTCGGAGTCGATGAAATACCCGGGTTAAGAGCACCATCACCCGGGTGATTTCGAGTTGACCTGCGCTTGGTCATGGGCGACTCCTTCAAGCATGGCCAGTGGAACAACGTCAAGGTAGCTCATGTATATCATTAAAGGAATACGAATTGAATGCGAGGAGGTGATATGAAACCTTGGAGGTGGCCTCTTGAGGTTTTCTCTTTGATCCGACTTTGACTCTCGGCTCCAGTTCCTCCTCGTCGCTGGCGGATTCTACTTTGCCGTCGGTGTCTTCTTCTTCGTCATCCTCTTGTTCTGGATATCGTCAAAGTTATAGTTGGAAAATGAAGGGGTTATGATGAGCTTAAAGGAACCAAATAAAATCCGGAGAGCACCTTCGTCCGAGTTAATGGCTTCTTCTTGCTCCTCTGGACTTTCGGAGCTAGGAGAAGTGTTGATCTTCCAAAAATCATCATCAGCCTGAAAAGTATCAGTATAAGGGTCATCAACTGTATCGAGTGGAAAGAGCAAAGGTAAAGACATCAAAATTGGGTTTTCACCTTGGGGGCTGGGTTCTCGAGTGTGAAGGGCTCTAATCCGGATATGTTCCGGATTACCTCAAGCTTTTCCGTCAGAAAACCCTTGATAGTTTTATGAGTGTCACCAGCCGCGAAGATGTTGTCAGAGTACCGGAGCGGGTCTGTAGATTGCCCCGAATACTCGCATATCAACTTTGTGCGGATGGAATTGGGTTGAATCCGGAAGTCGACCCAAGTCTTCACCAGGTTGAGCCCGATGAGACCTTGGGCCGTGAGAGTGGTGATTTTGGCTAGCAGAGGTTGAATTGCCTCCCTGTCCGAGTCAGGGGCAAAGGCACTAAATTTATCAGAGATGTCAAGAAGGCCCTCTGAGTAACCCGGCAGCTTCCTTTGGCCGGGTGGGGAGGTGTCTTGGCAGTAAAAGTATGAGAGCTGCCAGTTCTTGACATGGGAGTTAAGGGTGAGGGGTGGCATCAGAGAATTCTTGCGGCGCTGGATAGAAACCCCGCCGCAAGCGAGAAGCGCCCCGTCACCGCTTTCGCGGCACGGTTTGCACTGAAAAAGCTCAATGAAAAGAGCCAGACTTGGCGGAGTGCACAAGTATGACTCGGAAAGGACGATGAAGTGGGAAATATTTAATACAGAATTAGGCCCGATGTCAAAAACGCGAAGGCCGTAATGGCTTAGAACATCACGGAAGAAAGGGTGACCCGGCGGACGGAAGCCCCGGGTCACATGTTCCACGAAACAGATTACCTCGTCTTTCGTCGGGGTAGGCGGGGTCTCCTTGCCCGGCACCCTCCACTGGATATCCTCTTGAGGAGGAAGAACTCCCAGCTCGACCAGCTCCTCCAACTTGGCCTTGGTGACTGTAGACCGCGCCCAGTTGGCGAATATGGAGTTGGTGGCTTTGGCTTTAGTTGGAGTTTTTCCCTGCTTTTTGGGAGCCATGTGGTTGACCTGCAAAGCACAAGGTAGAAGGATAAAAGGAATAAGACACGGAAGCTGTGAGCCGGCCAAGTATCGGCAGGGTAATATCGAGACACGAAAATTGCGTATTATCCGGGTGTCAGTTTGCAGAGTGAGGTTCGAACTATCCGGGTATCAAGTATTATAGCAAAAATTATGGGGATCTAAGCGTTGAAGGAGCTTTTGAGGACGATGGATGGCTGCACAGGCACTTAGTGCGAATAAAAGGAACTGGAAAGGGGAGGATTGGCCGGGTGACTGAGACAAAGGCGGAAATTTTGAGTGGTTCGAGACTAGATTGGAGGTTCCGTTTCTGGATTTGCGGTAAAATTAATGAATGTGGGCGATAGGGAAACGCAACAAAGTCTATATCCTACGTATTGGTGGGTTAGAATGAACACAAGCGATCTAATGCGGCATGACCAGGAAAATGACCGGCGGGTTGACCTAGATCTAGTTTGAAGAAAATCAAGAAATTGCGGAGGTTAATTAATGAGGAATGGGAACCTTACTGGAGGAGGTTGAAGTGAAGCTCGACGAAGGCAAATCACGCAAGATTGGTGTCCTTTTGCGGTTCCTGACGGGCCGGTTGGAGATTTGCCGGTGGATCTTGGCGGCGGCGCGGGGTGAGCTGTGGCGGAGCGCAGCCTCCGGCCAATGGGCTCCGGTGATGCGCGCGGGATTTCCGTGGTGGCGCTCGGTGAGGATGAGCACGGAGGGAGAAAGGAAGAAGAGTGGGGGGAAATGAGCCGTTAGGGTTCGGGTTACCCCCAAGGAGCCTATTTATAGCGCGAGTGGATAAGCCCGGTTCAGCGAGCGGGAGCCGGGAGTTGCGGAGTAAACGGCTATCTATTTGATTTTTTGCGAGATGCGCTTTAAATGTTGAGAAAGGTATCTGAACGAAAAAGAGAAAGAGATCCATCCCGTGATATCAGGGTCAATTATCAAGTATAGAATCTTGACATTTTTGGGGTTTAGACCTGGAAAGGTAAGTTAGGTATTTGGGGAAGAGCCGGGTTACTATATGGCCACCATGGAGTAAGGCCTAGCTATCTATCAAGGCACCTTGACCGGGCCTCCACATACTTGTGTGTTTGATATCCTTGTAGGGAATAGCGAGCGCTTCAAGGAAGGATCCGTGAAGCCCAGGCTATTCTGGGGACTACTGATGGGGGATAATAACCCGGTAGGCCAAACTCCAAGGAGTAACCCGACCCAAAGGACGCTGCGCAGGATCCGGCTAAGGATAAAGAAACTTTTGGAAGGCCCAAGTTTGTAGGCCCAGTAACCTGGATTGTGGGTTATGGTAAAGGGAAGTTAGGGTTTGTGCGCCGTGTCCGGGTAGGATCCAGGGTGCGCCTTGGAGGGTAAGCCAGGGGGTACGGGTGCTTTATAAACCGACCCCTAGGAGTAGTTGTTTAAGATCTAAGAACCCTAGCAATATCGCTTGATATCGAGCATCTAGTGTAACCCCAGAGTTGAATTGTTATATCAAGATCGGAGACTCGGCGACTTTGATTGCCGGCTACCAGATCGAGTTGCATCATGTTTTCCTCTGAGCTAAACCCTCTCCCAAACGTCTGTGACGTCTTGCCCCAAGATCAGTTACCCCCGGTAACGTCTGCCGTGATTATCCCACGACAAGATTTATCTTATGTACCCCGTTCTTATTTGCTAGATTTGATCAATCTAGTTCTTGAGAGCGTGTGTGGGGTGATGGGTGCATTAGTTGGAGTAACCGGGGGGTGTCTAGTGCTGTGAAAGTGACAGAAGTTGAGCGATCCACTTAGGTTTTGTTAAACCTTTCTTAGTTACCTCACTAGGGATAAAAAGGAGTACCTTGTTACCGGGGATTTGAAGTGACACTAATCAATCTCCATGACTAGATCTAGCAAGTTCTTACTTCAACTTCATGTCACATTGCTTAAAGCTATACTCTGGTTTTTCCTTAATTATCGAGATGTTATGATTTATTTCGCATCTTGGTGGAGTATAAGAGGGATCAATATGGCCGTAGAGATCTCTATGCTAGGACGTGATGCCCATATGAAAGTACTCAAGGTTAAACATGTTATTGTAATCTCACATGTAATTCTTTATGTCCACCGTCTACCACTTTATTTGAGAGAATGCAAGTGTGAAACCATGAACCCCGGTCCTATTTTAATTATAAGAAAACACTCTAGTTACTTTGCTGCAATTGACTTTACTTGCACTTTACTTTACTTGCATCTCCAATTCGAATTTACATTATCTCCATCACCACTTGCATCACAAAAATACAAAAACAATCCATTGCATATTTATTTTCTCATTTGCATTTAGAAGTAGATTTAATTATTGCACATTTACTTTCAGTTTTGCATTGTAATTTAGAAGTCTCACACCTTATGCTTGACAACCACTTGGTGAGGTTGAGGGCACAAAACTCTCTATTTCTTTGCAGGATCCTGGAGGAAGCTTGGAAGACAACTGCTGAAATACTGACTCCCCAAGAGTTCGATATAAACCCTCGAGTCACCCTCGTGGGGAAGAAGGCTTGCCACTAGCTACACACTCTGCACTTGGAGTCTCAACCTAGCCATCAAGCGTTTTTCTTGCGCCGTTGCCGGGGAGCCATAGGTGAAGGAGTTGTCCAAGGGAGCTCACAAGAAGTCTTCATCACCAACAAGGTGTGCAAACACCTAAGCTTGGGGAGGTTGCACCTATGTGAGTACCGTCCTTTCTATCTCCACCTTCTTTCAAGTAGATTGTTTTGTTTCTTGTCTTGTTTTTGTTTTTGTTTTGTTTTTGTTCTTGTTTTTGTTTTGTCTTTCATATTTTATTTTAGTTTGAATTTTAGTTTTGCATTTAGTTATCTAGTTTATCTTAGTATTTCGAATTTTCCTAGTTACTTTACTTTTCAGTTTTGCATAAAAAATTAAAAACTACATAAAAACTGTTAAAATGGGTGATAGAACTAAATTAAGTGACTACACAAATACACCCAATGACCAATTCATTGCTAGGCCAATTACTACACCTGAAATACAAGCTGAAAGCTATGAAGTAAGTCCTAGTTTATTGAATTTAATTACTAGAGAGCAATTTGGTGGTAGTGCTATGGAGGATGCCTCTATGCATCTTCATGATTTCATGGAAATATGTGATATGCAAAAATTTAAAAATGTGGACAGTAGTGTTTTAAAACTGAAATTATTTCCTTTTTCACTTAGAGGAAAGGCTAAAGAATGGTTACTTTCACTACCCACAGCTAGTATAAAGTCTTGGGATGATTTAAAAGAAGCTTTCATTAAGAAATATTATCCTCCCGTTAAAATTTTGCAAAATAGGAATAATATCCTCTCATTTAGGCAAAATGATAATGTACATGTAGCCATGGCATGGGATAGAATTAAATTAATGCTTAGAACATTCCCATCACATGGAGTAAATGAATGGACCATAGTACACTCTTTTTATAATGGTCTAAACTACATGTCTAGAAATATACTTGATTCTGCTGCTGGAGGTGCCTTTATGAGTAAAACTGTAGGTGAGGCTAAGAGCATATTAGAAAGCATATTGCAAAATTATAGTCAATGGAATACTGAAAGAGCACCCAATCCCACTAAGAAAATAAACTCAATTGAAGAAACCAATGATTTGTCTTCTAAAATGGACACTATTCTTGCTTTTATTAATAAACAAAATATGGAGAATGTGCCTTTGCAGGAGCTAGTTGGTAGTAATTCTGAAAGTGTGGATGTTAATTTTGTTAGGAATTATGGTAGCAATGGTTTTGGTAATGCTTCCAATTCATATAGTAAACCTCCTTATGTGTCAAATAAACCTTTTGTTCCATATCCTAATGCTAATGAAAATAAGTGGAAGCCTTCTAGTGAAATTTCTGAATGTAATAAATTGCTTATGGAACAAGTTGCTAGTCACAATGCTATGATACATGAGTTAAACAAGTCTATTGCATCCATTAGTAGTGATATTAAAGTATTGCAACTTCAATCTTCGAATTTAGATAAAGCATTGTCAAAATTAGCTGATAATCAAGCAACTCTATTAAGCATGTCAGCAGGAAAGCCACAAGCACAACCTAGTGTAGGAATGAATTCTATTACTATTGCTGCTCCTATTATTGAAAATATTGATCATATTGCTGAGAATACAAGTGAGCATGTCCCTACTAGCTTAGAAGAAACTTTGAATGAAATAGTGAAGTACCCTGAATATTTACTTCCATATATGTCTTATCTTGCTAGCAAAGATGAAATTAGTCCTCATGAATCAAGCATGCTAGCTAAATTAGAGAGTAAAGTATAGGAAATTATGATGCTTACTGAAATTAAGGATACATTGCTTGATTTAGAAAAAAATAGCTTGCAAGAACTTATTGCTACTCTACAAAAATTTGCTAGTGATCCCACTATAAATGTTAATCAACCTGGCTTTGGATCTTATATTGCTAATCATGTCTTGCAAGAAAAAATTGCTAGGTACAAGAATGAGTCCATGATACCTCCTAAGCTTGGGGATGCATGGATCCCCAAGGTGCTAGTTTCAATTGGAAAAGAAATTCACCATGCTATGTTAGATCTAGGTTCTAGTGTATCGGTACTCTCTAAAGAATTATATGAATTGCTAGAACTAGAAAATTTAGAAAAGTGCTCAAGTGAATTTGTCCTTGCTGATAACTCTACTAAACATTCTGTAGGACAAGTAAAAGATGTTATGATTGAATTGCACATGACTTTCGTACCCGTTGATTTCATTATTATGGATATGGGGGATAAATACCCTAGTCCTATTATTTTGGGTAGACCTTTTCTTCGTACTACAGGTGCAATCATAGACTCCAAGGAAGGGAATGTCAATTTTCAGTTCCCTTACAAGAAAATCATGGACCACTTCCCAAGGAAGAGGGGCACGCTGAAGAACAAGCTCCCTCATGAGCTTTATCCCTCTTGATTATCAAGTAAGTAAAGCCTAGCTATATGGCTATAAAGAAAGCGCTTTACGGGAGGCAACCCGGTTGTTTTTGTTTGGATTTTCATAGTGTACTCTTGCTGTCTCAAGAGATTAGTTTTTTTGTTTTAATTCTGGAGTTTTCAATAAAGAGTCAAGTCAAACCCATTTGGACTTATAAGTTGCTATCCTAGTGCATGAAATTTCTGTTTCAGCACGAGTCTGATCACCGTATAATTTTACGTTTTTTATTGGTATGTCGGATTGAGCTAATTTTTTTATTATGTTCTGCAACTTTTTGTCCTATGTAAGCACAAAAATTGGCTTAATTTTTTGACGAGTCTAGCTTAGGGAAAAACGTTCGTTTTGCTGCTGTTGCTTTTCTGGACAGATTCTGCCTTCTTTTGTTTTATGCACTCTTTGGGCTTGGGAATCGAATTTCCATGATTCTTTCAAGCAAGAGAGTGAACATAAAACATAATGAACCTTATTGTCTATCTACTGGAGCATTTGATTTGGAATTTTGCACAACAAGCATGTGATTTGTTTGTCCTTGCTAATCTCACCCCACAGAAAAAGAATGGGAGAAACATGTTTTGCGAAGTTTTTTCACAGGGAATAGAGGAGATGTGCCTCAAGACATCCAATAATGGTGAAAGCCATAAGCTTGGGGATGTGATGAACACCCCACTGGAGCTACACTCTTTTGGTTAGCACACGTCTACTTTCTGTTTTTCTAAGCAAAGCATTTATCGTAGAGACTTGAAGCGTCTAGTTTTTGTTTTTATTTTTGTTTTGATAAGACCACCACCATCATTTTATATGAGATTGAGCTACTGGAGTTTGGGGTTGGAATGTATTCGATGCTAGTATTATGACCTGGAATAGGGATGCCATGGTTGATTTGAAGAGCTACATATGTTTGCATGATTTATAGGCTTTTATGTGTAGAAATTTGCAATAATGTTGTCTTGAGCTATCTCTTATTCATGTCCTTGATGTTGATTGCTGGTTTATTTAGTTTGTCATGAAATGAGCAGTTCTATGGACATATGCATGCATAGTAGCTGGTCAACTATCTCCCTCTTACTAGCCCAAAAATTTAAAAATTCCAACAAGTAAAAAACTTGTTTCCAACACTCCTTAGCCAAGTATTTCCAGTGAGTCCACCATATCTTCCCATTAGCTTCATTGCTATTCCGAGTATGTTCACCATATTATTGTGTTATTTAAGTTCTAAATTAAGATATTCACTTTATTAATTGTCATGGGTTGAACTTGGGATAGGACTCTCACGAACTTTTGAAGGCACACTTTTCTTTTTATGCATCTAATAAACATGACCCAATAATGGGAGCCACAAGTTTTGTGTTTGACAAGTGTGTGGTTGGGAGCTAGCTATAAACGTGTATCACCAGAAAGCTTTCAACATTGCACAAAAAAAATTACATTTGGTTGATATCATGTACTTTTTTTTTGGACTCCTGCCATGCCGAAATGAAATAGAGGAATAGTAAGTTTTAATGAGTAAGTATCTATATGACTAGAGAAATGCATTGGGCCGCTAACCCAAGCCATGCTTTATCATGGTGGAAATTTACTTACAGCTTGAGTGACTCTACAACACATCCTATAATAAAATAAGAAGCTATGCATAATAGTGAATGAAAATAAAAAGGATGATGAGTCTACTCCGTTTGTTCATCTTGTCATTGTAACATGGGCTTGTTTCCATGTCATGGGGCAAGAGGTACATCTTTGCGGTTCTCTATGATGTCATTAATACTTATTATGATTGTACAAAGATTATTAGGAATCTTAAGTTGAGTAATCATGGAGTAGGTTTTCACACTCACGGGGCATGAGGCTTTCAACCAACTTGTCATTCTCATTACTTCAATACTCACAATTTTAAGATGCTAGTGATAAAGGGGCAATGAGAGTCCTAGATCAATGGATACCACATTTCAATTAGTAATTTTAGTTGAATAATTTAGAGGCTAAATAAGACTTGATCATGTTTTACCTCTACTAAATTTTCTCCAAAGTGTCCACCATATTTTCTATTCTCCATTATGCTATTCTTTGACCAATATAGGATTTATTTTTCATTTTGTGTATGCATTTGGTCCATAGTGCTTTTATTTCATTATACACTTTGTGAACTTTCATGAAGCATCTTTGCTTGCATATTTGATATTTCTTACAACATGAATTGTATATTGCTACTCGTTTCTAGTATTAATCATTTGATTATATGTAGCATGAATAATCCTCCTTGATATCCTATGATTGTTTCAATATGCAAAACCCATCTTAGTTTTATCACCTTCATACTCGAGGACGAGCATGGGTTAAGCTTGGGGATGTTGATGCATGTAAAATGCATAGATGAATTTTGCATATTTTCACATGGTTTTCTAATACATATTGCATCATATAAGGGTATAATTCAATGTTTTATAGTATTTTGGGGTTAAATTACAAAGTCCCCCAACTTTTATGAATTAACCCTACCTGTCAGAAACCCCGTTTTCTATATTTTTGACGTTTCAGGGGGCAAACCTCCACGAAATCACCTGAAAATCTGCGAGGGTCATTTTCTTGGAAGGAGAAGACTTGCAGGCTAAGGATCCACGAGAATTGGGAAAGGAGGCCCAAAAGAGGACCCTCCACGCGGTCAGATTCCTTGGCCGCGTGAGAGGCCCCCTTTTGGCCCCTGTGGCCCCAATTCCTTCCATCTTCGACTTACCGACTTCGTCTTGACCTAAAACCGACTATAAAAAGGGTCCCCTATACCCTTACGGAGAAGAGCGCCGCCGAAACACCGAAACAGAGACCAGAAGTTCCAGATTGGAGGAGGAAAACTCCGGCGGGGCGCCGCCGGTGTGATCTCCTACCCCTCCAACGTCATCTTCAACAACATCTCCATGAAGAGGGAGTAGTCCATCCCAGGGCTATGGGTTTGTGGAAGTAGCACTTGTATCTCTCTCTCTATGTGCTTCACTAATTAGATCTGTATGAGCTGCCTCACATGATTACGGGCACCGTTGTAATTCCTATGTGGTGGATCTTTTCTATGAGTTATTGAATCTGAGATTGCAATTGTTTCTCTT
Organism: Alopecurus myosuroides; assembly: GCA_028641055.1. Classification (NCBI taxonomy): domain Eukaryota; kingdom Viridiplantae; phylum Streptophyta; class Magnoliopsida; order Poales; family Poaceae; genus Alopecurus; species Alopecurus myosuroides. The sequence goes on from CM054060.1 coordinate 99,191,208, forward strand.
GAGTTATTTGAGTAGATGTATCTTATGTACCCCGTTCTTATTTGCTAGCTTTGATCAATCTAGTTCTTGAGAGCGTGTGTGGGGTGATGGGTGCATTAGTTGGAGTAACGGGGGGTGGCTAGTGCTGTCAAAGTGACAAAAGTTCAGCGATCCACTTAGGTTTTGTTAAACCTTTCTTAGTTACCTCACTAGGGATAAAAAGGAGTACCTTGTTACCGGGGATTTGAAGTGACACTAATCAATCTCCATGACTAGATCTAGCAAGTTCTTACTTCAACTTCATGTCACATTGCTTAAAGATATACTCTGGTTTTTCCTTAATTATCGAGGTGTTATGATTTATTTCGCATCTTGGTGGAGTATAAGAGGGATCAATATGGCCGTAGAGATCTCTATGCTAGGACGTGATGCCCATATGAAAGTACTCAAGGTTAAACATGTTATTGTAATCTCACATGTAATTCTTTATGTCCCGTATACCACTTTATTTGAGAGAATGCAAGTGTGAAACCATGAACCCCGGTCCTATTTTAATTATAAGAAAACACTCTAGTTACTTTGCTGCAATTTACTTTACTTGCACTTTACTTTACTTGCATCTCCAATTCGAATTTACATTATCGCCATCACCACTTGCATCACAAAAATACAAAAACAATCCATTGCATATTTATTTTCTCATTTGCATTTAGTAGTAGATTTAATTATTGCACATTTACTTTCAGTTTTGCATTGCAATTTAGAAGTCTCACACCTTGTGCTTGACAACCACTTGGTGAGGTTGAGGGCACAAAACTCTCTATTTGTTTTCAGGATCCTGAAGGAAGCTTGGAAGACAACTGCTAAAATACTGGCTCCCCAAGAGTTCGATATAAACCCTCGAGTCACCCTCGTGGGGAAGAAGGCTTGCCACTAGCTACACACTCTGCACTTGGAGTCTCAACCTAGCCATCAGTGCGGGCCGGCGTTCCGGGTTCGAGCTTGAAGCTCGGGCTCCAATGGCACGGTTGGATCTCGAAGGGGAAGACCGATGAGTGCGGCCATGCGGAACGGCGGTGCGAGGCGGCGGCCGGTCGTCGAGGTCAACGGTGTGCGAGTGGAATCCGGTGGCTTGCGTTTTTGAGCTTGGGTCCTTTGGCGCCAATGGTGAGCTAAAGGAAGAAGAAGATGAGGAAGCACGGTGGCGATTGGATTTAAGGTTTTCCCCCGGGCTCTATTTATAGGTGTGGAGAAACCCTAGAAACCAAACGGTAACATGGAGAAATTTGCGGGAAGATATAAGCCGGTTCGTTGATTACGGGATAGGATCTTGGGAGTTATCGCCAAGCTGCCGAGTTACTGATGACCGCCAAAAGAGTCGGACTCGGGACCGTTACTCGGACCAGCTTGTGAATGACATGAGAGCCGGGTTATGGAATGAACGTCCGGAGAATTGGTCCAGGTAATGATATTCGGCTAGAGTGATAACAGGGTTATTATATGGACCGCCGAATGAGCTGGCCTGGCTATAGGTAAAACAATTTAACCCGAGACATTATATGTGTAAGTGTTTATTGTTTTGCAGGGAATAGCATGCGCTTCATGGTTGGATCAAGGGTTAAAGCTACAAGGAAAGCGCGCCAACCAGGATGCCCAAGCTATTCTGGGGCCTACTGTTAGGGGGATGGTAATCCGGCAGGCCCATGGATGAGATGAGACCCGGCAGGAACGAATCTGCGTGAGACCCTGCATTGCGAAACTGGGTCGGGTATTATAGATGGGCCTGTGATTGTATTAATTACCCGGCCCAAGGGAAGCACTGGTAGAAAATAGGCCTTCGGTACGCCCCCATTAGTCCCCAAAATAATGGACCCGCGACCATAGGGGTCTTTAGTCACGGTTCGGGACGAGACCCGCGACCAATAGTCTGGGCCCAGCGCGCTCGGCCCACAGCTGGCGGAGGGGAGGGGATTTAGTCCCGGTTGGCCAGACCAACGGGGACTAATAGGTCCTCGGGCCGGCCCCACGGCCTTTAGCCGCGGTTGTCCAGGTGAACCGGGACTAAAGGCCCATCCCTATATATAGGACTCACCTCGCTGCACTTGGCCACATTTGCTCACAATATTCACAAGGGGGTGGTGGGTATGCTTTTGGTTCCTACTATGCACACAAGGTGTTCGATGAAATGCCCCATAGCATGAAACACACTTGAGCGTTTTCATTTATTTTACCTCCGTGATCGCGGTTAGCAACTTGAACCTTTCATGATTTGTATTATTTCCAGCTAGCTAGTTAGTTTAACAGATGCATGATGGTTAATTATATACTTTATATAATAATAATGCAGATGAATCGGCAATGGATGTACGGTAACCGACTCTCCGGTGAGTTCACTACGGGTTTGAAAGATTTCCTCGTAGTGGCAAATGCGAACAAACAGCGAGGTTTTATTATGTGTCCATGTGCTGAATGTAAGAATGAGAAGGGTCACTCCTCCTCAAGAGTCGTTCACATGCACCTGCTTCGGCACGGTTTCATGCCAAGCTATAATTGTTGGACCAAGCATGGAGAAAGAGGGGTTAGAATGGAAGAAGATGAAGAAGAGGATGATATCGATTTCAACTATCATGACCTTTTCGGTGATACTTTCATGGAGGATGATGCTGAAGGTGGGGAAGGGTTTGGTGAAGGTGAAGAAGAGGCACATGATGAGCCCGCTGATGATCTTGGTCGGACCATTGCTGATGCACGGAGACGCTGCGAAACTGACAAGGAGAGGGAGCATTTGGATCGCATGTTAGAGGATCACACGAAGTCACTGTACCCAGGATGCGACAATAGTCTGAAAAAGCTGGGCTCCACACTGGATTTGCTGAAATGGAAGGCACGGGAAGGTGTAGCTGACTCATCATTTGAAAATTTGCTGAAAATTTTGAAGAATATGCTTCCGAAGAATAACGAGTTGCCCACCAGTACGTACGAAGCAAAGAAGGTTGTGTGCCCTCTAGGTTTAGAGATTCTGAAGATACATGCATGCATTAACGACTGCGTCCTCTACCGCGGTGCATACGAGGATTTGAATGAATGCCCTGTATGCACTGCATTGCGTTATAAGATCAGAGGGGATGACCCTGGTGACGATGTTGAGGGCGAGAAACCCAGGAAGAGGGTTCCCGCCAAGGTGATGTGGTATGCTCCTATAATACCTCGGTTGAAACGCCTGTTCAGGAACAAAGATCATGCCAAGTTGTTGCGATGGCACAAAGAGGACCGTAAGTCCGACGGGGAGTTGAGACACCCCGCTGATGGAACGCAATGGAGAAAGATCGACAGAGAGTTCAAAGATTTTGCAGCTGACGCAAGGAACATAAGATTTGGTCTAAGTACTGATGGCATGAATCCTTTTGGCGAGCAGAGCTCCAGCCATAGCACCTGGCCCGTGACTCTATGCATCTACAACCTTCCTCCTTGGTTGTGCATGAAGCGGAAGTTCATTATGATGCCAGTGCTCATCCAAGGTCCGAAGCAACCCGGCAACGACATCGATGTGTACCTAAGGCCATTAGTTGATGAACTTTTACAATTGTGGGGCAAACCTGGTGTACCTGTGTGGGATGAGCACAAAGAAGAGGAATTTAACCTACGAGCGTTGCTTTTTGTAACCATCAACGATTGGCCTGCTCTCAGTAACCTTTCTGGACAGTCAAATAAGGGATACAAAGCATGCACGCACTGCTTACATGAGACTGAAAGTGTATTTTTGGATAACTGTAGGAAGAACGTGTACCTGGGTCATCGTCGATTTCTTCCCCGAAATCATAACGTAAGAAAGAAAGGCAAGCATTTCAACGGCAAGGCAGATCACCGGCCGAAGCCTGCGGAACGTACTGGAGATGAGATATTTGATATGGTCAAGGATTTGAATGTCATCTTTGGAAAGGGTCCTGGCGGACAATCAGTTCCGCAGGGAGTTGACGGGCACGTACCCATGTGGAAAAAGAAATCGATATTTTGGGAGCTACAGTATTGGAAAGTCCTAGATGTCCGCTCTGCAATCGACGTGATGCATGTTACGAAGAATGTTTGCGTGAACCTGCTAAGCTTCTTGGGCGTGTATGGGAAGACAAAGGATACAAAGGAAGCACGGCGGGATCAACAACTTTTGAAAGACCCAGATGACCGGCATCCGGAATGGTTTCAAGGTCGTGCCAGCTACGCTCTTACGAAAGAAGAGAAGGTCATTTTTTTTGAATGCCTGAGCAGTATGAAGGTCCCGTCTGGCTTCTCGTCGAATATAAAGGGAATAATAAACATGGCGGAGAAAAAGTTCCAAAACCTGAAGTCTCACGACTGCCACGTGATTATGACGCAATTGCTTCCGATTGCTTTGAGGGGCCTCCTACAGGAAAATGTTCGAGTAGCCATTGTGAAGCTGTGTGCATTCCTCAATGCAATCTCTCAGAAGGTAATCAGTCCAGAAGATCTACCACGGTTACAGAACGATGTGGTCCAATGTCTTGTCAGTTTTGAGTTGCTGTTTCCACCATCCTTCTTCGATATTATGACGCACCTCCTGGTCCACCTAGTCGAAGAGATTTCCATTCTCGGTCCTGTATTTCTACACAATATGTTCCCCTTCGAGAGGTTTATGGGAGTATTAAAGAAATATGTTCGTAATCGTGCTAGGCCAGAAGGAAGCATCGTAAAGGGCTATGGAAATGAGGAGGTAATTGAGTTCTGTATTGACTATGTTCCTGACCTTAAGCCGATTGGTATTCCTCAATCGCGGCACGAGGGGAGACTAAGTGGAAGAGGCACGGTCGGAAGGAAATCAACGATATGTATGGACGGTCATTCTATGACTGAAGCACACTACACAGTTCTGCAAAATTCGAGCTTGGTGGCTCCGTACTTCGAGCAACACAAGAATATTTTACGCTCGAACAACCCGGGGAAGCCTAAATCATGGATTAGAAAGGCCCACATGGAGACTTTCGGCAGTTGGTTGCGAAAACATTTAATGAATGACAATGATGTTGAAGATCAGCTGTACATGTTGGCCAAGACACCATCTTCGACTATCACGACTTTCCAAGGGTACGAGATTAATGGGAATACATTTTACACGATCTCCCAAGATAAAAAGAGCACCAACCAAAACAGTGGTGTCCGCTTTGATGCAGCAACCGAGATTGGGCAAAAGGTCACATATTATGGTTACATAGAGGAGATATGGGAACTTGACTACGGACCCTATTTTAAGGTCCCTTTGTTCCGGTGCAAATGGTTCAAGCTAACAGGAGGTGGGGTAAAGGTGGACGAGCAATACGGAATGACAATGGTGGATTTCGACAATCTTGGTTACCTTGACGAACCATTCGTCCTAGCCAAAGATGTCGCTCAGGTTTTCTATTTGAAGGACATGAGTAGCAAACCGAGGAAACGGAAAGATAAGAAAACGATCAGTGCATCATGCGATGATCCAAAGCGTCACATTGTTCTTTCAGGGAAAAGAAACATCGTGGGAGTGGAGGACAAGACAGACATGTCAGAAGATTATAATATGTTTGGTGAAATTCCGCCCTTCAAAGTGAACTCTGACCCAAGCATTAAGTTAAATGATGAGGATGCTCCATGGATACGTCCAAATCGTAAGAAAGCGGGGACACAAGGAAAGAATTGATGTGTAATAATTTATTGTACCAAACTTTGTTGAATGGATCATGTTTAATGGATCATTTTGAATTATATTATCTCTAATTAATTTATTGTACCAAACTTTTACTAAAAACAGAAAACAGACGCGCTAGCGCGCCGCAGTGTCGCCGGAATGCAAATTCTTTTATTAAAAAGAGAAAACATACGAACACTAGCTACTCCTCGCCGTCGTCGTCGGGGAACTCGTCGGTGACCTCCTCCGGGTCATCATCGTCGCCGAACTCGTCCGTGACCTCCTCGTCGTCGTCGGAGGTGCATGATGGTATGTCCGAGATAGGCCCCCACCTCGGATCGTCGGAGGCCCAGACTTCGCCGGCGCGGTCGGCCCGACGAAGCTCCTGCAGCGCCCTCGTCCTCGCCTCCCGAGCGGCATCTAACGCGAGGTGGCGTTCGAGGCGGCGCTCCGCCCGCTGACCCGCGCGGGTCTGCCAGAGCTCCTCGTCGGCGCTCTCCTCCCCCGGGTTGTTCCGGTAATACTCGCGGACGACGCGGTCTTCCCTGGCGTCGACTAGGCCCTGAAACGCGCGGTGGCGGAGGTGGAGGTGGTCGGCGGCAGTGATGATCTGCGGCTTCGGCGCCCTGGCCTCCGCTTCCCAGACGGTGTCGCAGTCGTTGAAGTTCATCAGCGACCGCGGGCGGTTGAGGCGCCAGGCCGCCGCGTCCCAGGCGCGGGCTGCCTCCGCCGCCGTCGCAAAGGTGCCGAGGGGGATGCGGTCGTCCCCCCAGCGGATATCTGCGCTGAACATTCCGTTCTGCCGTGCTCGCACGCCGCGGAAGCCGGTGGTGCTGTTCCTCCTCGGAGGCATGGTGGAAGCGCGACGGTGCGTGGAGAGGAGAAGACGCGCTCGAGGTGCGACAGTTTATACCGCGCCCTCCTGGCCACGCGTCACAAACTACCGCGCCACGCGTCGCAACTCCCGCGCCACGCGTCACAATTCCCGCGCCACGCGCCACCCTAACACAACCAAGCAAATAGTTGCACATTACAGCCCTACCAAATGCCCGGTAGGACGTATATATGATGGCGAATCCGGATGTTTTGTATTTGCTCGATGAACTGACCGGTGTATGAAGGTGGGCTATATATAGGGTCCTCTGGCTCACAAAGTGGTGCTAGGGTTTTGATCCAACGGTTAAGAAACCACCTCATCCACGGCTCACAACAACTCGAAAGAAACACACCGTAGCCCCTGATCGAACGGCTCACAACAGCTCAAAAGAAACACACCCCGGATCCAACGACTCAGAAGCGCTTTAAAGAAACACACGATCCGTGTGATTCTATCTGATTGGTCCAAACGAAACCCTAACCCATTTAGTCCCGGTTGGTGTCCCCAACCGGGACTAAAGGGATGTTTTCTTCTCGCTATATATATGTGCATTGCCACACCATTGGCATAAACACATACAAACTCACCACTCTCTCATGGCTTCTACCGTACCCACTCTAACATTCAACCAGGCCGAGGCACTTTCCGCCTCGAACTACCCCTGCCCGCCCGGCTACAGTGTTCCCGCCGGTCGGATGCTGAGCGCCGGAGGAGTGCCGGTCCCTCCTCTTCCTCAAGGTGTGGCACGTCGGGCGGCCATCACGAACCATTACTACAACGAGCTCACGCCGGAGCAGCGGAGAGATCCCAGCTGGCATCCCGATAACCAACATACTTGGGATGCCTTCTTCATCAATCGGCGTGAGAGGGCGCTCGCCAGGTATGAGGAGGACGGCCTGCCTCCTGGGAACTTTCACGAGGCCGGTCGTCGGCTATGGTGGTCCGGCCGGACTCTACAGAGCGTCATGGACTACATCAGGGCCGGCGATAACCCCCGCCTGCGCTACCCTCAGGCCCAGTCCTGGGCTCTGAATTTTCTCATGTCGTAGGCCTAGGCAGGAGTATGACTAGCAGCAGATATCAGATCATGCATGCATCTATGCTCTCCGTTTAGGTTTAGATCCACTCTTGCCATTATGTACTGCCTTTTTTATCTATGGGAATTTTTAAGATTGGAAAAAGAATTAGTTCTATTTTTCTGAATTTTCTGATATATTATTTGTATTTTTAAGATTGGAAAAAGAATTAGTTTTATTTTTCTGAATTTTCTGATATATTATTTGTATTTTTAAGGTTGCACGCATCTATTATTTCTATTCGAATAACGACCTTTAGTCGCCGTTCGTGTCACGAACCGGGACTAAAGGCTCGTTCTGCGCGGGAACGAGAAAGCCGCGAAAATTTTCACCATTAGTCCCGGTTCGTGACACCACCCGGGACTAAAGGCCCGCGGAGGGTACCCCAGGGGACCTTTAGTCCCGGTTCGTGACACCACCCGGGACTAAAGGCTGGAACTATATATGTGGATGCCTTCCTGCCCCAAAATTTTCTAAGTCACAAACCCTCTTCTTCCCTCGCGCCGGCGCCTGCTCGTCTTTCTGCCCCGTCGCCGTCGCCCGCGCAGAGGACCGCGCCGTCTCCATCGCCGTCGCCGTCGCCGTCGTCGAGCCCTTCTCTCCACCGCCTCCACCCTGCTCCGCCCCCGTCCCGTCGCCGTCTCTCCGGTAGGTTCCCCGCGGGCCGTCGCCGTCGCCCTAGATCCAACGCGCGAACGCCATCGAACGGATCGAGAACACGAATCACGCGCGAACGCGCCGCCCTCGAACGGCGACCACGAACTGAGAACGCGCCGCCCTCGCGCTCGCTACCGCGGCCAGATTCGCCGCCGGCGAGACAACAGTGGCCGTGTGGCCTCGTCCCCATCTCCGTCCCCTCCCCCGTGGCGAGCACCACAGTGGCCTCCTCCCCATCTCCGTTCCCTCCCCCGTGGCCGGAATCGTCGGAATCGCCGGAGACCCGAGAGCCTGAACTGCCACCGCCGGCCACCGTGTGACGCCAGGGGTGACGTCATCATGACGTCACCTGGCCACGTGTTGACGAGTTTTTTTAATGACGTCATCATGACACGTGGGGCCCACTGTATATGGAATTACAGAACATAATTAAATCTTCTAAATTAAATAACTTTTAATTTATAATTCCAAAAAATATGGAAAAATATGCAAAATGTTCACAAAAATGTAAGCTATCTGTTTATATCATTATCATTCATGTTTGACAAAGTTTAAAATGAGACCATATTTGAATTTGAGTTAAATTCATTAAAATAATGAAAGTAAGTTTTAATTCAATAAATTCAGAATATTAAGTATAATATACCAAAATGACCAGAAAAGCAAATGCAACCTAGCTTTGGGGTTCTCCAAGTCATTTGAGAGACCCTACCAATCTGTTTTCCCTCTTTCTACGACAATATTTGCTAAGTCTCCTATATACTTAATTAATTTTTACTACATGCATGTCTGCAGGAGTGACATATGGCAGACAATAGAGACCTGACGGCGGAACAGGAGGCTGAAGGTTATATATTAGATATCATAGCCGGAGGAGGAACAGACATTGACGATGATGTAATCTCTTCTTATCTGAACCTTGAGGATCAAGAAGGTGAAGGAGGAACAGACATTGTCGATGATCAAGGAGGTGAAGAAGGAACAGACATTGTCGATGATCAAGGAGGTGAAGGAATGGACATTGATGACGGAGGTCAACCGTCGACAAACGACGATCTCCAATTGCAAAGAACAACCACCTCCGGCGAGGTATATATTTTAGCCCTCGGTCTTATTTTAGCCCTCGGTCCAATTGCAAAGACTAACGCGCGCGACTCTCTTTCTTATTTTAGCCCTCGGTCGGATCTAGTATGACAAAGCGTGGCAAATCCAAGGAGATGAAAGATTCCGAAATATATACCATCGAATCAGTCAGTCAAATCGGCAAGCCCCTACAGCACACCACAAAGTTTATCAACCAATGCGGAGTCATTGTTAGAGACGTCGTCCCGATCACCGTCCAGGAATGGAAGGAGCCAAAGAAAGCACGTGTTGGTTTCACTTATGTCGACAAGAGAACGAAAAAGATTATGTTTAGAAAGCTTATTGCACATTTCATTCTACCTCCGGAATACAACAAAAAAGATGAATTCGGTCAGGACGTTCCGGGTGGACGTGAGAGGAGGAGGATAGTCAAAGAGTTCGCTCTTCAGAAGATGGCCGAAGCATTCCGGAACTTCAAGAAAAAATTGTTCCGTGAATATGTCAGCCAGGGCAAGACTCCGAATTTCACTGGACAATATGAGAAACTGAGAGATGATTGGACAGAATTTGTGACGCAACATAAATCGGAGCATTTCAAGGTAATGTCGGCAAAAAATAAGGCTAATGCGGAAAAGAAACAGTACCATCATGTTATGGGGCCAGGAGGATACCGCGTTTCGGCGCCTAAGTGGCAGGCAATGGAGGACGGCCTAAGGGCAAGAGGAATCCGTCTAGGTACAGAGGGATGGGACGAAAGAGCCAAAATGTGGTGGTACGGGCATGGGGGATCGCTAGACCCGGAGACAGGGGAGTGTGTTCACCGGCAGAAAAAGTTTGCTCCCACAAAAGATCTTGTTGACGCAATGACCAGAGCTCAACAGGGCAAGATCACGTTCAACAGAGAGAGAGACCAACTGACAGTTGCCCTCGGAAATCCTGAACACGGAGGACATATACGAGGCAAAGGCAGAATGCCGTGGAAAGTAGGGTTTTCCCAGGAGGGTGACCCGTACTGTTACAGAAGCCGTAGGAGAGGTACGGACCGGGCTGCAGATGAACTGGCGAATCTTGCAATGGAAGTTTCTGACCTGAAGAAGGTCGTGGCGGGAATACTTGAGAAAGAAAAAGCGTCGGCTGCAGGGCCGCATCAAGAACATGCAACGGATCTCGGAAGCCAGCAGCGGAGAAGCAGCGTGGCTTCCACGGAGGCCCCGACTGCAGGTGCTAATGCACCGATGATCGAGAGTCGTGCACCGGAGCCTCACTACCCCGTGGATGACGTAAAGGAGATGAAAGAATGTGATCTGCATTATCCCGTGGGGAACATTTCCATGAAGGTGGCTACCGGCAGTGCTTTACCCTATACACCTGGAGCACTCCATCACAACAACCCCATTCCATATGGCTATGCTCGTGTCACGGTGGAAGACATAGTCCAAGCGTTTGAGGACCTGGAGATTGACATAGCTACACCCGAAGGGGAGAGAAGACTTGGAGATGTCAAGCGCCAGTTCATTCTATGGAAAAAGAAGTACATAGTGTTTCCAGGCGAGACGCCAAGGCTAACAAGTCCACCCCCCTACGATGGTGCAGGTGCTGGTGGTGGTGGTGGTGCTAGTGCTGGTTCACCTACGCCTCCTTCACGCCATTCGACGCCGTCCCCCGATCTTCCTCCTCCGGTGGTTAAGCAGCCGTCGCCCACGATTCCTCCTCCGGAGGAAAAGCAGACGTCTCCCACTATTCCTCCTCCGGAGGAAAAGCAGACGTCGTCGCCCCCCATTCCTCCTCCGGAGGATAAGCGGACGTCGCCCCCCATTCCTCCTCCGGAGGATAAGCAGACGTCGCCCCCCATTCCTCCTCCAGCGAAGAAACAGAAGCAGGCGGGCAGCAAGGGAACACGCTCTTGGTCTATTAACCCGGACCCTTATGTACCTAAGACCACACGGGTACCGGAGCCATCACTGAAGCCTCTCACCCCAAGGCCTTGGGAACTTAGTGATGCTGAAACCAAATTGGTCGTGAAGGCTGACGTTGAGAAATGGAAGGGCAAACTGAAGGCGCTAAAGGAGCCTGAGCCCAAGGAAGTATTCCCTCCGATTGTAGACTATTGGGCTACGGATTTTTTATCGACAGTGTCCCAATCCGTGAAGAATTTGCCTAAAGACTATGATATTGAACTTCGTAAGCAAGCAGGAATATTGGAGGAGGAGAAAAAAAAAGCAAAAATGATACAAAGCGGGAAACAAGTTGCCCAGCTCGGGATGCAGAGTAAACAATCGATATCCCCCCTCATAGTGAAAGCCGCTCCGGAACATGACCCCGAGGTCATAAATGCTGTGACAGCAATGGGATTGACTGTAGCTACTGCCATGCAAAATGCGTCCGAGGCCGGTATGTCTCTCCGTGCCTTTTTAGACATGGACGATATGCCAGTGGCTGATGTAGCATTAAAATATGTGAAGAAAGGGCCTCTCGTCGAGCCTGCGAAGGAAAAGGATCTACCACCACTAATGCAAAGTCTTCTACGTTGGTACAAAGATTTCATAACTTTTACCGACAAAGAATATGTGTATGTGGATTATACAGAGGAGCATCACACCAAAAAGTACTCTGTAACAGTTGAGTTGAGTGAATTGTTCCAACTGTTCAATATGCGTGAGCTCGACAAATCTATCCTGAGTTGCTACGTTCTGTAAGTGATTTATTTCTACCTCATCTCGTTCTTCATTTGCCTACACTATATATATATATATATTGTCCTAACTATATTGTTCCGTACGCTATTATGCAGATTGAAGATTTGGGAATGCAAAGTAAGACTCATCCATGATATTGGGTTCATTGACCCACAAATCATTAATGGAACTATGTTAGAACGTCACCCCATAGACGTGGAGAAAGACTTGTACAATTTTTTTAAAAAGCATGAATCCAAAAGATATATTCTATTTCCTTACCATTTTGGGTGAGTGTTTCTCTCATGTTCCCATTCTCTTTTGTTTACTCCATGCATGGTATGTCCAATCGATAAATTATGCATGACTCTGCATCTAATGTGTCCGCAGGTACCACTGGATTCTGCTAAAAATTGATCTTCACCAGGCCATAGTTTTCATCATGGACTCTATGAATTCAAATACAAATCTTTGGGTCGACATGAGAAAAATGATGCAAAAGTAATTATTTTTCAATCATTTGCGCTCTATATCGATCGGTCTCTTTTGTTCATTTTCTAAGCTAATAACTCCCTTGTTCATTTAATTTTATTTGCATTGTAGAGTTTGGAGACGGCTCTCACATCAACATGTCGGTGAATTCAAAGATGAGCTAAAATTTAAAAATGTGCTCAAAGGTGTGGATAAGCAGCCACCGGGGACCGGTCTATGTGGATACTATGTCTGTGAGAACATACGGAAAGAAATATCTGAGAGGAAGAAGGACGAGAAAACGCGGAACGGTCTCAATAACTTGCGGAGGGCGCTTACTCCAGAAGCTCGCTTCCGACCAATTCAAGAGGAAATAGCAGGATTTTTCCTTAGGCATGTCATCCAGAAGAAAGGAGAGTTCCATGCGTCCACCGACGATGACTTTTATAAGCATGTATAAGCCCTAAGTACTTTGAAACTTGTGCGAATTTGTGTATGCTCGTCCATCTTAATTGTGTAATATGGAAACTTGTTCGAGGTTGTATATATGGTCACCCGATATTGAATATATATTATATATTCCTATTGAATTCTCCTCGTTTGATATTTCATATATATATATATGCATGAATATGTGTACTGAAATTAAAACAAAACAAATTAAAAAGGAAACAGGTTTAGGGGGCCTAAAACCCTAAACCTGCGCAGGTTTTCAGTCCCGGTTAACCACAAGACCCGGGACTAAAGGTCTTCCGCCGCAACGGACCCCTAGCGCCCACGTGGACGGGCTTTTAGTCCCGGTCCGTAAGTGGCGGGACTATAGGGGGGGGCATTTAGTCGCGCATAGCTAGTCCCGGTTGCCCGGACGGGATTAATAGTCCTGGTGAACCGGGACTGTAGGCCTATTTTCTACCAGTGAAGAGAGGTTCTAGAAGACTTGAAAGGAGTCGTAAATCCTGTGATCCATGACTTGAGGGTCACGGTAGGTGATTTAGGGTTACATGTAGGCCCCGAGTAGGATTCTGGCTGTATCTTGTATGGAAAGCCAGGAAACTGGGTGTTATATAAACCGGTTTCCGGGGCATAGATAAGGGGATTCGAGAGATCGAGATTGAGAGAGATTCGAGATATACGTGAGCTAGTACTTGTAACCCTAGATTGGGAGTCTCGGCGACATCGCAACCCGAGCCTCTAGATCACCAGTTAATATTATTGCATCCAAGCTAAACCCTCTCCCAAACACCAGAGTCGATTCGCCCCGAACTAAGTTACCCCTGGTAACGTCTGCCGTGACTATCCCACGACACCCTCGGCATCTACAAGCATGGCCATGCTCGCCGCGCAGAATCCTGGCACTGCTAAACGTTCCCTTCAAGCATTCGCTGGTGGCACTCCTGGCCAACCGCCACCATGTGGAGGTCCACCTGGCTCTGGACCACGTCATGGACTCTCTTGGCGACATCAGCCACAAAGTCTTCAAGGCGAAGGTCCGGGGCAGCTGCCGCGGACCAGCAGAGGCCAATCGTCTCCAAGAAGCTCCTCCTCGAGAACGTCCCAGGGCGCGGCAGGCGAGCTGCGAAGGGAAAGAACCATCGCCGGAACCCCCATCTCTGCACCGTTAGGGGCGCCGGTAGGGTGTCCACCGCTACCCCCTCCACACGGGACGGTGCCTTGCGCAGGCGGCGTAGGCTCCACCACTTGCGAGGCAACCACCGACGCCAGGTCGGGTGCTTCATCTGGGTGGATCCCCTCTCCACCCTTGGGGGCTTGCACCGCTCGGCGTCTGTTCGGGATGGAAACCTCGTCTCCACCGTAGAAGGAGAACAATTTCGCAGTCGACAGCTCGAGGAGGGGTGCCTCCGTGGAGGTCCCGGAAGGAGAAGGTCCCTTCTCAAACATCGTGGGATTTGTGGCCCCCTCTGTCGGGGGGGGGGGAGTTGCAGCGGCAGCAACAGCGACGGCATGCGAGGTCCTTGACTTGCGCTTCTGCGCCCCACCGTCTGAAGCCCTGCGAAACAAAAAAAGATGGTTAGCCGCTGAGGAGCATAAAGATAGGAAGAAAGCAAGAAGGAGATCGTTCTACCTTCTCGTGTAGCCCCAGACCCTCTTCGAGGGAACCAGGGGAGGAGGGACCTCGACGAGAGGTCCTCCGAGCCGAGCCTCACCAGAGCCATCATGAGCATCCTCGCGGCAAGCCTCTTTGTTTGATGAGGCTCGCTGGCACCATCGTGGGCATCCTCCTCATCACCATCCTGAAGGCGCAGAGAGGGTACCACGTGAAAGCTCTGGCTAGATTCGTCCTCCTCCTCGTCGAAAGAAACTACCATCGATCATCGTTGTCTTCGGTGACTCGGTTCCCTCAGCAAGGGAGCCCCATCTCTCGAAGTGCGGCATCCAGAAACGATCGCTTCTCTCTCTTTAGCCGCAAGATCATACAACGGGCCCGCCTCTGCGAGGGGAGTCTGCATCATCGGATAGCTCAGGAGCTTCTTCATCTCACTCAAGAGTGCCTTGTCCCCAAGGCATGACTCGCTGAGCCTCATCGCATCGTCGGGGCTAGTGTAGAGCCACATGCACCTCTCATGCCCCTGGAGGGGGGAATGCGTTGATCGATGGATTCCCGTACCACCATGGAGGCGGTGAGGCCGACATCGTGAAGCCTCTTCAAGCGCTCCACCAAGGGCAGCATGTTGGCGCCCTCTCCTCTTGAGCACATCACTAGTGTCTCCAGGGAGACTCGGAGGGGACCTCAAAGAGATCGTTAACGTCGTGGGTGTCCACGTGGGCGTCGGCGGAAGTCTCTCGACCCCGTTGGGAATTCCAGCCGGTGGGAACCATGCGTCCATGTTGGGGCCAAGAAGGAAGAGGTCGCTCCTGGTACGGGAGCCATCAGAGATTTTGCCAACATCGAAGAAGCAGTGGAAGAAGGCGACTGAGGGCCTAACGCCCAGGAACGCCTCACGATAAAAGGAGAAGATGGACAAGATCAGGATGGAGGTGGGATTAAGGTGGAGCGAGCGAATCTGGTAGTGAGACAAGACAACTATCGGATATATACCGATTAGGGGTATATCCGGCATTTTCCTAAAGAGACGGATTACCAGGGTGGCCTGAATGGTAATGGATCACAGTCCATTAGGCGGCCCACTAAGCTAACGCGCCGAAGCCGGATTCTAGAAGAACCCGGACCATGGCCCACGTGGTATGGCTTGAAGTAGAAGGCAAATTACTGCTTTCCAAGTTAGAAACTTACCGTAATCTTCTAGGTTTTGTTTCTGTAAGCCCTAACCCGGCTATCTATATAAAGCCGGACGGGAGAGAAGAAATAGACAGACAATTAGCTAGAAGCCAACTCGCCGAGAGGTTGATCCTTGTCGAGTTAGCAAATCCCAACTCACATTGTACTTTGTATACTTCAGGCTTCGGCCCTGATTTAGTGAGATTGCAGGAGTAGGAACGCCGCCTAGTTGCGACGTACCGAACTTGGGTAATTTTGGTGTTCCTGGTTGTCATACTACCACGTCCCCCACGTCTCTATCAGTAGTCTCATGGCACCCCCGTGTATGAACTCTACTACGATGTCTCGACAGTTGGCGCCCATCGTGGGGCCAGCAACGTCAGGCGTTATGTTTTGATCGGGGATACTCGGCGGAATCAGCAGTACCATAATTGTCGGAAGCTTGGAATTCGACAACGACGTCGGGTGCTTCCTCGACAACGGATCGTACATGCCAGAACGGAATCATCTGGTAATGCCCGCGTTTTACCGATTGGATCTGCAAACATATTTATCGGGTTAACTACAGAGGCAATGGGATTCTGTGGTGGAAGTAGATTTATCCCACCCGCCCTATATCCAGTTGAAGAAAACTATGATGCCGGATTTTGCTCAGATCGCCAATATCCTGCTGAATTTGCTGCCTCTTCGGAGATGCCTGCAACCAGATCTCACTTTATTGGCATGGTGCAATCCGAGGTCGCCAAAAACACGGATGAAGGCAATCCCGTTGAAGAGGCAGAAGAAAACAACCCCACAGTAGAAGTGGAAGATCCGACATCCATCGATACGACGATGAACTCGAAAGTCGATTCTGTGCTAGCCGCCATTGAGGCAAGATTAGAATCGGAACCCGGATCGGACTAGTTCGATTCCGAGGACGAAGATGAAGATGCTTTCAAAAGAAAGGTCAAATCTCTTCAAGAGGGATTCCATGAATTGCTTCTAGCAAAACCGGCTGAAAACACGGATGCCGAAAGCCACGAAGACCCTCAAACACCTCCGCCAGATGAGGAAAGAGAGGACGGTGAAACCAGTCCAACTTACCCGGATGTCAAGGAATTGACAGAAGATGAACCTGGTAAAAAACCTCCCTCTTTCAAGAAAAGAAACAAGACTGCCAACAAACTCTAGTACAAACTCCGAAAGAAAAAATTGGCGGATACCGCCAATGAAAACCTGGAAGTAGGAGGAGGAAGCGGAGTCAAACCCGCGGAGAAGAAAACGAAGGAAATCCCTGTTCCACCAATGTCAGAACAGGACGAACGTGATTTATTTCAAACGCCAGTGGAACTCCACGAACCCCCTGAAGTGCTGGAAGCCAGGAGACAAGCTCTCCAAAGGCAGCAACAACATCTATTCCGAACTCGGGAAACCCTCCTAAAAACTCAGCCTGACATTAAGTTACAGCAGGAAGAAATTGAGGAGTATGAAAGAAGGAATAAATCTGGCGTAAAAACTACAAGGTTACCCGGAATCGCAAGACCTGAAGTATTGCCGCCAAAGGAACGGTTCCAAAACCTTTACTGGCAAAAGCAAGTAAACAACATTGATGCCAAGGGCGAATCTGTATACAAAACCGCAGTAGAAAACGCGGAAGCCGCTTTCGCCATCCTCAATGATGATATGTACTCCAATGAAGAAAAGCTTCAAGGGGTGTATGCTTTCTTAGGAAAAGCATTGCAACAGCAACAGCGAGGGCAGGCAAGATCAGAGAAGTTGCATGACGACTTGGTCCTATGCAAAACCGCCACATGCGATGCTGGAGCACCTGGACCTGAAGAACCCAGAGATTCAGGCAATTCCAAAGAGAAGAAGGGAGATTCGAGAAAGGACAAGAAAATTCCAGAGCATAAGGATGCAGCGTCCAGGACAGGATCCCACTCGCCGAAAGTTGGAATTAATCCCCGAGATCGGGAAGAACAAAACCGGAAAGAAGGAAAAGCAATGCCGCCTCCGAGACGCCCTGCTGAAGAAGCCGGAAGATACGACATTCCTCACACGCGTGAGAGATCTCGTACTCCTCCTAGGAATAAAGAAAGGCCAAGGAGTAGAACTCCACCTTATTCCAAAGGACACGACAACGGAGGAAATAGGGATAATCCCGGAAAAGCGCACTCGCGCAACAATGGAAAAGAAAGGAGCAGATCCCCTTCTGTCCATTCAGCCGGTAGATATTCCGTTCACGCCGATAGAGTGGAAAGATATGATCTATACTTTGGACCTAAGTGCTTCACTGAAAGGATCCGGAGAATAACTGTACATTCTGGCTTTGCCAAAGTTGGTCCAACATATCAAAAATGCACCGGCAGTACAAACCCGGATACCTATCTCTCAGACTACTATGCAGCCGTCCAGATTAACAAAGGGACAGACCTAGAGGCGATAGAATTCCTTCCCCTAATGTCACTGGATGGAGCTAGAGATTGGATCAACGGGCTTCACTCAAGAACCATAGATTGCTTGGATGATATGGCTAGAGTTTTCACTTAGCATTTTCAGGGAACATACAAACGCCCCAATAGCATCAACCAGCTAAACCGATGCATCCAGTTTGAAGATGAGCCATATGTCGATTTTATTTCAAGATGGACTGCAATGAAGAACAGCTGCTCTGGAGTAAGTGATGTACAAGCAATGCATGCTTTCATCAATGGTTTAAAATATGACCTCGTACCGTTCATGGTTGGTTCAAAGAAGCACAAAGATCTCGGATCTATGCTTACAACCGCAAATGAGCACGCAGCGGCTGAAGACGACATCAGAGCGCGAGGTGGAAATATTGATGCTTTGGCTCAGGCCAAAAAGACGCCTCGTTCTGAGGAAAAAGCTACTCCAGAAGCACAGCAAAAGCCCAAAGAAGTTAATTTAGCCTTTGGAAAGGATAATGGCAGCAAATGGAAAGGAAGAAACACATAATCCATCTCCTACTAAAAGGAAGAGTGGGAAAGATTAAGTCGGAAAACTGTGTCCACCATTCGCAATTTGGAAAACCTACCCATACTAATGCGCAATGCCGGCTTAATAAGCATATGAACGGCAGTGTAGGATCCGAGAACAAGGGGAAAAGCTCCAAGAGAAAATTCCCCAAGCAAAAGCCAGAAGCTGAAAAAGACGACAGTGAATCGGACACTGATGAAAAAATACAGGAACAACAGCGAAAAGGCGAACCAAAGTTCCCGAGAGTTGATGGAGAATGCAATTTAACTTTCCTAGCAACTCCCTTAGCAAAGTTGGCAAAAAGGACACTTCAAGAAATAAACACGGTTGTTCCACCAACCCTCAAATTCTTGAAGTACTCGAACACACCAATTACCTGGGATCAGTCTGATCATCCCGGAAATATCCCAGAACCCGACACACAAGCTCTAATAATAAGTCCAAATGGGTTTGACCTGACTCTTTATTGAAAACTCCAGAATTAAAACAAAAAACTAATTTCTTGAGACAGCAATAGGACACTAGGAAAATCCAAACAAAAACAACCGGGTTGCCTCCCGTAAAGCGCTTTCTTTATAGCCATATAGCTAGGCTTTACTTACTTGATAATCAGGAGGAATAAAACTCATGAGGGAGCTTGTTCTTCAGCGTGCCCCTCTTCCTTGGGAAGTGCTCCATGCTTTTCTTGTGAGGGAACTGAAACTTGACATTCTCTTCCTTGGAGTCTATGATTGCACCTGTAGTATGAAGAAAAGGTCTACCCAAAATAATAGGACTAGGGGATTTATCCCCCATATCCATAATAATGAAATCAACGGGTACGAAAGTCATGTGCAATTCAATCGTAACATATTTTACTTGTCATACAACATGTTTAGTAGAGTTATCAGCAAGGACAAATTCACTTGAGCACTTTTCTAAATTTTCTAGTTCTAGCAATTCATATAATTCTTTAGAGAGTACTGATACACTAGAACCTAGATCTAACATAGCATGGTGAATTTCTTTTCCAATTGAAACTAGCACCTTGGGGATCCATGCATCCCCAAGCTTAGGAGGTATCATGGCCTCATTCTTGTACCTAGCAATTTTTTCTTGCAAGACATGATTAGCAATATAAGATCCAAAGCCGGGTTGATTAACATTTATAGTTGGATCACTAGCAAATTTTTGTAGAGTAGCAATAAGTTCGTGCAAGCTACTTTTTTCTAAATCAAGCAATGGATACTTAATTTCAGTAAGCATCACAATTTCCTCTACTTTACTCTCTAATTTAGCTAGCATGCTTGATTCATGAGGACTAATTTCATCTTTGCTAGCAAGATAAGACATATATGGAAGTAAATATTCAGGGTACTTCACTATTTCATTCAAAGTTTCTTCTAAGCTAGTAGGGACATGCTCACTTGTATTCTCAGCAATATGATCAATATTTTCAATAATAGGAGCAGCAATAGTAATAGAATTCAATCCTACACTAGGTTGTGCTTGTGGCTTTCCTGCTGACATGCTCAATAGAGTTGCTTGATTATCAGCTAATTTTGACAATGCTTTATCTAAATTCGAAGATTGAAGTTGAAATCCTTTAATATCACTATTAATGGATGCAATAGACTTATTTAACTCATGTATCATAGCATTGTGACTAGCAACTTGTTCCATAAGCAATTTATTACATTCAGAAATTTCACTAGAAGGCTTCCACTTATTTTCATTAGCATTAGGATATGGAACAAAAGGTTTATTTGGCACACAAGGAGGTTTACTATATGAATTGTAAGCATTACCAAAACCATCGCTACCATAATTCCTAACAAAATTAACATCCATACTTTCAGAATTACTACCAACTAGCTCCTGCAAAGGCACATTCTCCATATTTTGTTTATTAATAAAAGCAAGAATAGTGTCCATTTTAGAAGACAAATCATTGGTTTCTTCAATTGAGTTTATTTTCTTAGTGGGATTGGGTGCTCTTTCAGTATTCCATTGACTATAATTTTGCAATATGCTTTCTAATATGCTCTTAGCCTCACCTACAGTTTTACTCATAAAGGCACCTCCAGCAGCAGAATCAAGTATATTTCTAGACATGTAGTTTAGACCATTATAAAAAGAGTGTAGTATGGTCCATTCATTTACTCCATGTGATGGGCATGTTCTAAGCATTAATTTAATTTTATCCCATGCCATGGCTACATGTTCATTATCATTTTGCCTAAATGAGAGGATATTATCCCCTATTTTGCAAAATTTTAACGGGAGGATAATATTTCTTAATGAAAGCTTCTTTTAAATCATCCCAAGACTTTATACTAGCTGTAGGTAGTGAAAGTAACCATTCTTTAGCCTTTCCTCTAAGTGAAAAAGGAAATAATTTCAGTTTTAAAACACTACCTTCCACATTTTTCAATTTTTGCATATCACATATTTCCATGAAATCATGAAGATGCATAGAGGCATCCTCCATAGCACTACCACCAAATTGCTCTCTGGTAATTAAATTCAATAAACTAGAACTTACTTCATAGCTTTCAGCTTGTATTTCAGGTGTAGTAATTGGCCTAGCAATGAATTGGTCATTGGGTGTATTTTTGTAGTCACTTAATTTAGTTCTATCACCCATTTTAACAGTTTTTATGTAATTTTTAATTTTTTATGTAAAACTGAAAAGTAAAGTAACTAGGAAAATTCGAAATACTAAAATAAACTAGATAACTAAATGAAAAACTGAAATGCAAACTAAAATAAAATATGCAAGACAAAACAAAAACAAGAACAAAAACAAAACAAAAACAAAAACAAGACAAGAAACAAAACAATCTACTTGAAAGAAGGTGGAGATAGAAAGGACGGTACTCACGTAGGTGCAACCTCCCCAAGCTTAGGTGTTTGCACACCTTGTTGGTGATGAAGACTTCTTGTGAGCTCCCTTGGACAACTCCTTCACCTATGGCTCCCCGGCAACGGCGCCAGAAAAACACTTGATGGCTAGGTTGAGACTCTAAGTGCAGAGTGTGTAGCTAGTGGCAAGCCTTCTTCCCCACGAGGGTGACTCGAGGGTTTATATCGAACTCTCGGGGAGCCAGTATTTCAGCAGTTGTCTTCCAAGCTTCCTCCAGGATCCTGCAAACAAGTAGAGAGTTTTGTGCCCTCAACCTCACCAAGTGGTTGTCAAGCACAAGGTGTGAGACTTCTAAACTGCAATGCAAAACTGAAAGTAAATGTGCAATAATTAAATCTACTACTAAATGCAAATGAGAAAATAAATATGCAATGGATTGTTTTTGTATGTTTGTGATGCAAGTGGTGATGGAGATAATGTAAATTCGAATTGGAGATGCAAGTAAAGTAAAGTGCAAGTAAAGTAAATTGCAGCAAAGTAACTAGAGTGTTTTCTTATAATTAAAATAGGACCGGGGTTCATGGTTTCACACTTGCATTCTCTCAAATAAAGTAGTAGACGGTGGACATAAAGAATTACATGTGAGATTACAATAACATGTTTAACATTGAGTACTTTCATATGGGCATCACGTCCTAGCATAGAGATCTCTACGGTCATATTGATCCCTCTTATACTCCACCAAGATGCGAAATAAATCATAACACCTCGATAATTAAGGAAAAACCAGAGTATAGCTTTAAGAAATGTGACATGAAGTTGAAGTAAGAACTTGCTAGATCTAGTCATGGAGATTGATTAGTGTCACTTCAAATCCCCGGTAACAAGGTACTCCATTTTATCCCCAGTGAGGTAACTAAGAAAGGTTTAACAAAACCTAAGTGGATCGCTGAACTTCTGTCACTTTCACAGCACTAGCCACCCCCCCCGTTACTCCAACTAATGCACCCATCACCCCACACACGCTCTCAAGAACTAGATTGATCAAAGCTAGCAAATAAGAACGGGGTACATAAGATACATCTACTCAAATAACTCAAGAGAAACAATTGCAATCTCAGATTCAATTACTCATAGAAAAGATCCACCACATAGGAATTACAACGGTGCCCGTAATCATGTGAGGCAGCTCATACGGATCTAATTAGTGAAGCACATAGAGAGAGAGATACAAGTGCTACTTCCACAAAACCATAGCCCTGGGGTGGACTACTCCCTCTTCATGGAGATGTCGATGGAGATGACGTTGGAGGGGTAGGAGATCACACCGGTGGCGCCCCGCCGGAGTTTTCCCCCTCCAATCTGGAACTTCTGGTCTCTGTTTCGGTGTTTCGGCGTTCCGGCGGCGCTCTTCTCCGTAAGGGTACGGGGGACCCTTTTTATAGTCAGTTTTAGGTCAAGACGGAGTCGGTAAGTCGAAGATGGAAGGAATTGGGGCCACATGGTCCAAAAGGGGACCTCTCGCGCGGCCAAGGAATCTGTCCGCGTGGAGGGTCCTCTTTTGGGCCTCCTTGCCCAATTCTCGTGGATCCTTCGCCCGCAAGTCTTCTCCTTCCAAGAAAATGACCCCCGCAGATTTTCAGGTGATTTCGCGGAAGTTTGCCCCCTGAAACGTCAAAAATATAGAAAACGGGGTTTCTGACAGGCAGGGTTAATTCCATAAAAGTTGGGGGACTTTGTAATTTAACCCCAAAATACTATAAAACATTGAATTATACCCTTATATGATGCAATATGTAATAGAAAACCATGTCAAAATATGCAAAATTCATCTATGCATTTTACATGCATCACACACCCACAATCCAATGGGCGGGTTGAAAGAATGAATAGCTCAATCCTTCAGGGAATACGCCCAAGACTCGAATCTCCTCTCCATAGAGCAGCTGGAGCATGGGTAGAAGATTTACCTTCCGTGCTTTGGAGTATTCGAACGACGCCAAATAGATCATCAGGACAAACCCCGTTTTTCCTCGTTTATGGCGCAGAAGCATTGCTTCCAACGGACATGCTTCATGATAGCCCAAGAGTGCAGGCTTTCGATGACTCGAATGCCGAAAGTGCACGACAGGATGCCGTCGATCTTCTAGAAGAAGAACGAGAGCTTGTGCTTCAAAGATCCGCCATTTATCAGCAAGGATTACGATGATACCATAGTAGGAAATCAGGCATCGTTCTTTCAAAGAAGGTGACTTAATGCTAACGTTGGTGCAAGAAAGGAAGCACAAGTTAGCCCCAATTTGGGAAGGACCATTTGTCATTAGAAAAGCAATGAAAAATGGATCAAACTATCTTGTAGATATTCGGGATACGGAGGATGATCCCAAAAGACCGAATTGCAAAAGAAAGAGAAAGATAGATGTCGAACTAGGAGAGACCAAAAGACCCTGGAGCATCCAGCAGTTACGTCCCTTCTACACTTAGTTCAATTTCCGTGTAATCATCTTTGAGATCATGAAATAAAGTTGCCGGAATTCATACATCTATGTTTTTACATGTTTATTATAGTACAAAGCATAAATCCACCTTATCTATTTCCCAATGATCTTTCAAAATACTCAATGTTAACCCGAATTGTGCCTGCGTGCTCAGAGTTAAAAAACTGAATGATTTTTGGCCTAAGGAGGCTTAAGGAAACCCAGGTTGTGCCTGCGTGCCTGAGTTTCATACAAATTTCCTTACTTTTTTCTCTAAGTATTATCTGATTGTTCTTATGTTGGGACACTGAAATTAGTAAGTAAAAATGCCTTAGTATGTTCCATGTTTCCAAGTTTTGACTGATTGGTTATACCCAGTCACTTGACATGAATATTATATACTATCGAGCCATTTCAAACACTAAAAATAGTTAATACATATAACCAAAGAACTTAGAAGATCAAGGAGTAAAAACCCGGAAAACTTGCAAAGACTTAATAATTTAACTGCAAAAGCGGAGTACTTGTTTATACAAAAGAATAGATAGCATTACAACAAGTGTTACATTGTAAGAACAATAATGCTTCTATTTTCCTCTCTCCTACCCAGGACCAGGAAGCTTCTTCAGGAATCCGAGTCTTAATTCTCGCTGCTGGATTCCTTGGGAGTTGTCGGGATTTCCTCCCCGGGGTAGAAGGGGGAGATGTTCACCATATTGGCGATCTTGGTGACGTGACCTTTGATTTCGTCAAAGATGCTGGTCCGCTGAGCATCCGTGTATCCTTGAGGGATGCCGGACGCCACGCGCCAAGATTTGGCAGTGGGGTAGTGCATACGCATGAGCCCAAGGGCCATGCGTGCACCACCACGAGTCGCGGAGCGGAGCAAGGACTCCTTGCGGTTCGCCACCTCCACGATAGCCTCAGGAAGTTTCTCAACTTCCGAGAACTCCCCAGATTTGTCGGGAATGTACTTATTAATAAGTAACATCCCCGCAGCCTTGAGCGCGGTGAAGACTTTCCCGAAAGCCCAGATTCTTTCAATCCGGGTAAGCCGGGGGCTACCTCCTGTTCCAATCAACAAACAAATGTAAAAAAACAGAAGAAGGGAAATAAGGAAAAATCTGGTAAAATTCAAATTACTTGCCGAGAATCTAATCCATCTCGGTGCCTTCCTCCAGGCGCTGGTTCAGGGCATTCTCCAGGTCCCTGATTGTAGCTTTGTCTTTCTCAGCCTGGCTGGAGGCCTTAGATTCGGCAATGCCAACAGCTAGTTGGCTGGCCTCTAGTTCCTTCTGGAGCTTCACAGTAAGCTTGTGAAGATCCAGGTTCTCGGCGGAGGTTCTCGGCATTGCCGGCATCTTCATCAATTTGTTTGGCTTTCGCCAAAGAAGCTGAAAAGCAAGTAAAAAGAAGAGTTAGAAACTCGGATAAATTACTTAGACAAAATTATGAATGAAAGCAGAGAAAATTTGTTACCTGTTGATTCACTCAGCTGCTGCTGAGTAGATGCCAGTTCTGCCTCCTTATCTTCAAGAATATTAAGAAGGGTTTTCACCTCCTTGTTCTTGATGGTAAGTTTACTGAAAACTTCCACGTTGATGTTTTTAGCAGTTTGCTGAAACAGGGAAAAGAGACAAAAGTGGTTAAGTTAAAAACAAGCGTAATAACTAGAAAAGCATTAAGTCAAAAGTATACATTCGGCTTATTGCTTGGGGGCTAGAGATATTACATGGCTCATCTTGGTCAAGTTCATAAAGTTTTCATTGAATTCTTTTGCACACTCTGCAAAAAGAATCCCGACATGGCAAAGGCCGTCCTGGATGACCTGCCGAGGTCAAAATACGAAGTTATTCCTTAGAATAAGCCCGCCTTGCGGCCAAGGACGGATTAAATGTGCTGGAGCGAAGAATTTGGTCGCCCATGGATGCATATATCCGTGTTCGTCAAACGACTCTTCCTTTACCTTGAACTCCTTGT
The DNA here is from genome assembly GCA_028641055.1 of Alopecurus myosuroides. Lineage (NCBI taxonomy): Eukaryota > Viridiplantae > Streptophyta > Magnoliopsida > Poales > Poaceae > Alopecurus > Alopecurus myosuroides. The sequence goes on from CM054060.1 coordinate 99,217,216, forward strand.
CGAAAGCCGGAATGGGTTCCTCCTCAACTATACGAGAAGGACCACCCATTTCCGGCACCGCCCTTTCCCTCGCGTCCGGCTCAGACGCAATAGGATGGCTGGTCGGCAGTGGATACTCTTCCTCCCTTGCAGATTGGTTTTCTCCTCATGTGGTAGCTGGGGTAGCAGGGGCTGCAGCAGGGGATGGATGCACCCCTCTGCTAGACACTGCCTTATGTTTCTTCAGACTTTTTTGCTTCAGAGAGGTAGGAGCAAGGCTGAAAAAGAAAGGAAAGGAAAGAAATTCCGAGAAATTAGAATTCCGAGAAAAGAAAAGAACTCCTGCGACAAAAAGCGGAGAAAAAGGAAACCCGGATGATTTACCTGGAAGTAGTGACGGGAATTCCGTCAAGTTCCACCACTTCTTCAGCGGTCGATGGTTTGTTGCGTTTCCGCCCACCAGCAAACTTCGCACGCAAGGCGTCCAATTCAGCATCAAACGCAAGATCCTTGTCAGTAAGATCGGCCAACTATGCAAAAAAGCACAAAATTCGGCTAAGTTAAGAATCTGAGAAAGATAAAAATCCGAGAAACCGCCCAAAGAAGCAAAGTATTACCTTTGGAGCCGGATTTTCTTCATGGTACATCTCTCGGCTTTGTTCATATTGATCGCGAGTAGCGATCAAGTGATTTACCCGCTTTTTAAAGTCCCTTTTGGAGAACGCCTTGTCCGTTCCCCTCATTGTATCTTTTGGGACCGTACAATCACACAGAAGCCGGGTTCCACGATAAGCCAGAGGCTGGATGCGTCTCCCGAACCAACACAGAACTGTTTCGGTGCCAGTAAGAGGGGGAGTGGAGGAGACGAGTTTGGCGATGCGCCGTTTAATTCCCATTACATCATTCGACAGAGTTTGAACTACGTCCACTGCCCAGTTATCTTGGGGAGTGGCAGCGCAGTTGAAAAAAGGTGGAATTCCCGTTTCCTTTCGAGGAAACGGGGCATCTTGGTGGTAAAAGAAGGAACCCGTTTAAAGCTTGACGGATTCCGAGGTTTTGATCTTGGGGAACCAATCCTCCCTAAACGTATAGAGGGTAAAGGAAATGGTTCCGCAAGTCGGGAGTGCGCCCTCGGAAGGGTTTCTCTTAACCCTGAAACAATACTGCCAAAAGTCTAACCTAGGTTCTATTCCTAGATACCCTTCAAAGACGGCCTAGAACTCGGCTAGATAGAGAATGGAATTGGGAGGAAGATTGTGGGGTTGAAGGTTGTAATGGTTGAGGACCTGGAGGAAGAAGGCGGAAGGAGGAAATCCCATACCTCGGCTAATATGCAAGGTGAGGAGAACCCTTTCCCCGGCTCTCGGCATGGGCTCGGAGTCGTCCTCCTCGTGCCGCCATTTCCCCTTCAAAATCAATCCCTCTTTCTCCATTGTCGGAAGGAGGGAAGGAACCAAGTTGTGGCTGAAGGGAATATGCCCGAGAGGCAATAATAAAATGGTTATTATCTTATTGCTTGTTTATGATGAATGTTTATTTCTCATGCTAGAATTGTATTAACCGGAAACGTTGATACATGTGTGCTTAATAAACAAACAATGGTTCCTAGTAAAGTCTCTCTTTTAACTAGCTCGTTGATTAATAGATGATCAAGGTTTCCTGATCATGAACATTGGATGTTATTAATAACGGGGTCATGTCACTAGAAGAATGATGTGATGAACATATACCCAAAGAGAATATAGCAATGCGATCAAGTCATTAGTTTACATTGTTATATCAAACATACGAAGTAACTTATTCCTTAGACCATGAGATCATGTCAATCGCTGATACCGCAAGAGTGCTTTGATGGCATCAAATGTCACACTGTAACAGGTGACTATAAAGGTGTCGTTAAGTATTCGGAAAGTATTAGTTGAGGATCATGGATCAAGAGTGGGATTTGTCCATCCAAATGACGGAGAGATATACTCTGGGCCCTCTCGGTGATATCACATCGAAACCGCTTGCAAGCACGTGATATGATCACAAGGATGTTATATCACGGGAACGAGAAAAGAGTACTTTTCAGTAACGAGATTGAACAAGGTATGGTTGATACCAATGATCGAATCTCGGAGAAGTAAAATATCGCGAGACAAAGGGAATAGTTCACGGCGTTGTTGGTTCACACGATCACGAGAGTCATCGTTGAATATATAGGAGTCATCACGGATCTCCAGATCCCGCTGTTGATTATTGATCGGAGAGGAGTCTCGATCATGTCTATCTTATTCGCGAATCGTAGGGTGACACACTTAAGGTTCGATGACGCATTTTGAGAGGATACGGAATATCGGAGAAAAGTTTGGACAGCATCGAAATTGTTTCGCGGAATATTGAACTAATCACCGAAATCGTTTCGGGTAATTTTGAAATAGTTCAAGGGGATTCTTATTAAAGGTTTGTTAATAGATTTAACAACTAACTCAAGGGGTTATATGTTAATGTTTGTTAATGGAATTAACAAATATTAAAATAAAGAAATAAAATTGTTTTATTTATTTATTAAAGAAAACCCTTGGGATTTTGAGTGGGAATTAATGGAAGAATGAGTGGGTTGAGTGGAGACTCCACTCACATGATGAGGGAGAGGTGGAGACACCCAAAAACTCGTGGCTGCCATCCCCTCCTATAAAAGGAGGGGTGGGAGGTCCCTCTCCCACACACACACACTTGTGTCATCTCTTCCTCCCTCCTCCCGCTGCTCCACCACTTGTTCATGCGCTTGGCGAAGCCCTGAACGAAGTTTTCTCCACCACACCACGCCGTCGTGCTGCTGGAGTTCCGAGGGATCCTCTACTTCCGCACCCCGCTGGATCGAGGGAACGGAGGTCGTCATCAACCGTACGTGTGACCAATCATGGATGCACCGCCGGATTGCGGTGCCCATCTTCTCGCTATCGGGATCGGTGTGAGTACGACTACGCCAACAACGAGATTTGATCTCGTACCAATTTGAGTCTTCGAGGGTATGTGTTCTCCTTAACCCTCTTGTTGCCCGTTGCACTTCGTCTCCTAGATTAGATCTTGGCCTTTCTGGTGTCTCTCGCGTAGGAAAATTTTTGTTTTCTATGCAACGACCCCTTCAGTGGTATCAGAGCCGGATCTATGCGTAGATGTTTTGTACGGGTAGAACACATATGAGTATGTGGGCGTTGATGATCATGTTATTGCCTCCTTGAGTATTTTATTATCTTAGTGGCATAGTAGGATGAAGCTGCCCCAGACTAAGTTTACGTGTACCATGTACGCGAGAGTTGTCTCACTTGTGGCTAAGGGGGTGTCCGTTTCTCCTACTATAGTTAAGATCTAATCTACGAAGGGTTGTTAAAAATGTGTTTATCAATGTTGTGGTTGATGTTCGTATGAACGGTTCTATCATCGAAATCCCTAAGCCACGTAAAATATGCAAAAATAAATTAGAGGCGTCTAACTAGTTTTTGCTGGGCATGTGACGTGATACGGTCAATATTACAAATTTGATTATGAGATGATCTATTTTGTAAATTATTGATATACCGGAAGGTATCCATATGATTGTATTCTTATTGATGGACAATCAAGATTGGGGTGCCATGGTACTTGGTACCACGCCGGTGGAATGATGGAGATCATACCATGATGCACATGATGGAGATCAAGTGCAAGGAGGACCATATCATATCACGTTATCCTTACATGTGATGTTTGTGATGTTAATCCTTTTATGCATCTTGTTTTGCTTAGATAGCGACGGTAACATTATAAGATGATCCCTCTCACTTAATATCAAGATAATAATGTGTTCTTCCTAAAGTATGCACCGTTAAGAAAGTTCGTCGTTTCGAGACACCACGTGATGATCGGGTGTGATAGACTCAACATTCGCATACAACGGGTGTTTTCAAGCCTAGCATGTACAGACATGGCCTTGAAACACAAGCAATACTACGGTTCTACTTGGCGAGCCTAGCATGTACAGACATGGCCTCGGAACACGTAACCGAAAGGTAAAGCATGATTCATATGGATGATATGATGAACATGTCGATGTTCGCCTTTGAAGCTACATCATCTCACGTGATGATCGGTTTTGGTGTAGTGAATTTGGTTCGTGTAATCACTAAAAACGACTAAGAGGGATGTTGTTTTTGAGTGGGAGTTCATGGTTTAATTTTTGAATTAACTTGAACTTATTTATCACGCACAACAAATCAAAGTGAATTTGCACAAATTGTAGTATTCATTGGCATCCACAAAACTACCATACACTTAGATTGTTAATTGAGATATAACTGTTATGATCTGGTAAAAATCATTTAAGATTGGTACCGTATTAGTGAAATTTAAAATTGAGTCCTATTGTAGATTTTTGGTATTTCCTACCTAGCTCCATATGGTTAATGATTGATTAATCTAGAGAGCAAATAATTCCTACTTAGAATCCAGAGTCATGGTTGCTTTCGTATTACTTTATCTTCAAAAGAACGTTTTGTTGATCAAGGTGATTTTGGAACTGAAAAGAGTTGTTTTCAGAAACAATCAAGTGAAAGATATATTGATATCTAGAAACTTATTTGTAGCAACATGACTGAGTATAATTTATCGTGACAATGTTTGCTTATATTTTCTGAATATATGCAATGATTGAAGACGCTAGGCGTTTGAATATTTCAAGAAATTGGATGCTAAAAAATATTCTCTAAATTCCTTCCTTCGAGCTATAGTAGCTTAATCATAAAATTGTTATGATGGGATGGATTAAAAGTATGTGTAAAGTCGTTTACCTTACTTGGAGATTGCTAAGAGTGGAATCTATAAGAATTCTATTAATATGGTGATATTAGTAGAACAATCAAACTCAAAGTATGACTCAATGGGTGATAGTATATGACTAACACGCCAAATAAAATGAGATAGTATGGCTAGCATTGTTTGATGTTGAATGATTCTTCTGTAAAGGAAAGGGAATATTGAAAATAGAATTGCAAATAGATATATGGCAGAAAAGAAGATAACTGGAAAAGTCCAGCTCAGGAGTATATGCTTGATATACAAGTTATAGATGTATTACTAGTTAACAAAGTATTTTTGGGTATTTTGATACCACATTGGTTGGTATGAGTTGTCATACAAAGCAACGCAATGCAAGAAATACAAGGTCCTAAAAGGAACTAGTAATAGATGTGGAATCGATTATGACAAGAACATAAATAAAGTATTATTGTGTTCATTGTCGTATCGAACCAAACAATCAAGATTTATTTTAAGAACTTAATAAGTTATTGTTTTGTTCTAGTCTTTTGTGAGAACAAATGAAATTGTTCAAACTATGACCATTTTCCATAATTGATGGATATGTTAATATAAATCATGTTGGTAAAGTAAACATCTATAAGACTAAATGCTAAACGTTGCAAGACATAGAAGAGTTTCACTTAAATTGTGACACCACCATTTTAGTTCATATCGGAAAGGAAAACATGAAGGAACTCCATATTGATGGACTTCCTGAGTCATTTTATTTTGAGTAAATTGACGCTTGTGAGACCTCTTCCAAAAGATGACTAGAATTCCGTTCTTAGGCCAAAGTAGAATGGACGACTAATTTAGTGGAGATTATACATATTGATGTATATAGTCCATTATGTGTAGTCATGTATGGTGGGTTAATTTTTCCTTCATAAAATTCTGTCGATGACTTGAGTAGATATGTGAGTATATCTATTTAAAGGGAACGAAGTTTGACATTTTGAATTGGTTCAAAAGGTTGTTAATATGAAGTTGAAATCAAGGTAACAAGATAATCAAGTATTTATGATTGGATCATAAAGGATAAAGTTTGAGTTACAAGTTTAGCAAAACATCTGAGAAGTTGCAGAATTGTTCTACAACTTATACTTCTCGAATACCCCACATTAGATTGGAGTATTCAAAAGACAAAATCAAACCCTGTTTGACATGGTAAGATTAATAAAATTGCCATTATCATTTTGTAGTTTATACATTAAGGACAACCGCTTTTACACTGAAAAGAGCACCATCATGATCCGTTGAAATTGACAACATATAAGATATGGTTTGGGTAATGACCCGAATTGTCATTTTTCTTAAGTTTTGGTATGCATAGCATGTGTAAAATGTTTACAACCAAAATAGGATAAATATATGTTTATAAGGTTATCCCAAATAAAACATTGGGTATTTCTCCTATCACCGAACCAAAAGACAAATGTTGTTTATCAGAAAGGGTTGATTTATCGAGAAAGTAGTTCTTGCGAAACAAGTGAGTGGGAGCACAGTACAAACTCAACGAGATTAGAGAATCTTCGTTATCATGTCAAGAGTAGCGCAGCACTGGAAGTTGTTCCGGGGTTTACTATTTTGACTAAGTAGAAGACACTACAAATGTTGTAGATACTTCAAATGAGTTTGCGAACTGTACCAGAAAAGTCCAAAAACTATGTACTTAGAACAACTTGTGGTTTAAGTGTAAAGTGTTGTTTTGACAACAAAAGGACCTGGACCTTATAAAGGAAGCAAATGATGGGTCCTGACTTCGTAAAATTTACTATGAGTCATTATATCCGCCATAGTATCCTTGTATGAATATCAAGTATGGGACTTGGTAGTCCTTTCGATAGGCATGATGCCTAACGATAGCAAAAGGGTCTATATAGCGACAAAGACATGAATTTTACATCTTTTGAAAGTTGTACTTATCGAAAAGTTGTTTTCGACGAAGTTCAAAGAGTTGACTACTACAAGATTTTGATCTTCCGTAGTGATGTTTTAGTCTTTGCGGATAGTTCTAGAAAAAAGTTACATATTATGATATGGCAGTTGAATAACAAAACCAACTCTCCTCTCGAGGAATTTTGATCAAGGATGTGTACTTGACACAGTCTGAGAGTTTTGTAAAATTCAAAAGGTTGCTAGAAAGGTATGCACACTTCAATGGTTGTAGTGAGCATAGCGAAGTTGAAATCTTTAGCTTAATGAAGTTATCAAAAGAGTTTGATTCCATCATGAATAATAAAGATGCTTGTAGAGTTACAAGAAATTAAGTGGGAGCGCTATGACATATTTCCAATACTTTATGTAGATGACATATGGTTGATTGGAAAATATGTATTTTAAATTAACACGGTTAATATTTTCGATTTCATATTGATGAAAGGCTTAGAAGATATTGGGCATCGATATCTATAAAAGATGGATTGACGCACCTGATATGATTGAAGCCAAATTACATAGATGAAATATTGAAGTAAGTCAATATCGAAATGACAAGGAGTTCTTGTCACATGGAAAATAACTGAGAAAGATTCAAGTGTTTTGACACATGATGAGCATCATTGAAATTGAGATTTCTAAGTAATGTTTCCATGCTATGTACACAACCAGATGAGTCCTATGCTATAAAATGTTATAGAAGGATAATTCATATGATGGTTAGACAACAGTGGGAGAGATCCTTGTGTCACTTTAGAAATGCTAAGGATATGTTTTCCTATATAGTAATGACAAAATATTAGTTGTAATATGTTACACTAATAGTCTTGTCATTTGTTCAAGTAATTTTATCTCAATTAAAATATGTGATGAAGGGTAGCACAATAGGATGGAAGAAAGTTCCATGCTGGATTTGAAAGAGTTTCAAAATTAAAATATTGTGACAGATACTACAACAAAGGCTAAAGTATATCGTTGTGTTGACAACTAATAATAAGTGTATTATGCGTCAAGGAGTTCTTTATTGAACTTGGTGAAATTCCAAGAATGCTGACATTATGAAGCTACATTTTCACAATGTTAGTAACATCAGTTTAAGCTGAGGAATTAAGGTATCACCGGAACTTGGTGAATTTCCAAGATTGCTAAACACTATGAAGCTACATTTTCACAATGTTAGTGACAATGGTTTAAACCGAGGAATTAAGGTTTCACCGATTGACCATATATATGCAAAGCCATCTCATTAGAGAATGAGTGATGCGTGTAGATGCAAAGAACATGCAAATACAATAGGACCTGAACAGTTCAGATTTTTTTGATAAAGTTTACCACATGCGAAGCATGGTAATAACACTGGTACGCCATATGTGTTAAGTGCTTACAGACTAGATTATTGACTCTAGTGCAAGTGGGAGACTGAAGGGAATATGCCCGAGAGGCAATAATAAAATGGTTATTATCTTATTCCCTGTTTATGATGAATGTTTATTTCTCATGCTAGAATTGTATTAACCGGAAACGTTGATACATGTGTGCTTAATAAACAAACAATGGTTCCTAGTAAAGCCTCTCTTTTAACTAGCTCGTTGATTAATAGATGATCAAGGTTTCTTGATCATGAACATTGGATGTTATTAATAACGGGGTCATGTCATTAGAAGAATGATGTGATGAACATATACCCAAAGAGAATATAGCAATGCGATCAAGTCATTAGTTTACATTGTTATATCAAACATACGAAGTAACTTATTCCTTAGACCATGAGATCATGTCAATCGCTGATACCGGAAGAGTGCTTTGATGGCATCAAACGTCACACCGTAGCAGGGTGACTATAAAGGTGTCGTTAAGTATTCAGAAAGTATTAGTTGAGGATCATGGATCAAGAGTGGGATTTGTCCATCCAAATGACGGAGATATATACTCTGGGCCCTCTCGGTGATATCACATCGAAACCGCTTGCAAGCACGTGATATGATCACAAGGATGTTGTATCACGGGAACGAGAAAAGAGTACTTGTCGGTAACGAGATTGAACAAGGTATGGTTGATACCAATGATCGAATCTCGGACAAGTAAAATATCGCGAGACAAAGGGAATAGTTCACGGCGTTGTTGGTTCAGACGATCACGAGAGTCATCGTTGAATATATAGGAGTCATCACGGATCTCCAGATCCCGCTGTTGATTATTGATCGGAGAGGGGTCTCAATCATGTCTATCTTATTCGCGAACCATAGGGTGACCCACTTAAGGTTCGATGACGCATTTTGAGAGGATACGGAATATCGGAGAAAATTTTGGACAGCACCGAAATTGTTTCGCGGAATATTGAACTAATCACCGAAATCGTTTCGGGTAATTTTGAAATAGTTCAAGGAGATTCTTATCAAATGTTTGTTAATAGATTTAACAACTAACTCAAGGGGTTATATGTTAATGTTTGTTAATGGAATTAACAAATATTAAAATAAAGAAATAAAATTGTTTTATTTATTTATTAAAGAAAACCCTTGGGATTTTGAGTGGGAATTAATGGAAGAATGAGTGAGTTGAGTGGAGACTCCACTCACATGATGAGGGAGAGGTGGAGACACCCAAAAATTCGTGGCTGCCATCCCCTCCTATAAAAGGAGGGGTGGGAGGTCCCTCTCCCACACACACACTTGTGTCATCTCTTCCTCCCTCCTCCCGCTGCTCCACCACTTGTTCATGCGCTTGGCGAAGCCCTGAACGAAGTTTTCTCCACCACACCATGCCGTCATGCTGCTGGAGTTCCGAGGGATCCTCTTGTCGTGGGATAATCACGGCAGACGTTACCGGGGGTAACTGATCTTGGGGCAAGACGACACAAGCGTTTGGGAGAGGGTTTAGCTCAGAGGAAAACATGGTGGAAATCGATCTAGTAGCCGGCCATCAAAGTCGCCGAGTCTCCGATCTTAATATAATAACTCAACTCTAGGGTTACACTGGATGCACGATATCAAGCGGTACTACTAGGGTTCTTGGATCTCTGTCTAAACTAGACCTAGGGGTCGGTTTATAAAGCACCCGTACCCCCTTGGCCCTGCTCTCCAAGGCGCAGCTTGAATCCTATCCGGACACCGCTTACAAACCCTAACTTTCCTTACCGTAACCCACAATCCGGGTTACGAGGCCTACAAACTTTGGGCCTTCCAGAAGCTCCATTATCCTTAACCGGATGGCGCACCGTGTTCCTTGGGCCGGGTTATGCCTTGGAGTTGGCCTACCGGATTATTATCCCCCCATCAGTAGTCCCCAGAATAGCTTGGGCTTCAGGGATCCTTCCTTGAAGCACTGGCTATTCCCTGCAAAAATACCAAACGCACAAGTGCAGGAAGGCCGGGTTAAAGCGCTTTGTTGTGTAGCTAGGCTTACCTCCATGGCAGCCATATAGTAACCCGGTTTTCCCTCCAGATACTTTGCTTAACTTTCCCGGTTTGATCTTTGACAAAATGCCGAAACTCCATACTTTGCTCGATAGTTGATCCTGACACCCCGGAGAGGATCTCTTGCTCCGTGTTTGAAGCGCATCTCGCAAACTTCGAACAGGTAGCTGCTACCCCGTAATTTCCGGGTCCCGCCCGTTGGACTGAGTTTTTCCACCCGAGCCATTATAAATAGACCCTTAGGGATAACCCTAACCCCAACGGCTCACTTTCCCCCATTTCTCTTCCTTCCTCCCTCCGTGCGCAAGCCCACAGAGCGCCATTACGGAAACCTCACGCGCATCACCGGAGCCCATCCGTCGCCGGCTGCGTTCCGCCACTGCGCGCCCCGCCCCACTGCCAAGATCCGCCGCCAGGCCTCCGACCTGCCCGCCGGGAATCGCGAAGGGACACCAGGCTTGCGCCATCTGCCTCCGCAAAGCTTCACTCAGATCTCCTCCAGTAAGCCTCTTGCATCCATTAATTTGCCCTTGCAATTTCTTGATTTCACCTCAGATTAGATCTAAATCGACCTGCCAATGATTTCTCGGCCATGCCGAATTAGGTTGCTAGTATTCTTTCTAGCTCGCCCAATAGATAAGATATAGACTCCAATTCACTCTCCTACTACCTGCAATCATTAATTTCGCCACAAATCTGAAAATGGAATTTCCAATCTGGGCTCGAACCACTCAAAATTTCCGCCTTTGTCTCAATTACCCGGCCAATCCTCCCCTTTCCAGTTCCTTTTATTCGCACTAAGCGCCTGTGCAGCCATCCATCATCCTCAAAAGCTCTTTCAACGCTTAGATCCCCATAATTTTTGCTATAATACTCGATACCCGGATAGTTCGAACCTCACTCTGCAGACTGACACGCACGAGTGATTAGCTGGTCTCCTCGAGCGCTCTTTGCAGCTTGGCCTAATACGCAATTTTCCTGTCTCGATATTACCTTCCCGATACTTGGCCGACTCATAGCTTCCGTGTCTTATTCCTTTTATCCTTCTACCTTGTGCTTTGCAGGTCAACCACATGGCTCCCAAGAAGCAGGGAAAAACTCCGACTAAAACCAAAACCACCAACTCCATATCCGCCAACTGGGCGCGGTCTACGGTCACCAAGGCCAAGTTGGAGGAGCTGGTCGAGCTGGGAGTTCTTCCTCCTCAAGAGGATATCCAGTGGAGGGTACCGGGCAAGGAGACCCGGCCTACGCCGGCAAAGGATGAGGTAATATGCTTTGTAGAGCACGTGACTCGGGGCTTTCGTCCTCCGGGTCACCCCTTCTTCCGCGACGTCCTGAGCCACTATGGCCTTCGCGTATTTTATATAGGTCCCAATTCCGTGTTAAATATCTCCCACTTTATCGTCCTTTCCGAGTCATACTTGTCCACTCCGCCAAGTCTGGCTCTTTTCATTGAGCTTTTCTAGTGCAAACCGTGCCGCGAAAGCGGTGACGGGGCACTTCTCGCTTGCAGCGGGGTTTCTATCCAGCGCCGCAAGAATTCTCTGATGCCACCCCTTACCCTTAACTCCCACGTCAAGCACTGGCAGCTCTCGTACTTTTACTGCCAAGACACTTCCCCACCCGGCCAAAAGAAACTGCCGGGTTACTCAGAGGGCCTTCTTGACATCTCTGAGAAATTTAGTGCCTTTGCCTCTGACTCGGACAGGGAGGCAATTCAATCTCTGCTAGCCAAAATCACCACTCTCACGGCCCAAGGTCTCATCGGGCTCAACCTGGTGAAAACTTGGGTCGATTTCCGGATTCAACCCAATTCCATCCGCACAAAGTTGATGTGCGAGTATTCGGGGCAATCTACAGACCCGCTCCGGTATTCTGACAACAGCTTCGCGGCTGGTGACACTCATAAAACTATCAAGGGTTTTCTGACAGAAAAGCTTGAGGTAATCCGGAACATAGCCGGATTAGATCCCTTCACACTCGAGAACCCAGCCCACAAGGTGAAGATCCGATCTTGACGTCTTTACCCTTGCTCTTTCCACTCGATACAATTGATGACCCTTGTACTGATACCTTTCAGGCTGATGATGATTTTTGGAAAATCAACGCTTCCCCTAGCTCCAAGAGTCCAGAGGAGCAAGAAGAAGCCGTTGACTCGGACGAAGGTGCTCTCCGGATTTTATTTGGTTCCTTTAGGCTCATCATAACCCCTTCATTTTCCAACTCATAACTTTGATGATATCCAGAACAAGAAGATGACGAAGAAGAAGACACTGACGGCAAAGTAGAATCCGCCAGCGACAAGGAGGAATTGGAGCCGACAGTCAAAGTCGGATCAAAGAGAAAACCCCAAGAGGCCACCCCCAAGGTTTCACATCACCTCCTTGCATTCAATTCGTATTCCTTTAATGATATACATGAGCTACCTTGATGTTGTTCCACTGGCCATAATCGAAGGAGTCGCCCATGACCAAGCGCAGGTCAACTCGAAATCACCCGGGTGATGGTGCTCTTAACCCGGGTATTTCATCGACTCCGACTCGGCGGGCTGGTATTTACCCTATCCTTTCTCGGACGAAACATTCTTCTTGAACCATTCCCTTATGAAATCTTACTTGATACTTTCCAGCCTCTCCCGGGTCCAGCGACGGAGTCCCTTCGGACTTCGCGGTGAATACCGGGTAAAATGCTCTACCATGTTTTCATCACCCTTTCCTGATTGTACACTAGTTGCTTACTCATAATATCTATAGGGCCACGGTCGTTACCAGCGACCAAGAGGATATGGAGATCGAGGGCCCGGGTAAGGGGAGCCTGGCTGATAAGACGACAGCCGTGTCTAGCGGCGAAGGACAAGCGTCACCGATAAACCCGAACACGCAAGAAGCCGAGTATCCGATTGCCTCCCACGCAAGCAAGAAGAACAGAGCCACAACCTTGGGTGCAGAAGAAGGAGCATCGGATTCCGACATACAAATGACCCGGGTGCCACCTCCCACTAAGAAGAAAACTCCTTCTCGGAATTTCCCAGGCCCCGGGTCCTCTGATACGGGTAAAGACACTTTTGATCAATTGATGAACACTCTCCTCACTATGAAGACTTCAGAGAGCAATATCTTGGAGCGCATGGCCGCAGAGCACCAGGTAATAACACTTGATATCTCGTAGTGCATGCCTAGTCCCCAAGTTCCGAGCATGACTTGCTAAAGTTATGTTTGGTACTTTATGCAATACTCAGCTTACCATAATATCCAACTGATACTTGTGCTCCTTGCTACTTACAGGCGCAGATAACCCGGTCTGATGAAATTTTACTCAAGACCGAACAACTTCTTCTTGCCGAGGTAAAGCGAAGGGAAACCCTTGAGGATGACATGAAAACTTTGAAGAAGGATGTTTCTAAATACAAGAAAAAGTGCAATACCGCTCAGATCGCACTGAAGAAACTATCGGACCAGGTCGCCGATACTTATCAGATCTTGCTTAGTAAGTTTTTGCTGCCGATTGACTTTATGTCTTTGCTTTATTATATGATACTCGGGATTACTGATACGTTCTTTCTTTTGTTTCAACTGCAGGTGCCAACCTTGCGACCCCCGAGGAGGATGCCATTGTCAAGGCTAGAACCCTGAAGACTGTGCTCCGGACTTTCTTTGCCGGCACAAAATTTATACTGGATGCCGTGAAGTGGCCTACGGAGGTATATCCGGGTGAGGAAAATCTCATCAAAGCTTGCTCCACCGTGCCTGGCTGGATTGAAATATGGAAACGCTCGTCATGCCGGATTGGTATGACCCGGGCCTTTACCCTGGCGAAGGCTTACTTTCCAAAGCTTGACCCGGCAAAGATGATATCCGGGTTTCCAGAATTTAAAGCGGATGGCTCCAAGTTTACACCCAAGGACTTCAAGGCCGTACAGTCTGCAGTGCGTCATTCGGCCACCACTTTGGCCGATAGTATGGATCTGAACATGATTATGAGTTCATATGACGTTGAAGGCAAAATTGTTACAGAGGAAGCACCCCCGCCTTTTGATATTTTGGAGAAATGGGCTGCTGATTCGGCTAAGAAGAGGGAAGCAACTGCGAAGAGAGAGGCCGAGTTATCAGGGCCAGCCACCTCTACCCCAGCTGTTCCTCCACCAGCCCGTCCTGCCGCAAGGAATCCGAGTGATGATGCCGGAAAAAAGCAAGTCCAGGAGCAAGACCCGGAGGGTAAGGGCAAAAATGTGGACTCTACTCAGGAAGCCGAATGAGCAAAACGCCATAAGAATACTTCAATCATTTGATGTTTTTACTCAAAACAAGTATTCTTTTGATGGTGCGCCTGTGCACCCTTGATACTAGTGTCGCAACTTGTAACGCACTTTAATTCTGTGCTACACCTCGTGCCTTTCTAGGCCTTTTGATGAACTTGATACTTGCCTATTTTTGGACTTATTCTTGATATCCGACTTTCTTTTTATTTCCTTCTTTATTTCCGAGTACCGTGGGTTTTGACAGGTGGACTTTTCTTTAAGTCCCCAAGTCCCCACGACTCGGACGTTGGGGTCTTTCGAGCTTAGCGATGAAACAGCTTGACTCTGTTTCGAAACCCACAGTCCCCAAGGCCCGAATCTCCGAGTCTGTGGTGTGTGGTTTTTTCGAAGAGAACAAACCTGTTGTCGCTAAGTCGAAACCCGGAATTGTTTCATATGGATAATGAAGTTATGCTTGATAAGCGTTGAGTTTCCAGCTATTAGCCTTGTACTCTGCGTAACTTGTGGTTTAGATGACCCTTTTGACTATCTTGTACTGTAAGCCGGCTTTCGCGTGGATACCATGTTGTTACATCTATACGAAAACAGGGTCAGGCAAGTCCCGTTGGGCTTCATGGCTGATTGTAATCGTAAGCGAGCAAATCATGCCACTTTAGTGCGAGTCACATCGAGCTTAAGTAAGAAAAGTCAAGAAAATTTGGCTCCTTTGTCCAGTTATAAGATTGCAGCCGTACTCGTTTGCGAATAATCGGCCCTTATAACTTATAGGCATCAAGGTCGGGTCTTTGGGTTTGTGGCTGCGCTACTTGAGCAACCAGCCCCCGCGACCTATATATACTCAACATTCTTAATGATACTGATGTATTGATGTCTCATGGATACTACTTACTTGTAATCGGAGTAAATGTTGTAACAAGATAGGACTTGATAACCATCTCTTTATTGATGCGAGAAAGCTTGGATCAGCAGGCCGCCTCATTAAAAACCTTCCAGTCCCCTTAGGTACCCTGGGTAGGAAAAGAGCGCGTCTGAAACCTGCTGCCCGTTACATTGTTTAGTTCTTCTTGGGCACCGGTCTCGGGCTGGCGTGACCGATACACATTCTCCACATGTTTGACTTTTTCATGATGAGTACCGGGTTTACTAGCCAACCCGGGTGAGGTGTTTCCATGACGTGGCTGGTTGTGAGTGGCCGTGCAGTTTCTTCTCTTATAGCGGATTGTTTGGGGGAGTCATCCTCGATAAAAGCCACCATTTTAGTATCTTGTGTTACCTTGGACTTTGCTCTTTCGCCTTCAGTACTCGGCCTTTTTGATGTGGTTCTGTCCTCCGGGTCTGCTTGAGACCGGTAGTGCTTGAGTTCTTCTTTTCTACAGGCTTGCTCGGCCATTGCTGCGTCTCCTTCATCGCATTCAGCTGCTATGTCTCGATTTCCATGTATGGTAATGGTCTTCTTGGGACCCGGGATTTTTAGCTGTAGATACACGTAACACGGCCTAGCCATGAATTTGGCATAAGCCGGCCTTCCGAATAACGCGTGATAAGGGCTGCGCAATTTGACTACCTCAAAGGTGAGCCACTCAACTCGATAGTTATCCTTTGACTCCCCAAAAGCTACCTCCAATGCAATTTTTCCCTCGGGGCATGCCGAATGACCCGGCACTATCCCATGAAAAATTGTTGAGCTTTTTTGTAGCTGAGACTCCTTGAGGCCCATGCGTAGGAAGGTTTCCCAATACAGTATATTGATGCTGCTTCCACCATCCATCAAAACCTTTTTCAGCTCATACCCGTTGACCTGCGGTGCGACTACTAATGCCAAGACTCCCGGGTGTTCTATTCTTTCTGGGTGATCCCTTCTGCTCCATGTTACCTCCTGTTCTGACCATCTCAAGTATCTCGGGACAGCTGACGAAACTGAGTTGACCGCTTGCTTCAGTATCTTTTTGTCCTTGTTAGAACCTCATGTGGTATGCACATGATATTGACCCAATTGTTTGGGGTTAGCCTGGAAACCTCCTGCCCCCCCTTGGTTGTTACCTTGATTTCCAGCCGCCGGATTACCAGCTGGGGGTGGGCCGTTTGCCCGGGTTTCCCCCTGGACCCGGTCCTCCTCCCCGTCCTGCACCTCGCATAGCTCTGTTCACTTCCTCATTTTTCCATCTTTGTAAGTCGGCGCACTGCTCCAAGGAGTGGTTAGCTGGCCTGTCGTTCCTGCTGTGCTTCGGGCATGCCATTCTGAATATGTCCCAATTGTTACTCGGCCTTGGTGGTCCTTGATAGTTTCCTCCACTGTGATTACCTCCGTTGAAATTTCCTTCTGCTCTGGGTCTCGAAGACCCGGCCTCTGTGTTGGCGACAAACTCGGCGCCTCCTTCAAACGGGCGCTTGTTCTGGCTATTTCCGTTATTACCCGGTGCTGATCCATTGCCGGTTCTTCCGCTATTACTTGTGCTTGCTTTTACCTTCTTGTCATCAACTTCCTCCTCTGTAGTATCTGTCGCAGCGTGCTTGTTGCACGCGTCCATCAATTCTCCCATTGTAACTTGCTTAGTAAGTTTCTTGATGCTGACTGCCTTCACGCCTCTATTTTGTTACATGATACTCGGGATTAATGATATGGCCTTTCTTTGTTTCAACTGCAGGTGCTAACCTTGCAACCCCAGAAGAAGATGCCGTTGCAAAGGCTAAAACCTTAAAGACTGTGCTCCGGACTTTCTTCGCCGGCACCAAGTATATACTAGATGCCGTGAAGTGGCCGACTGAGGTATATCCGGGTGAAGAAAATCTTATCCAAGCTTGCTCGACTGTGCCTGCATGGATCGAGATCTGGAAACGTTCGGCGTGCCGGATTGGTATGACCCGGGCCTTTGCGCTGGCGAAGGCTTATTTTCCTAAGCTTGAGCCGGCAAAAGTGATATCCGGGTTTCCAGAATTCAAAGCAGACGGCTCCAAGTTTGGGCCCAAGGACTTCAAGGCCGTACAATCCTCAGTGCATCACTCGGCAACCGCTTTGGCCGATAGTATGGATCTGGGTACGTTAATGAGTTCGTATGATGCTGAAGGCAAGATCGTGAAGGAGGAAGCACCCCCACCCTTCGACATTTTGGAAAAATGGGCTGCTGATTCGGCCAGGAAGAGGGAAGAAACCGCGAAGAGGGAGGCCGAGTTAGGATCAGAGCCAACCACTTCTACACCGGCCGTCCTCCCGCCTGTCCGTCCTGATGCGAAGAACCCGGGTGATGATGCCGGGAGAGCCGCGGAGCAAGCCCAGGACCAAGACCCGGAGGGCAAGGGTAAGGGTGTGGATTCTACTCAAGAATCTGAGTAAACAAATGCTACCACGATACCTTGGCCGTTTTGCTGCTCTTGTTCGAAACAGATATTCTTTTGTCGGTGCATCTATGCACCTTTGATACTAGTACCAAGATTTGTAACATACTTTAATTCCTTGATATACCTCGTGCCTCTTCTGGCCTCTAGATGAACTTTATATTTATCTGGTTTTTTAAGCTTATTCTCGATATCCGGCTTTCCTTATGGTTCTTTTTGTGAGACTCGGTTTCCGAGCATCTTGGGTTCTGACAGGGGGACTTTTCTCTAAGTCCCCAAGTCCCCAAGACTCGGATGTTAGGGTTTGCTGGGCTTAGTAACAACTTGTTTCTGTTTCAAAATCCTCGGTCCCCAAGGCCCGAAATCCGAGTCTGGGATGTGCGGTCTTTTCTAGAGAACAAATTGTTTTTACTAAGCCCAAGCTCTAGAGCCGTTTCACGTGAGTATTGAAGTTATGCTTGATAAACGTTGAGTTTCCAGGTATTAGCCTTATACTCTGCATAACTTGTGGTTTAGATGACCCTTTTGACAATCTTGTACTATAAGCCGGCTTTCGCGTGGATATCATGTTGTTACATCTGTACGAAAACAGGGTCAGGCAAGTCCCATTGGGCTTCATGGCTGATTGTAATCGTAAGCGAGCAAATCATGCCACTTTAGTGCGAGTCACATCGAGCTTAAGTAAGAAAAGTCAAGAAAATTTGGCTCCTTTGTCCGGTTATAAGATTGCAGCCGTACTCGTTTGCGAGTAATCGGCCCTTATAACTCATAGGCATCAAGGCCGGGTCTTTGAGTTTGTAACTGTGCTATTCAAGCAATCAGCCCTCAAGACCTATATATATGCAACATACTTGATGATACTGATAGCAATAAATAATGCTTACCTGTAATCGAAGTAAAGATCATAAAATAAGGCTTGATAACCATCTCTTTATTGATACGAGAAAGTTTTGGGTCAGCAGGCCGCCTCATTAAAAACCTTCCAGTCCCCTTAGGTACCCTAGATAGGAAAAGAGTGCGTCTGAAACCTGCTGCCCGTTATATTGTTTAGTTCTCCTTGGGCATCTGTCCGGAACTGCCATAATTGATACACATTCTCCACCTGTTGATCTTTTTTACTATGAGTACCGGGCTTGCCAGCCAATCCGGATAAGGGGTTTCCATGACGCGGCTGGTTGTGAACGGCTGCGCAATTTCTTCTCTTGTGGTGGATTGTTTGAGGGAATCACCCTTTACGAAAGCCACCATCTTGGTATCTCCTGCTGCCTTGAGTTTTGCCCTTTCGCCTTCAGTACTCGACTTTTTCAGGGCTGTTCTGTCATCCGAGTCTGTTTGAGCCCGGTAATACTTGAGTTCCTCTTTTCTACAAGCTTGTTCAGCCATTGCTGCATCTCCTTCCTCGCACTCAGCCGCTATGTCCCGGCTTCCATGTATGGTGATGGTCTGTTTAGGACCCGGGATTTTTAGCTGTAGATACACGTAACACGGCCTAGGCATGAATTTAGCATAAGCCGGCCTTCCGAATAGCGCGTAATAAGGACTGCGCAATTTGACCACCTCAAAAGTGAGCCACTCAACTCGATAGTTATCCTTTGATTCCCCAAAAGCTACCTCCAATGCGATTTTTCCCTCGGGGGCACGCTGAATGACCCGGCACTATCCCATGAAAAATTGTTGAACTTTTTTGTAGCTGAGACTCCTTGAGACCCATGCGTAGGAAGGTTTCCCAATACAGTATATTGATGCTACTTCCACCGTCCATCAAAACCTTTTTCAGCTCATACCCATTGACCTGCGGTGCGACTACTAATGCTAAGACTCCCGGGTGTTCTATTCTTTCCGGGTGATCCCTTCTGCTCCATGTTACGTCCTGTTCTGACCATCTCAGATATCTCGGGACAGCCGAGGACACCGAGTTTACCGCCTGTTTTAATATCTTCTTGTCCTTGTTGGAACTTCATGTAGTATGCACGTGATACTGACCCAATTGCTTGGGGTTGGCCTGGAAACCTCCTGCTCCCCCTTGGTTATTACCTTGATTTCCAGCTGCCGGGTTACCGGCTGGGGGTGGGCCGTTTCCCGAGTTTCCACCTGGACCCGGTCCTCCTCCCCGACCTGCACCTCGCATGGCTCTGTTCACTTCCTCATTCTTCCATCTTTGTAGGTCGGCGCACTGCTCCAAGGAGTGGTTAGCTGGCCTGCCGTTCCTGCTGTGCTTCGGGCATGCCATTCGGAATATGTCCCAATTATTACTCGGCCTTGGTGGCCCTTGATAGTTTCCTCCGTTGTGATTTCCAGTATTGAAATTTCCTTCTGCCCTGGGTCTGGAAGATCTGGCTTCAGTGTTGGCGACAAACTCAGAGCCTCCTTCAAACGGGCGCTTGTTCTGGCTGTTGTTACCCGGCGCTGATCCATTGCCGGTTCTTCCGTTATTACTTGTGTTTGCTTTTGCTTTTTTATCGTCAGTTTCCTCTTCCGTAGTGTCCGTTGCGGCATGTTTGTTGCATGCATCCATCAGTTCTCCCATTGTAACCTCCGAAGCATTCCGACTAGATTTCATGCGAGTTAACTTTTGTACTAAAGGTGTGTACTTGCAGGTCTTTGCCATAGCTTGCAGCGCATCCTTGGGCTGAATATTTGTAGATGAATGAAGTATTTCCATAACCCGGCGCACCCAGCTGCGCGCCGATTCTCCCTTCTTCTGAACACATCGCTCTAGGTCATCAATAGTGAATAACTTTCTGCACGTCCCGTGAAAGTGCTTGATAAACGCAGTTTTCAATTCTTCCCATGACTTGATAGACCCTTCCGGTAGATTGGTGAACCATAACTTTGCTGCTACTTCTGACATCATTAGATACATGAATTTGGCTTGAATATTCTCGGACGCATTGCGAATCGACATGGCCATCTCATAACTGCTCAACCATGTTTCCGGATCCATAGTCGGCTCGTAATTCACTACTTTACCCGGTTCTTTGAACTTTTCCGGGTAAGGCTCAGCCCTGATGCTATCTGAAAGACACTTAGGTCCTGCAAGAATGGTCGAAGCTGGTCTTACTCGGGAAACGTGTGATCCTGCAGGACGCGGTACTACTGGTATCCCATGTACCGCAGACCCGGCCACAGCTCTCCTGGCTCTGGAACTGTCCACGATGGCATGTGCTGCTGATGCTGCTGGTACTGCCTGAATGCGTGGAGGAGGTGGCATTTGCTGCTGCTCTTCCCTCCGCCGTGCCGAACTTGTTTGGATGTTGCCAGCGTTACCTTGCTGTTGGCTGACATATGGTGTCCCATGCATTCCACTTCTATGATCCGGGTAATTAACCTGTTGCGCCACCGCGGTGCGCAGCATATCTATCGCCCGCCGGGTCTCCTCTGCGTGGGGTGACTCTCTCACGGGGATTTGATTTAGTGCAAGCGTTGCCGCGTACACGTTGTCCATGGGATTGTTGTAATGACCCCCTGGTGTGTGAAAACGTGATGGTGGTGGTGGTGGTGGCGGTGGTACAGTATTGCCGGTAGTAACTCCAGTCTACGGTGCGGGTAACCCGGCCTGCGTGTCTACCGGTTGTACTCCTCCGGTTGTCGACTGAGGGGCGGTTCCTTGATTTGCCGCTGGAATCGGCTGATCCTGAGGCGTGATAAATAGTGCGGCCGGGTTTATGACTCCTCCCAATGCTGGCAATCTGGTTTGGTGCCTTTGATGTATTCTAGTCGTTTCCTCTCGGAGCCGGGTTTCCAGTGCATCCAGCTCGCGTTGTCGTGTGGCCATCCCTTGTCTTTCTGCTTCTACTTGCCTCCTCTGCTGCTCCAATGCACGACGGGCTACGTCCAAATCCCTAACACGTTCCACCGCGTTCTCTGGAGTGATAACTGTGGCAAGAACTGTCGGATCTAGGATCAGATTGTTGTCGAACAAGGCCGGATGTTGTGGATTGGAAGGACCCGCTCCTGGTGTCCGGTTTGCTAGGAATCCAAACGTGTTCGCGTGTAACTCGTTTTCTGGCGCTTGACTGGTAACCGATGCCGACTCCCCGTCAACCTGGGCCAAAACCGTGTTCCCGTTAGCCGGCCCTTGCTGCCGGGTTAATGCTTGTGCTGTCCCGGCTGCGGCCGCGGTTACGCTCTCTTGGTTGAGATTGGTCGCGGGAGCCGTGTAAACCGCAACCCGACGCACAATGCTTGGCGCGGATCCATACTGTTCCTCTTCGCTGCTATGTTCCTCGTACCGGTTCTCCAGTAGATGCAGGATAGATTCGGTATCATCTTCTTTCTCGTCCCGGCCACGCGGGGTCCATGCCGGCTCCTCCGGTTGTTCCCACTTCGTGGTGAGCTCTTTTGTCGGGTTTGTTGTCCCAACTGATTCTTCTCCATCTGATTGGATATAGCTGGTCTTCCCTGACACAGAATCAAACCCAAAGTCATCAGGGATCGAACCGGAAGTACGTACCATACCGACGAAGACGCTGATCTGGCCGATTGTCATGATAGACCCGGATTCGAGGTGATCCGACTCTGGTCCCCAGCCGGAATCGTCCACCATCTTCTCTCCTTCGTGGTTGATGTAGATCTCGCCGATGACTAGTTTCTCCATATTCTTCCGAGCTTCTCCCGTGATGTAAACGCCTTTGGCCGCAGGCCCCACGGTGGGCGCCAACTGTCGTGGGATAATCACGGCAGACGTTACCGGGGGTAACTGATCTTGGGGCAAGACGACACAGGCGTTTGGGAGAGGGTTTAGCTCAGAGGAAAACATGACGGAACTCGATCTGGTAGCCGGCAATCAAGTCGCCGAGCCTCCAATCTCAAGATGTTAACTCAACTCTCGTGTTACACTGGATGCTCGATACCAAGCGATATTGCTAGGGCTCTTAGCTCTTAGTTAACCTAACTTAGGGGCCGGTTTATAAAGCACCCGAACCCCTGGCTTGCCCTCCAAGGCACACCCTGAATCCTATCCGGACACTATGTACGAAACCCTAACTTTCCTTATCGTAACCCACAATCCGGGTTACGGGGCCTACAATCCTGGGCCTTCTAGAAGTCCTTTTATCCTTAGCCGGGTCTTGCGCAGCGTCCTTTGGGCCGAGTTACACCTTGGAATTGGGCTACCGGGTTATCATCCCTCCATCAGAGCTGTTAATTCACGACCCTACTTGGCGAAAAGTGGCGAGTACATCCGCCTCAACACCAGCAATTTCCATACCATCTCTACAGAGGTACCCTCTCGGGTCAGGAAGGCCTTTCGAGTTGCACCTAGGACTCACAAGCTACGTCTGGCTCAGGTCTGTATGGCAGGATCGGAACAGCCACCCGCGGAAACTGAACAAAGCGCGAAGGAACGCGCCGAGATCAACATTTCGCGAGAAGCCTGGCTCCGAGCAAAGGATGCCATCCGCACAAGCAAACCACCTGCGGCTGGGGTTCCACGCGAAGACATGGTCGCCTACCACTACCATCTAGTGAGAGCGGCCACCGCTATTAAAGAAGCTCGAGAAGATCTGGCCGTGCAAAAAAGAGTGGCAGACGAATCGAGCCAACGCCGAGCGGAGCTATCCCTAACACCTTCCGTCGGGAACCGCCCCCAGAAGAAGGGACGTGCCTCAAGAACCGCGACCATGGACGGCGAGTCCTTAAGCGGAATCAACAAATCACTTATGCGCGTGGACGAGGATGGAAACATCCATTCGCAAACTCCCGCAGCCGCGGTGCTAGCCGCAGCTACCTACATGCAGATAAATCAACCAGGGGAAAACGATCCCCACTTGGAACAATAGAAGCAAGTGTAAAAAGGACTAGGCATGGCAGCCGCAAAACTTGCCTCCTATGATCGCAGGAAAGCAGCCGAACAGAAGGACAAAGAAGCACCCCATGGACGTAGGGGCATATCACCTGACAAGGAAAAATCACCCCGCCGAGCACGGGGGAAAGAAGCTCGACGACGAGGAGATAGCCCGAGTGGCAGCGATAGCAGCACAAGGGGTCGAGACCGTAGTCGCAGCCCGAGAAGAGGTCGAGATCGCAGCCCACGGAGGAATCGAGATCGCAGCCCGCGAGGAAATCGAGATCGCAGCCCGCGAAAAGATCGAGACAGCAGCCGCTCGTGACATCGCAGCAAAGAACCGAGAGGAGACGTCAACCGCTATGAGCCCGGATACAACGCGCGATCGTACATCGCCCAGCGCAAGGTTGATAAAGGTCGTGCGGCCAGAAACCGTGCGCGCTCCCCATCACAATCCTCCGATGACGAAGTCTGCGGAGCCCTATGCTTTACCCGCAGCATCCGTGAAGCGCCGCTACCCAAGAGATTTAAGCTATCCACGGAAGTACAGAAATACGACGGTTCGCAAGAGGCTTCAGCCTGGTTGTCAGATTTCCTCGCGGCAATAAAATGCCAACATGGGAACAAAAACACAGCTATGCAGTACCTCAACCTACACCTAGTCGGTGTTGCCCGCAGCTGGCTTGAAGGAAGGCCGAAGGAATGCTACGGGTCTTGGGACGACCTAAACCTCGATTTCTGCAAAAATTTCCAGGCAACATACAAAAGAACTGCGGCCATCGAGGAGCTACAAGCTTGCAAGCAGAAAAGTGGCGAGTCTACTCGCGAATATATTCAGTGATGGGCCACACTAAGGAATACAACAGGAAATATATCAGAAGAAGTCACGGTTGAAGCATTCTCCAAAGGAGCACGGAGAACTTCTTTCAGGGAAGAACTGGGGCACCTAGCACCTAAAACCATGGGAGAATTGATGGCCATAGCCGATAGATGGGCAAACGGCGAAGACGCGGTGCGCAATGAGAAATATTCATCCCCAGCACGCGATGACGATCGCCATAGTCGAAAGAAAAGAAGAAAGAACTACGACCATGATGATCGAGAAGAATTTGTGGCAGCGGAGTTCACAAAAAACCGCGACAGCGGATATCGTGGAAAACGCGAGTGGAAGCCAAAGCAAGAAGACAAAACCCCCGGGGAGGACCTCGACGGTTATTGCATGCTACATCTATTTACAGATAAGCGCACAGGCAAAACTAAGGCAACACACCTTCTTCAAGAAAAACAGAGCAGCAATTAATCAGGGTTACTCGCAGCTTCCCGGAGGAGGAACTCAAGGATTTCAACAGCCGCAAGCCCTGCCCCCAGCAGGAAACCAAAACGCAATGCTAGCTGCGCTGCCAGCGCCACCCGCCCCAAATTAGGGAGCCAACAGGTACCCTAACCCAGCAGGACTCTTAGGTATGATACAAAAGGTTTGTCCGTCACGCAGAGCTCAGAAGACAAACACGCGACATCTATGCATGGTTGTGCAAACTCTACCTACAAGAACTGAGTATCTGAAGATGGCGGAACAACCGATAACTTTTTCCAAGGAAGACCACCCTCCGCGAATCTATCGACCAGGACACGCCGCACTTGTCATACAAGCACAAATTGGCAATTACGAGCTGGCTCGCGTGTTCATGGACGGAGGCAGTGGCATTAACATCATCTACGCAGACACGCTCCGGCGTATGAACAAGAATTTGGATGGACTCGCGGAATCAGAAACATCCTTCCACGGGATAGTTCCAGGGAAAGCAGTCCGTCCACTCGGAACGATCAACTTGGAGGTGGTGCTAGGCAACCGAAGCAATTACAGACGAGAATTTCTCGATTTCGAAGTTGTCGATTGGCCCTCACAGTACCACGACATTCTCGGTCGAACGGCGTTCGCCAGATTCATGGCAGTACCATACTACGCATACCTGAAGCTCAAGTTACCTGGAGAATATGGCACAATCACCATCGACGGCGATTTTCAAAAATCCAATAAATGCGACATCGAATTCAACGAGATCGCTCAATCCTTTGGGATGCAAGAAGAACTAGAGGAGATAGCAAAACCCACGGATCACTCCGTGATGCCTCTCACAAAGAAGAACGCTCCAGAGCTCGAGTTCAACAGAAATAGCGGCACCCGCAAGCATCAAGTACACCCGACGGATTCTGCGAAGACGGCGATGGTGTCTACCACCCTCTCACCAGCATAGAAAGGCGCGCTCGTCGAGCTCCTCCGTGAGTACTAGGAAATTTTCGCCTGGCAGCCCTCAGATATGCCAGGGATACCCAGGGAGTTCGCCGAGCACTCACTCAAAGTTTTTAAAGACGCCAAGCCTATCAAGCAGACTACCCGAAGGTTCTCAGAGCCTAAAAAAAAAGCACTCGGAGAAGAAGTAAACAGACTACTCGCAGCAAAATTTATTCGCGAGATAAAAATTTCCACCTGGTTAGCAAACCCGGTGCTGGTTCCGAAGAAAAATACCAACATCCTTCGTGTGTGCATCGACTACACGTCGTTGAATAAACACTGCCCAAAGGATAACTTTCCCTTGCCACGAATCGATCAGATCGTGGACTCTACAGCAGGTTGCCAACGCCTCTCTTTCTTGGACGCCTACTCAGGCTATAATCAAATCAGGATGAAGAAGGAGGACGAGGAGAAGACGGCGTTTATAACCCCCCACTGTGTTTACTGCTACACAACAATGCCCTTCAGGCTGAAAAACGCAGGCGCAACATATCAGCGCTGCATGCAAAAATGCCTCGCCAAGCTCATTGGCAAGAATGTGCAAGTGTACGTTAACGACATCGTCATCAAGACTCGAGTGGAAGATACGCTGCTCGATGATATCAGAGAAACATTCGACGCGTTGAACGCATACCGAATCAAGCTCAATTCGACCAAGTGTGTCTTTGGCATCCCTGCAGGACAACTTCTCGGGTACCTGGTCTCCGCTCGAGGGATCGAAGCTAACCCAGAAAAAAATCCAAGCAATCCTGACAATGAAGGAGCCAACCAATCTCCGTGGCGTGCAGCAGCTCGCGGGACGACTAGCCGCCCTAAGCAGATTCATTGAAAGGCTAGGCGAGCAAGCGCTACCCTTCTACAAGTTACTGAAGAAAACAGATAAGTTCGAGTGGATGCCCGAAGCACAGAAAGCATTCGCATACCTCAAGCGAGCATTGCAGAGCAGGCGCGTCCTGGCAACACCACAAGAACGGGAGCCACTGTTCCTCTACCTAGCCGCGACAAATCAGGTCATTAGCACAGCAATCGTGGTCGAACGGCCGGAGTACGGCAAGGCGTTTGGTATCCAAAGGCCAATATATTACATCAGCGAAGTGCTTTCGCGTTGCAAACAGAGATATCCCCATTACCAGAAGCTCGCGTACGGTGTGGTGCTCACAGCCCGAAAGCTCAAACATTACTTCCAGGAACACACTGTCACGGTGGTAAACGACGCTTCACTGGGTAGTATCATGAATAACCCAATGGCATCTGGAAGAATTGCAAAGTGGAGTATCGAGCTCGGCACCTGGGACATCATATATGCGGGTCTCAAGTCTATCAAATCACAAGTGCTCGTGGGGTTCCTAAGCGAGTGGACAGAACTACAAACACCAGGCCCTCCAGAGTATACAAGCAATTGGATAATGTACTTCGATGGATCAAAGAGAAACGAAGGAGACGGAGCTGGGGTAGTCTTAATATCCCCGAGAGGTGACAAGTTACAATACATCCTCCGATTGGACTTTCCACCCGACGACCCGGCGTCAAATAATGATGTAGAGTACGAAGGCCTCCTACACGGCATGAAGATGGCGATTGCCTGCGGAGCAACCCGACTAATGATCTATGGAGATTCAAACCTCATAGTGCAGCAAACAATGAAAGAGTGTGACGCCATTGCAGAAAACATGGTTGCCTATCGAGATATGTACAATCTACTCGAAGGAAGTTTCCAAGGGTGCGAACTAAAGCACATTGCGCGATCCAGCAACGAAGAAGCGGATAAATTGGCAAACATGGGTTCTACAAACACACCCATACCGCCTGGAATATATTTCGAAAGGATGATAAAACGATCAGTCAAAGTCAGAAAAGCAACAGAAGCACCCGAGACATTGGAGACGGAGGTCAGCCCGCAAGCTGTGATGATTGAGCTTACCTACAACATCTCAAGACAAGTTTTTCTGGTCGAGCCAGTCTGGACGCAGAAATACCTCGACTACTTGTCCAACAAACAGCTCCCAACAGATATTCGCGAGGCTAGACAGATAGTGCAACGCAGCAAAGCTTTTCGAGTACTCAATGGAGAATTATACAAACAGAGCATATCAGGAATATTACAAAGGTGCATAGCTCCTAAGGATGGCAAGGAACTACTACGGGATATCCACCAAGGAGATTGTGGACACCATGCTAGCTGGAAGGCAATCGTCGGTAAAGCTTTTCGCGCAGGGTTCTACTGGCTCACAGCAGCCAGGGATGCAAAGGACCTAGTCGACAGATGCAACGCATGTCAAAGATTTGCGCCCAAGCCGCACGCCCCTGCCACTGAGCTTCACATGATCCCAATCGCCTGGCCCTTTGCGCAATGGGGGCTAGACATGGTGGGACCTCTGACAAAATCAACACCCGGAGGATACACGCACCTGCTAGTTGCAGCGGACAAATTTACAAAATGGATTGAGGCCATGCCAGTCACCTCATCCAGCGCTCAATGCGCTGTCAAATTTCTTGACTCTGCCGTGTGCAGATTTGGAATACCACACAACATCATCATCGACAATGGAAGCAATTTCACAGCAAAGGAAACAGAGCAGTTCTGCGAGGAAAAGGGCATCACCCTCAGTTTCGCCTCTATGGCTCACCCGCAAACCAATGGCCAAGTCGAGCGATCCAACGGATTGGTCTCGGCTGGAATAAAGAAACGGCTACTAGATCGACTGCACCCAGTAGCAGGACATTGGGCAGAGGAGTTACCCTCCGTACTATGGAGCCTACGCACGACCCCAAATCGATCAACAAACTACACACCATTTTTCATGGTATACGGAGCTGAAGCAGTCCTTCCTGAAGACGTCAAGTTCAGCGCCCCATGAGTCGTCGCTTACAACGAAGAAACCTCTAATAGGGCACTCGCGGAAGACGTGATGCACTCGACGAAATACGCGACATTGCACTCGCAAGATCCGCTGTATATCAACAGTCGCTACGCCACTACCACAGTCGTCGTATACGCCACAGAGCCTTCGTGGCAGGAGATTTGATGTTGCGACTCAAGCAGAAGGAAGGACACAAGCTCGAACCACCATGGGAATGACCCTTAATCATACACAAAGTTATCCCTGGTGGCGCTTATCGACTGAAGAACCCCGAGACCGGTGGCATCTACTCCAATCCATGGAATGTTGCGCACCTCCGCAAATTTTATCCTTAGATTATTCTACTCGACAAAATAAGGCTATTGTCGTGGGATAATCACGGCAGACGTTACCGGGGGTAACGGATCTTGGGGCAAGACGACACAGGCGTTTGGGAGAGGGTTTAGCTCAGAGGAAAACATGGTGGAACTCGATCTGGTAGCCGGCAATCAAGTCGCCGAGTCTCCGATATCAAGATATTAACTCAACTCTCGTGTTACACTGGATACTCGATATCAAACGATATTTCTAGGGTTCTTGGATCTCTCTCAACTAGACCTAGGGGTCGGTTTATAAAGCACCCGTACCCCCTGGCTTACTCTCCAAGGCGCACCCTGAATCCTACCCGGACACCGCATACAAACTCTAACTTTCCTTTACCGTAACCCACAATCCGGGTTACGAGGCCTACAAACTTGGGCCTTCCAGAAGTTTCTTTATCCTTAGCCGGATCTTGCGCAGCGTCCTTTGGGCCG
Source organism: Alopecurus myosuroides (assembly GCA_028641055.1). Lineage (NCBI taxonomy): Eukaryota > Viridiplantae > Streptophyta > Magnoliopsida > Poales > Poaceae > Alopecurus > Alopecurus myosuroides. Next base: position 99,246,697 of record CM054060.1, read on the forward strand.
GGTTATACCTTGGAGTTGGCCTACCAGGTTATCATCCCTCCATCAGTAGTCCCCAGAATAGCTTGGGCTTCACGGATCCTTCCTTGAAGCGCTTGCTATTCCCTGCAAAGATATCAAACGCACAAGTGTATGGAGGCCGGGTTAAGGTGCTTTGATAGATAGCTAGGCCTAACTCCATGGTGGCCATATAGTAACCCGGCTTTCCTCCAAGCACACTGCTCAGATTTCCGGGTCAAAACCCTGATAAAAACGTCAAGATTCTATACTTTTACTCGATAATTGACCCTGATTTCACGGAGTGGATCTCTTTCTCTTTTTTGCCCGGATACCTCGCTCAATACCTGAAGCATATCTCGCAAAATCCGCATGGATAGCCATTACCCCATAATTTCTGGCTTCTGGCCGTTAGAATAGGTTCATCCTCACCTTATAAATAGCGCTCAAAGGGTAACCTAGAATCCGACGCCTCACTCCAACTTATCCCTTCCTTCCTCACACCTTGCGCTCTCGCAACGCCACCGCAAGAATCTAGGGCTCGCCACCGGAACAAAGCCACCATCGGCCGTGTTCGTTCTCAAGCCATCCGCGCCGCCACCAAGCTCCATCCCCGCGCCCTCGTCCTGCTCTCCAAGAACCGCAAAGGGCCATTCAGACCACGCCGCCCGCAGCCATCGCATTAGGCTTCCAGTATCTCCCTGTAAGTTCCTTGTACTTGTTAATTTAGCCCCGCAATTTTATGATTCATCCTGGATTGGATCTTGGTCAAACCGCGGGCCGCTTCTCCCGCCACACCGGATTAGATGGCTTAGATGCTTGCCAACTCCTTTAATAACCTGTTTGATGATCACACACCACCCTCCTACCATTATTAATCACCAATTTCTTCGTAGAATCGTTCGCAAGTTTTCCAATCTAGATCCATTTCATCCCAACTTTCCGCGCATATCATTGACACCCGGAAAATCCCCCTTTTCCGGCTCTTTTGCTTGCAGTAGATACATGGGCAACCATCCGTCTTCCTCAGACACTTTTCAATACGTAAGTGAACAATAATTTCTAGAGTTGTACTTAATACCCGGATAACTCGCAACCTCCACTCCGTGATGTGATACCCGGATAATTCTTAGTTTTCATACTTTCTTGATACTCCAGGTGCATGCTCGGATAACCTAATATTCCCGAGTCTTATTTCCTGTATCTTTCTTCCTTGTGTTTGCGGGTTGATCCCATGGCTCCCAAAAGGCAAGGGAAACAGCCGGCCCAGGCGAAGGCAACCCAATCCATATCCGCCAATTAGGGGCGATCCACAGTCACAAAGGCCAAGCTGGAAGAGCTGGCCGAGTTGGGGGTTCTCCCCCCTCAGAAGGACATTCGCTGGAGGGCGTCGGGTGACGAGACCCGGCCCACACCCACCGACGGCGAGGTAATCTGTTTCGTGGAGCACGTGACCCGGGGATTCCGTCCTCCGGGTCACCCTTTCTTCCGTGAGGTCCTGAGCCACTACGGCCTCCGGGTATTCGACATAGGGCCTAACTCTATGTTGAATATTACCCATTTCATTGTCCTATCCGAGTCATACTTGTGCACTCCGCCAAGTTTGACCCTCTTTATTGAACTTTTCCAGTGCAAGCCGTGCCGCGAAAGCGGTGACGGAGCACTTCTCACTTGCGGCGGGGTATCCATCCAACGCCGCAAAAACTCCCCAATGCCAACCCTTAATCTGAACTCCCATGTTAAACACTGGCAACTATCCTTCTTCTACTGCCACGACACCTCTCCACCCGGCGAGAAGAGACTGCCGGGTTACTCGGAGGGCCTCCTCAATACCTCCGAGAATTTCAATGCTTTCGCCCCTGACTTAGACAGGGAGGCAATCATACCTTTGCTAGCTAAGTTAGCCGTTCTCTCAGCCCAAGGCCTTCTTGGGCTCAACTTAGTGAAAACTTGGGTCGACTTCCGGATCCAACCCAATTCTATCCGCTCCAAATTGACGTGCGAATACTCGGGGCACACCACAGACGCCCTTCGATATTCCACCAAGAGCTTTGCAGCCGGGGATACCAACAAAACCATCAAGGGTTTTTTGACAGAGAAGCTGGAGGTGATAAAGAACATCGCCGGGTTACCTCCATTTACTCGGGAAAACCCGGCCCCAGCGGTAAGACCCGATACTCATTAGTTTATTTCCTCATCTTGACTCGATACTGCTCCTAGTTCTTATTTTCATCTTTACGTCTCAGGCCGATGATCCTTTCTGGACAGTTGAAACCTCCCCCCCTTCCAGAGACCCGGAAGAAGAAGATGAGCCGGCTGACGGTGATGAAGGTATTTGCCCGGATCTTGTATTATTTTTACTTGCATCATTTTCCTCCTATTTAACTTTTTCCACGAACACACACTCGGTTCGCAGAGCTGGAGGACGAAGGTGAGAATAACGAGGATGACCCGGAGGCTACCGAATCTGATCAAGAGGCAACAGTTGGAGCCAAGAGGAAGACCAGAGGGGCAGTGTCCAAGGTTCCTTTCTCTTCTATATCCTCTGAACCTTACTCCTTTGATGCCATGAGACAACTTAACCATCAATTATCGAACTCGTCGTACTTGAAGGATTCTCTTCCAGCCAAGCGCAGAGTAACTCGGAGTTCCCCGGGTGAGGATCCCCTTAACCCGGGCATCTCCACCTCCCCCGTCCATCGTGCCAGTGTCCCTCCGCCTCGTCCTTCCAATTCTCCTCAGCGTCACCCTTCTCCTAACCATCCACGTGCCGGGCAATTCCGGGTTCCGCTATCGGTCCCTTTGACATCTTCGTCTGCTTCCAGCGGCGAACTCCCGCCGGATTACGCCGTAAATACCGGGTAAGTTTTTGCTATATGACATCCTTTGATACCCAACAATTTTCAATCACCATTGCTAACTGCCTCTTCTCATCTTTTTTTAGCGCTCAAGCCACCGTTAGTGACCCGGAGAATGTGGAGATGGATAACCGGGAGGCGGATAACCGTCAGACAGAGGAGCCGACTGAGAACGTTGACGCCGCGACCGGCAGTGATACTGAGAACAACCAAGAACAAGCTGCCGGGTCTCCTGAGTCATCCGAACCAGTGGACGAGGAGATCGAGGTTACGGACACGAGGATGGGTTCTCCCAACCCGGATACTCAGACTGTCCGGGTCTCGACTCCAAGGGCGGGGAGAGCTCCCCCATCAGGCGACCAGGCCGCCGGCTCTTCCGGTGTCCGACCCGAGGACCTGACCTTTGCCCAGATGCTCGAAACCCTGCGCGCTTTGAGGGATAATGAAGAAAACATCTTGGAGGCTTTAATAGCCAAACACGAGGTAAACCCGACTAATACTGCTTGTGTCCTTATCCAGTCCCCAAGTTCCGAGTGAATTAATTCACAATTTGCTTGGAACTTTACGATATAAGCGACTGATAACTTGCCCCTTTACCCGGCTAATCTTTCCTTGCATCCATGCAGTCCTTCGTGACTCAATCTGAGGAGAAACTGACCAAGGCCACCAAGCTCATTGAAAAGGAGGTGGCTCTGCGTGAGGCGGCCGAGGCTGAGGCCAGGAGGAGCAGGACGATAATGAATAAGTATAGGAGGAGGGCTCACACAGCAGAAGAAGATCTAACGAGCCTTTCTGTTCAAATTGCTGATACGTATCGTGCTTTGTTTGGTACGTTCCTTCATCCGGGTTATCCTTTTGATAAATAGCCGGAGTTTCCTGACTCATGTTTCCATTTCTGCAGGTCCGGATGAAGTGATGCCGGACGAGGGTGACATTGCCAGGCTGAAAACTATCAAGAGCGTTATCCGGCAGCTATGCGCCGGAACCAAATGGATCCTTCAAGAAATACGGTGGCCGGGTAAAGGGCATGGCGACCTGAAGAGAATGCTAGACGCTTGCTCCACTATCCCCGAGTGGATTTGGCACTGGAAACGCTCGTCCCGCCGGGTTGGAGTAACCCGGGGTCTTGCGCTTGCCAAGGCTTACTTCCCTAAGCTCCAGCTAGCCAAGCTTATGGGCGGTTTCCCGGAATACAAGCTTGATGGGTCCAAGTTCTCCGTGAAGGATTTCCAGGCCGTCCAGAAGGAGGTCCGTTACCCGGCCAGCGTGATTGCTGACGGCTTAGATGTCGATTCCCTCGTTCCTGCGTATGATGCTACTGGTGAAGCGGTTAAGTCGGATCTTCCCGAGCCGTATGACATGCTGGCCCGATGGAAGGAGGAAGCTGCTAAGTTGAGGGAGGAGGCTGCCAAAAAGAAAGCTGAAGCCGATTCTGCACCCGCTACCTCCACACCAGTCGTTCCTCCTCCTGCGCGAGCCGGTACTACTGATCCGGGTGCTGCTGCTACCCCAAGTGATGGCAAGGGCAAGGCGAAGATGGACGCCGCGGCCTAGAACGCCGAGTGATACCTGATGCCTGATGCTACTTCATACACGCTAGTTGATCGATGTGCCGTTAAAACAACTATTTTTGGATGGTGCGCATGTGCACCTTTGGTACTATTTGCCGGAGTTTGTAATGCACTCTAAGTTCGTGATACACTTTGTGCTTCTTCTGATCGTTTAAATTTATCCACTTTTGAGTCAACTTGTTCTTGATATCCGACTTTCTTTACGACTCCTTTTGTGAGACTCGGTTTCCGAGTTTCGTGGGTGTTGACGAGCGGACTTGCTTCCAAGCCCCCAAGTCCCCAAGACTCGGATGTTTGGGTTTTTTTTTGAGCCTTAGCAACTAAGCTACTTTTTCCTTTCCAAAATCCCGAATCGCCAAGACCCGGATTTCCGAGTCTGGGATATGTGGTCTTTTCGAAGAGAACGAGTTTTGTTGTTTGCTAAGCCCAACCCAGAGTCGTTTCTCATAGGTAATGAAGTTATGCTTGATAAACATTAAGTTTCCAGCTATTAGCCTTATACTCTGCATAACTTGTGGTTTAGATGACCCTTTTGACAATCTTGTACTATAAGCCGGCTTTCGCGTGGATATCATGTTGTTACATCTATACGAAAACAGGGTCAGGCAAGTCCCATTTGGCTTCATGGCTGATTGTAATCGTAAGCGAGCAAATCATGCCACTTTTATTGCGAGTCACATCGAGCTTAAGTAAGAAAAGTCAAGAAAGTTTGGCTCCTTTGTCCGGTTATAAGATTGCAGCCGTACTCGTTTGCGAGTAATCGGCCCTTATAACTCATAGGCATCAAGGCCGGGTCATTGAGTTTGCAACTGTGCTATTCAAGCAATCAGCCCCCAAGACCTATATATATGCAACGTACTGAGATTAAGGAACATGAGAATAACCACTTCTTTTCTTCATATGAGAATGCTGGGTCAGCAAGCCGCCTCATTAAAAACCCATCCAGTCCCCAAGGGTACCCTGGATAGGAAAAGAGTACGTCTGAAACCTGCTGCCCGTTACATCGTGCAATTCCACTTGCCAATATAATCTTTACTAAGTATAATATGGACGTAGCTGAGCCACGTTCCATGGTCTGTCTCTTTCTTGCATAGATGAAGTGGTATGAGCGGTGTCATTAACTGTAGCCGACTCTTCCCTTGCATCTACCAAGTAATATGATCCGTTATGCAGGTTCCGGCTTATGATAAACGGTCCTTCCCATGGCGGTGATAATTTGTGTTTTCCTTCGTTTGACTGTACCAGGCGCAGGACCAAGTCTCCTTCCTGGAATACCCGGGTTTTCACGCGCCGGCTAAGATACCTCCGTAGATCTTGCTGATATATGGCTGATCTTTCCAGGGCTTGTTCCCTTTGCTCTTCTAACATATCTACGGCGTCCTGCCGGGTCTTCTCGTTCTCTACCTCGACGTAAGCTGATACTCGAGGTGAATCATGAATAATATCACTCGGCAGCACTGCTTCCGCACCATAAACCATGAAGAATGGTGTCATCTGAGTAGATCTGTTAGGTGTAGTGTTGATACCCCAGACCACGGAAGGTAGTTCTTCGACCCATGCGCCCGCAGCCCTAATGCAAGGGACTCGCAATCGTGGTTTTAGTCCACGAAGTAATTCTTGGTTTGCCCTCTCCACTTGTCCATTGGCCTGCGGATGAGCCACTGATGCTACGTCAAGTCGGATTCCATTGCTACCACAAAACCTTTCCATTGCGCCAAGGGACATGTTGGTTCCATTGTCGGTAATTATACTGTGGGGATACCCGAACCGATAGATAATTCTTTTCAGGAACTTGACCGCTGTAACTGCTTCACAGTTGGTGACTGGCATAACCTCAACCCACTTGGTAAACTTGTCAATGGCCACCAAAAGATGTGTCTTCTTGCAAGGCGACATGTGAAAGGGACCAACCATGTCCATACCCCAGACCGCGAATGGCCAAGTTAACGGAATAGTCCGTAATTCCATAGCCGGCACGTGGGTTTGGCGTGCGTACCTTTGACATCCGTCACACCTTGCCACTAAGCGCTCCGCATCTGTTAGAGCCGTGAGCCAAAAAAATCCGTGTCGATAAGCTTTGGCCACAAGGGATCTTGTAGACGCATGATGCCCACAATCACCTTCATGGATTTCCTTAAGAATCTGTCGGCCTTCTTCTGGTGCTACACAGCGCAAAAAGACTCATGCTGCACTTCTCTTGTATAACTCCCCATTGATGATCGAATATCCCTTTGCTCGCCGCTGAATCTGCCTTGCTAACACCTCTTGCTGTGGTAACTCGCCCCGTGATAGGTAGGCCAAAAACGGTTCTGTCCACTCGGGAATAGCACGTACAGTGGCCACGAGTCCTAAATCCGGGTCTTGATTTGCCAGTTCCTCCTCTGACTCGGTTTTAACTGATGGTCGCCATAATTCGTCCAGGAAAACGTTAGGTGGGACCGGCTCTCTGCGCGAGCTGAGTCTAGCGAGGGCGTCGGCTGCCTCATTCTTTCTTCTGTCTATATGCTCCACCTCGTACCCGGAAAAACATCCCGCAACCCTATCAACTTCCCTGCGGTATGCTGCCATAGTTGCGTCCTTTCTATCCCAAGTTCCTGACACCTGCTGTACCACAAGGTCCGAATCTCCGAAGCATCGTATCCTCTTGATGTTCATCTCCTTGGCTACCTTTAAGCCATGAAATAGGGCCTCATACTCGGCCACGTTATTGGAACAGTCAAAGTGAATTTGTAGTACGTAACTCAATTTGTCTCCTTTGGGTGATGTTAGCACCACCCCAGCTCCTGATCCCTCATACTGCTTTGATCCATTGAAGTGCATGATCCATGACTCGGAGTTTGGAACCGTGGTAGTCATGCCTGTGTGTGTCCAATCATTAACGAAATCAACCAAAGCCTGAGATTTGATTGCTGACCTGGGCTCGTAGCTGATGTGATAATCCCCCATTTCTATCGCCCATTTGGCTATCCTTCCGGTCGCATCCGAGTTTCTGATGATATCCGACATTGGTATTGAGCTAACCACTGTTATGGGGTGTTCCTGGAAATACGGCTTCAGTTTCCGGCTGGCCATAAAGACCCCGAAAACCAGCTTTTGCCAATGCGGATAGCGCTGCTTTGCCTCTGATAATACCTCACTAACATAATAAACCGGCCTCTGGACTGGATAACCTTTCCCATCCTCTTTACGCTCCACAACCACTACCGCACTGACGGCTCGGGGGCCAGCTGCCACATAAAGCAACATAGGCTCTTTAGGACCCGGGGCCGCTAGTACTGGTGCTTCAGATAACTGCTTCTTTAGTGCTTCGAACGCCTCATCCGCCTCTTGATCCCATACAAATTTGTCGGACTTCCTCAAGAGCCGGTACAAGGGTATTGCCTTTTCTCCGAGTCTTGATATAAATCGGCTCAAGGCTGCTACGCAGCCCGTGAGCTTTTGAACATGCTTCAAATTTTCCGGCTTTTTCAGACTTTGGATAGCTTTGATTTTGTCCGGGTTTTCTTCAATTCCTCTCTCGGAAACGATAAAGCCAAGTAATTTCCCGGCTGGAACTCCAAATACGCACTTTGTCGGGTTAAGCTTCATCTGATACCTCCTTAAGTTCTTGAACGTTTCCTTCAGATCGTCGATAAATGTTTCTGCCTTCCTGGTCTTGATAACCACATCATCCACATAAGCATGGACGTTGCGTCCAATTTGGTCCTCGAAGCACTTCTGAATACACCGTTGATAAGATGCACCAGCGTTCTTCAACCCAAATGTCATGGTTTTGTAACAAAAGGCCCCAATAGGAGTTATAAACGATGTTTTCTCCCAATCCTCCCTCTTGAGTTTAATCTGATGATATCCGGAATAAGCGTCCAGAAAGCATAATAGGTCACTCCCAGCCACTGCATCTATGATTTGATCTATCCTTGGTAGTGCGAACGGATCCTTTGGGCAATGCTTGTTGAGACTCGTAAAATCAATGCACATCCTCCACTCATTGGTCTTTTTCATCACTAGCACCGGATTTGCCAACCAATCCGGGTGAAATACTTCCATGATGAAGCCGGCTGTCAATAACCGAGCAATTTCTTCACCTATAGCTTTCCTTCTTTCCTCGTTCATCTTTCTCAAGCCTTGCTTCACAGGTCTGGACTTGGGATCTACATGCAAACTATGCTCTGCCAACTCTGTAGGGATACCCGGCATATCGCTAGGCGTCCAGGCGAATACGTCCGCATTAGAGCGAATAAACTCCACAAGTGCTTTCTCCTGCTCGCTGTCCAAGTTAGACCCTATGGTAAATTGCTTAGTGGGATCTCCTTCGCCAAAATCTATCATCTTGGTGTCCTGTGCTGCCTTGAATTTTGCTCTTTCGTCCTCAGTATTCGGCCTTTTCAATGCGGTCCTGTCCTCCGGGTCTACTTGAGACCGATAATACTTGAGTTCCTCTTTTCTGCAAGCCTGCTCGGCCATTACCGAATCTCCTTCGTCGCACTCGGCCGCTATATCCCGGCTTCCATGTATGGTGATGGTTTGCTTAGGACCTGGAATCTTCAGTTGCAGATACACATAACACGGCCTGGCCCTGAATTTGGCGTAAGCCGGTCTTCCAAATAGTGTGTGATAAGGACTGCGCAATTTGACCACCTCGAACGTGAGCCACTCAACTCGATAATTATCCGTTGATTCTCCGAAAGCTACTTCCAATGCGATTTTCCCCTCGGGACATGCCGAGTGACCCGGCACTATTCCATGAAAAATTGTTGAGCTTTTCTGCAGCTGGGACTCCTTGAGACCCATGCGTGAAAAAGTTTCCCAGTACAAAATATTGATGCTACTTCCACCGTCCATCAGGACTCTTTTCAACTCGTAACCATTAACCTGTGGTGCGACTACCAACGCTAAGACTCCTGGGTGCTCTATTCTTTCCGGGTGATCTCTTCTGCTCCACGTTATCTCTTGCTCCGCCCATCTCAGGTATCCCGGACCGGCCGAGGAAACCGAGTTCATAGCTTGCTTGAGTATATTTTTGTCCCTATTAGAAGTTCCTGTGGTATGCACATGATATTGTCCTTTTAAATCAGATGTACGTACCATACCGATGAAGATGTTGATCTGGCCGATCGTCACAATAGATCCGGATTTGAGGTGATCCGACTCCGGCCCCCAGCCGGAATCGTCCACCATCTTCTCTCCTCCGTGGTCGATGTAGATCTCGCCGACGACAAGATTCTCCATGTTCTTCCGAGCTTCTCCCGTGATGTAAACACCTTTGGACGCAGGCCCCACGGTGGGCGCCAACTGTCGTGGGATAATCACGGCAGACGTTACCGGGGGTAACGGATCTTGGGGCAAGACGACACAGGCGTTTGGGAGAGGGTTTAGCTCAGAGGAAAACATGGTGGAACTCGATCTGGTATCCGGCAATCAAGTCGCCGAGTCTCCGATCTCAAGATATTAACTCAACTCTCGTGTTACACTGGATACTCGATATCAAACGATATTGCTACGGTTCTTGGATCTCTCTCAACTAGACCTAGGGGTCGGTTTATAAAGCACCCGTACCCCCTGGCTTACTCTCCAAGGCGCACCCTGAATCCTACCCGGACACCGCATACAAACTCTAACTTTCCTTTACCGTAACCCACAATCCGGGTTACGAGGCCTACAAACTTGGGCCTTCCAGAAATTTCTTTATCCTTATCCGGATCTTGCGCAGCGTCCTTTGGGCCGGGTTATACCTTGGAGTTGGCCTATCGGGTTATCATCCCTCCATCAGCTATACTAGCCATGTTGTAGCTTGAAGACAATACATGACTATTCAGTCATATTAATAATTACATGGTTTCTCAACCATATTTTCTCGCGTCATTGATCTTTACACGCTAAATAACAGGTATACACCCCAAACACACGGAGGCTACGCCTAAACATAGCATCATTTACAAAAACAGGACTACAAACAAGGTCGGCACCTTTTAAAGTTTCAAGACGACTATACAAAGTAACAGGATACATTACATCCTATATTTACATACGGCGGAGAGCGTTTTCCTCGGCTAATACCTGGTCCACCTCTTCCGAGGTCAATCGAATAATTTCCTCTGCTGCAGGCCGAACAGCTCTATAATGAGGGCCCATGTCGACTCGACCATCAGGGAGCATGGCTACAGAGTTGAAATTCACCTCAGGATGCCACAATCGGACGAAGGAAAGTGCTACTACAGACCCGCAGATCATCTGGTTAGAGACGCACTCGCGAATTTCTCCTTCTCGCCCGAAAGTTCTGAGGAGATGGCTCAAATCTTCTAGACCCCTTTCCAACGGATAGAAAGCAGAGTTCACAGCAATCAAGGTCTCATGGCAGGAACTCACGAGCATCTTCGCCTAGATTACTCGATACTTCAAAGTAGCCAACATAAAGCCTCGACCACGATCGGACCAAAAGTTATTTGCATGGGGTTTTGAACTACCAGCTTCATGAAGAATATGGTTCTCCACCCAATGCTTTTCACACCGATCGTCAGGCTGAACAACTGCGAAGAAAGCTACAGAGTCAAAGAAAGAAGACATGGAAAGCTAGGGGGCTAACATACTTACAAAGCAAATCCTTGGCAACGGCCGCCAATTCATCCACCCCACGCAGAACTTTTAGTTTGCGTTCACCATCCGCAACACGATCACGGAGGCCAGCAAAAGTGCTAACAGCAGCAACGAGCGGATCATCGTGCAGCAGATCCACTCAAAGACTCCGCGGCAGCACCAATTTCCTGGAGGAAAACACAAAGGTTAAAGAAAAAGTTTCAGAATAACCCCACTCGAGAAAGTAAAACCACCTATTCAAACAGGTTCTCGGGGGCTACTCCCATCGGGAGAACTTCACGACAATCAATTGCAGGAAATCACAAAGCTCGGATATCAAAAGAACATTCTGATTAAAGTTAAAAGTACGGGTATACATCCCAAAGGTTCATTACATCAGCAAGAACAAGTTAAAATAAATCATATCCTACGGAATCGCGAAAGTGCTGCCACTCGCGGCAGGTTGCCCCTTGCGACTGGCACTAGCAATCAAGGCGGACAACTTCCGAGCCAGGGCTTCAGCTAGCTCGCCAAAAGGACGAAGTGCTACCTTTCTTCCCGTGGAAGGATTGACGGGGAGACTCGAGTAGGCTTCATCCAAGCCTTCAACTCCATGCGCCAGCGCAAACTGGATAGAGGTCTTCACTCCGCACTCTGACTGGGCAACTGAGTAGGCCTGAAGGATGTCGTCCTCCAGAAAAACCTTCAGAAGACCGCCTAGAGTAGGCGGAACTTCCACGTTCACCAGAAGGCGCTCATGGAAATTCCTCAGCACTTGGGTGGCATCGCCGATGAGGGAACCGATCCCATACGCATGCTTTCGGAGCTGGGCGAGGGAATCCATCACCGCATCCACTGGAGTAACCCCATGCAGCTCTAGCGCGACGCCAAGGATATCTACAAGAAGCAGTATTAGTTTCAAAGGCGGTCCAAGTTAACCATAGAATGACAAAGGCAAGTAATACTTACTCGCGAAGTTCTGAGCTAAAGGACGGAGCAAGTCGACAACATTTTGTCCTGTTTGACGTCGGCTTCCTCCAATTTCTTCAAGGCATCCTCAGCACCCGTGAGCTTCCCCTCGTAGTCAGCCGACTGCTTGCGAAGGGACTCAAGTTCCTTTCGAGCAGTCTCCAACTCAACCTCGAGGTTATTCGCCCGAGTGATAGCGCCGGCCTTCTCAGTCTTCAGAACTTCGGCTTGAGCTGCAAAAACAATGGATTTCGGAGCCGAAGAAATTCGCACGACTAAAAAAGATAAAGAGAAAGAGCAGATCAAGTTACCTCGGAGGAGTTGACCTTCCGAGTCGAGTCGATCGCGATTTGCCCGAAGGGTCACGCACTCTGTCTCAGCCGAAATCACACGGCGGCCAACAGCCACGAAGGAGTCAAGGAGAGCCTGCAAAACAAGGAAGAAAGAAGATAAAAAAAAGATAGAAAAGTTTGAGCCTATTCATGACTGCACACACTCGTGAATAGCCTCGGGGGCTACTCCCATCGGGAGCACTGCCGTGCACCCGATAAATTGAAGAGAAGAAAAAAGCTTAAGTTCTTGAGCCTGTAGCCAATCGCATACGATTAACTACAGCCTCGGGGGCTACTCCCATCGGGAGCACTGTCGTGCACCCGATAAAAATCCTAAAATGAACGAAGTACAGGATGCGAAGGAAGATAACAAAGTTTACCTGGCCTTGAGCAATGCAGAGAGGATCAGCCGAGCTGCCCGAAACTTCTTTCGAGGTCGAACCCCTAACCGCAAAGCTAGGGAGCCGATAGTCCGCAGCCGCAGCTGTGGGGACTGGACTCGGCGAGTTCTGGACGGTGCCGGCAGTTGGAGTCCCACCCGCAGCAGCAACTTCCTTCCTTTTATCGAGAGGAAGTGAAGAAGCAAACCGGCCTGGGCTGATGGATTGGAGGCTGTCATGAAAGAAAACAACAAGTGTCAGAAGAAACAAAAGGGAAACATTCGACTAGAATGAAGAAGTGAAAACTTACTCGTCATCATCTTCATCATCCAGCATATCCGCGTTCCAAGCGGTTTGGATTGTCGGCTTGAGAGCAAGAGGAGCGCGCACACTCAGCGGGGTCGCGTGGAGAGGCTCCTTATCAGACGCTCCGCCAAAGGAGTTGTCCTTAGAAGTAGCTTCGCCCCCCTCCATCCGGCGGCGTTTGCGGTGCTGGAGATCACTACCCGATTCTTCCACGTCATCCGAGGAGTCATGCTCAGAACTCGAATCGGCTTCAGCGATGCTGGTGTCGGCAGGGACATGTAGGTTGCTCGCCAACAAGTCCGAGACTTCTTCACTGGAAACTGGCGGGTAGCAGGTGACCACCGCTAAACTCTACAAGAAGAGAAGGAAGAAGAAATTCAGTCGACAAACTTTCAAGCTAGAAAAAGAACTAAGACAAGAAAAAAATTTGAACTTACTTCGGGTGGAGGAGGTCTCGAAGCCTCAAAAGCTGCGATAGAGCAGTCAGGGAAGGCCTCGCCCGATTTCAAGCTGGTGATGGCCGCGATTTTCTTCTCGAATTCAACATTCGAAAGTTCTTCGCGGATCACGCGGCTGGGGTCTTCAACACCCTGGTATTCCAACATCGTGGAGGGCCTCTCCTGCAGGGGCTGGATCCTGCGCTTGAGGAACATACTCGCCAGGTGCAAGCCGTTCAGCACAACTCCTGCGGTTTGGTCACGGAAGGCGGCCACCTTGGCGAGTAGCAAGGCGACGATTCGACTTTCTTCAGCTGAAAGCTTGTGCGCCCAGGACTTCCGCCGCTTCAGAACAGCGAACGGGTGGAACTCATGAACTCCACCCGCGCTGTTGTCGATGATGTAGAACCACTTCTTTCTCCATCCTTGCACGGAGTCAATGAAGTGCATTCCGAAGTAGCAATTGTCCGATTTCGTCTGGATTCCAAAGCCACCGGTGCGCAGCGGCTCTCCGGACTCAGTCTCTACCCGCGATTTCTCGCGGAAGACGCGCACCTTGAAGAGGGCCTTCCAAAGGTCCCAGTGAGGGCGGATGCCCAAGAAGCACTCGCAAAAAACGATGAAGCACGAGATGTGTTGCACCGCATTTGGAGGAAGATCGTGGAGCTGTATGCCATAGACATACAACAATGCCACAAGGAAAGGATGGAGAGAAAAGGAGAGCCCGCGCGAAACGTGATCCGCGAAGATCACGCATTTTTTTCGCGCGGGGATTTGGTACCTCTTCCTTTTTACCGAGGAGAACCCGCTTCACGGTCTCCGGAGGCAGCATCCCCTCCCTCTGCATCTCCTTGATGATTTTGTTCGTCGTGTTGGGCGAGCGCCAGTCGCCTGAGCGCGGTGCAGGGGGCGCGGGAACTTCCTCCGTCGCCCTCGAAGAAGAAACAGTTGCACTACGTTTCTTGCCTCCCGCCATGGATGCTGGTGCGAGCTCAAGGAGAAAGAGTTGAGCGCAAGGAAGATGAAGGCTGGAAGCAAATGACGGGAAAATTTCACCGTTTACCTAAGGGCCACATTTATATACGAAGCCGCCCAATCCTGGCCATTCATCGAGCAACGTGGCTCCCATCGCGGCTGCCACTCGTGAAGCTGAAACGAAAGGGCGGCGGAAGCTGTTTCGTGCCACGATCCCAACAGTAGATCGTGCGCAATTACTGCGCGCAATTCGCGTAAAAACCGGAAACGACGTCTCGTTTCCGGTCAAAAAGCTGACAAGGTGGGCCAGCACCTCTGCTCTCGCTCCGTCACGTCCCATCGGGAGGATAAAGTGCGTCGTGACGTCATAGAGCACATCATCAAGCCGAGAATTTCTTCCGATAAAAGTCCCAAACACGAAATAGACTTCGTATGGGCAAATCAAAAACGCGAAAACTCCTTCACATGAAGCTCCAAACACGAAATAACTTCGTATGGACAAACTGTGACGCGAAAATTCTCTCGCATAAAAGTCCCAGATAAGAAATTTCCTTTTCGAATGGGCATGACAAAATTTCCAAACACGAAAACTCTTTCGTATGGAAAGAAGATTACAAAGCACCAAGCACTTTGTGCGCAAAATCAAGGGAGAAAATTTTCACTCAAAATATCTCTGGACAAAAACCTGCTAGTGCGAAGCTCCTACCACTCGATCATACGATGTACACACATCAATATCCCGGGTCGTTCTGCCGACTTGGCACATCCGAAAGCGGTATTTCTTTCGAATACGAAGGTAAGACCTAAAAGATCTCTCTTGAGGGCCTGGAATCGCACTCAAGTTGCGCCCTCCGGTAAATTCCGTGTCAACAACACGAAGAAAAATCCTAGCGGACGCGCCGGGAACCCCTTTAGGTTAAGTTCGACTCGATAAGACCTCAACGGCCCAGTCGCAACGATCACCTCGCCGGATTCGAGTCGGAGGTCTCGAAATTGTGTAGGCCAGAACCGTTTTTGCCCTAGATGCAATTAATTGGCCCTGAAATTTCGGGAGAGCCAAGCGACTGAGCCGCATCCTTCTGCGAAAACAACCAACAAGGCACATTTACCACTCGGTGCTTGAGTACAGATGCACATCGCGCGCAGGGAATACAGCCTCAAAACCAGACGATTGAATAACCAATCGAAGACTCTGAGTGCTCACCCGACTGATTCTCAGTCGACTAAACACTCGGGGGCTACTGACTAAGGGATGGATCCTAGGCCTGTCGGGTATGCCTACCTGGTCTTAGGCCCACGGCCTAGGCTCTAAAGGAGGCGTCGCGTATTATTCTAGAAGGCCCAATTGAAGCCCACCCGCAATTCCTTGCGGGTTAAGATAGGAAACTTGTAACCGACATAGGGTTAGAGTTCGAGTCCTACACGGGTATGGTTTGAGACCTGGCCACTTGTATAAGGCTAGGAGAACCAGCGGGAGAGGACCAAGCAATACCGCACCACCAAGCCTTGAGCTCGAGATCATACTCTCGACTTGAGCAATCCCCCATTGTAACCGATCTATTCGTGAATACAGATCGACAGAGGCAGGAGTAAGGGTTTTAACTCTACGAGGGCCCCGAACCTAGGTAAATCGTGTCCCCTGTCTAGCCGAAGATTGTCACCAGCGCCTACACGTTCTCCTAATCGAAACCCTATGGGTTCACCCGAGGGACTTGTTGAGATGCAGATTCGACAGGAGGGGTCTGGGTCGGTGCTACCATATGTGGTTATGATGGATAAACAGAATCATCTAGTGCTAATGAACCTAATGCTAATACAGTTAGTAGAACTGGTGTCGTGTTTTCACCATTAGTGCAAAATTCCATGGATTAGACTAGGACTTGGTTTTGCTCTCAGCTTGATGGGAATCCCAATGTTGTTGTCGAGAAGGGGAAGGATCAAGCTAAGAAGGTGGATCTAGAGAAGCCGGTTGATGTTCTGTCGGGCACAAAAATGCCTACTTCTGTACTGTCGAGACATCGTAGTAGAATTCATAGACGGGGGTGCCATGAGACTACGGGTAGATACGTGGGGGGACGTGATTGTGTTAAGGACAAAGACACAGGGTTTACCCAGGTTCAGTACGTCGCAGTAATGCGGCGTTCCTACTCCTGCAATCTCACTATTTAGGACTAAAGCCTGTGTATACAAAGTACAATGTGAGGTTCTATTAGCATCTCGTCAAGGATCAACCTCTCGGCGAGTTAGCCAGTTGCTTCTTGTCTATCTATCATATCTCTCGTCCGGCTTTATATAATAGCCGGATTAGGGCATACAGAGTAGGAAACCTAGAAGACTACGGTAACTATTAACTTGGAAAGTAAGGAATCCGCCTTCTACTCCAAGCCAGATCACTTGGGCCGTGATCCGGGTTCTTCTAGAATCCGGCTTCTATGCGTCAGCTTACTGGGCCGCCCAATGAACCGTAGCCCACTACCATTTGGGCCACCCGGGTAATCCGGCACTTTAGACTACCATCTGATATACCCCTATTCAGTATATATCCGACAGTAGCCCCCAAGAAGGATTAAGACTCCGATTCGCCGTCTTTCGCCAAATGCATCTTTTCCGAGAAATATCCGCTTGCAGTCTTGATTCTTCTTTTTCTCCTTAAAGGATATTGTAACGCAAAACTCGGAATCCAGGAAATCCGGCTTTTCTCACACAATCCTTCGTGGAGAAGGAACTTCCTACGTTAGCGCTTTAATCATGCTGACGTAAGGGACGTTTGGGTTTCAGGCGGGAAACCCAGAAACATATCTCTGACAGATTGTCGCAGGAAACGAGGAGATAGCAATAATCACCCGTCGTTTCATTTCCCGGATTTTCTGGCGAGTGTCACGCGTTGAACATCAAACGGTCAAAAGAGTCGTTAGCACGCATCGTAACGGAATTCTGGCTATAAATATCCGTCTTCGTCCTCCGTGGAAATCTTCCGCTCTCACTTTGCATGCCATTTCCAGCGCCCAAGTTCTCGCAGAGCACTTCCCGAGCGCACGCACGCGCCCAAGACCTCACCGGAGCGACTGAGCGCCGCCCCTCGATGGCATCTCCGTCATCTTTCCCAGCCCGCACCGTCGCGAAGGACATCGATGAAATAATCGATACGATGGACCCGCAGCTGGACTCGCCAGTGCAGGTCTCCGGCGATGAGCCGGTAAAGGCCACAGGCGGCACGGAGGGCGAGGAAATCTCTCTCGCCTCCGCGGATCTTGCGGGATCTTCCTCCGCGCCTACTCCGCCGTTCGCGCCCGAGACGGTGGAGGAGAAAATCGCGCTCGTCGGAGACGAGCTCGCGGCCGCGGAGGCCGCAGCGTCCGCCGCCGTCGGAGCCGAAGAAGAGGCGGAAACTGCCGGCAACTGGAGTGCCAACAGTATTCCGCCGTCCCTCCTTCCGACAATGGAGAAGGAGGGGCTCGTGCTGAAGGGAAAATGGCGGCTCCCGGGGGACGAGACCGAGCCCATGCCGAATGACGGAGAACGATTCCTCCTCTCCTCCCACATTCTCAGAGGTATGGGTCTTCCGCCATCCGCCTTCTTCCTCCAGATCTTGTCCCACTACAACATCCAACCACATAATCTTCCGCCAAATTCCATCCTCTATTTAGCCGGATTTCAGGCCCTTTTCGAGGGATATCTAGGTATAGCACCTAGGTTAGATTTCTGGCTTTACTATTTTGGGGTTAAGCGGAACTCTTCGGAGGGCGCACTCCCAACTTGTGGGACCATCTCCTTTACCCTGCGTAGATTCAGGGAGGATTGGTTCCCCGAGATTAAAACATCGGAATCCGTCAAGTTTTGGACGGATTCCTTCTTTTACCACCCCGATGTTCCTTTCCCTAAGAAGGCCACCGGGGTTCCACCTTTCTTGAACACCGCCGCTGTTCCCCAAGAAAACTGGGGAGCCGAAGCTGTCCAGACCCTGCCGCCTGATCTTCTACGGATCAAGCGGCGCATCGCAAAACTCGTCACTTCTGATCCACCTCTAACCGGCATGGACACAGTCCTTTGCTGGTTGGATAGGCGGATCCAACCCTTGGCCAACCATGGTGCTCGCCTTCTCTGCGAGTACACGGGCACCAGCGACAAAATGCGGACAACCAGCAAGGACTGGCCCGCAAAGGACTTGCGGAAGCGCGTGAATCAGTTGGTCGCATCCCGCGACCAATATGAAGAAAGCCGGCCAATGTACACGGCCGTGAATCCGGCTCCCAAGGTACAATTATTCGCCTTTTGGGGTTTAGATCCTTTTTCGTTTACTTGGTTTTTGTGTTTTTAGCTCAGCTTTTTCCTTCTTAACAGATTGACGAACTTCCTGAGTCGGATCTTGCTTCCGATGCCGAGCTAGAGGCATTGCGTGCCACCTTTGCCGGTGGGCGGAAGCGCAAGAAGATTTCCGCTCCCCAGGAAGTTATTGATCTTGACGGCATCCCTGTCGCCACCTCCAGGTTTGAACATCTGGGTTACTTTCCTTTGGCGGAGTTTTTCTTTTACCTTTGGAGTTTAAACTTTTCAGGCATTTTGCCTTGTTTTTAGCCTGCCTCCCTCTACTCTGAAGCCAAAAAAGCTGAAGAGGCATAAGGCTGCGGCCAGCAGAGGCCCTCATCCTTCTCCTGCTACCGCTCCGAGTGCGCCGATTATGGCAACAGAAGAGCATGCCACAGCCCCCACCATAGAGTCTCTCTAGACCAGCCAGCCCATTGTGCCGGAAACAGACACGAGGGAAAGGGCGGTCCCTGAGGTGGGAGGTCCTTCTCGGATAACTGAGGAGGAGATCCCCACCTTTGACAAGGATTTCAAGAATATCAGCGATGGCCTTAGCGCGGCCGGGACTCTTTTTGCCGAGTACGCAAAAGAGTTCACTGAAAACTTAGCAGGGTTACAGCGGATGAGCCAGGTATTATCTCTAGCCCCAAGCAATAAGTTAAATGTCTACTTTTCACTTGATGCTTTTCAATATCATGGTTGTTTCATTTCCGTGTTCTAGCAAACCGCTGAAACCATAAACATGGAAGTTTTCAACAAACTTTCCGTCAAGAATAAGGAGGTTAGGAACCTTCTAACTATTCTTGACGTGAAAGAAGCAGAGCTGGCATCGTCTCAGCTACAGCTGTCGGAAACAACAGGTACATTTTAATTCTCTGAAGTTTCTTCTCCATATTTTTGTCTAAGTACTTTCCCGAGTTTTTCTAAACTCGGAATTTTGTTCCTTGCTTTCCAGCTGCTTTGGCTAAGGCCAAGGAAATAGCTGAAGATTCCGGCAACGCCGCGAGTCTCCGCCAGGAGAATTTGGACCTTCATAAGGAGCTTATGAAGGTTCAAAAAGATCTGGAGGCCAGCAATCTGGCCCTTGGGATTGCTCAATCCAAGGCCTCCCAGCATGCGGACAAGGACAAGGCCACTATCCAAGACTTGGAGAATGCCTTAACCCTGCGCCTGGAGGAAGGCTCCGAGATGGACAAGATTCTCGGTAAGTTATCAACATTTACCGGTTTTTCTATGTCTTGATTTCTTTCTCTGCTTTTTCACTAACCTTTTGGTTGTTTGTCTGAAAAACAGGAGATAACCCAAATCTTACTCGCATTGAGAATATCCAAGCTTTTGGGATGGTATGGACTGCGATCAGAGCTGCAGGTATGCAGCTGGTCAACAAGTTCCTTCCTGCAAGAACTGGGGAATTCTGGGAAGTTGAAAAACTTCCGAAAGCTATCCTGGAGGTGGCGGAATCCAAGGAGTCCACCTTGCGCTCCGCAGCACGGGGCGGTGCACGCATGGCTTTAGGCCTTATGCGTATGCATTACCCCAGTGCCAAATCTTGGCGCGTGGCGTCCGGTATCCCCCTTGGATATTCGGAGACCCAGCGGACCACCATCTTTGACGAGATCAAGGGTCACGCCACCAAGATCGCCTCTATGGTGAACATCTCCATCACCTACCGAGAAGAGGAGATTCCCGAAGCCCCCGAGAATGACAGCAGTGACGAAGACTCGGATGCCTGAAGGATTCTTCTTAACCTGGATGATGGAAGTAGAAAATAGGAGCATTACTGCACTTTACAATGTAACTTATATTGTAATGCTTCTATTCTTTTGTATGAACAAGAACTCCGCCTTTTGCAGTTTAATTATGAAATTATTTGCAAGTTTTCCGGGTTTGATATTCCTTTATCTTCTAAGTTCTCTGGTTTATGTGCTTTAACTGTTCTTAGTGTTTGAAATGGCTCAATAGTACTATGAATCTTCATGCCGAGCTACTGGGTAAAACCAATCAGTTTAAACTCGGAAACATGGATCATACTAAGGGCATTTTTACTAACTAGCTCCAGTGACCCAACACATAAGCAATCAGATAATTCTTAGAGAATAGTAAGGAATTTTTTGAATGAAACTCGGGCACGCAGGCACAATCCGAGTTTCCTTTAGCTTTTAGTAGGCTGAAAATCATTTAGTTTTTAAACGCCGAGCACGCAGGCACAATTCGGGTTAACATTGAGTATTTTGTAAGATCATTGGGAAATAGATAAGATGGAAACATGTTTTGCACTATAATAAACTTGTAAAAAACATGGATATAAGAATTCCGACAACTTTATTTCATGATCTCAAAGATGTTTACATAGAAATTGAACTAAGTATAGAAGGGACGTAACTGCTGGATACTCCAGGGCCTCTTTGTCTCTCCTAGTTCAGCATCTATCTTCCTCTTTCTTTTGCGATTCGTCTTGTCAGGATGATCCTCCGTATCCCGAATATCTACAAGATAGTATGATCCATTTTTCATAGCTTTGCTGATGACGAATGGTCCTTCCCATACTGGGGCCAATTTGTGCTTTCTTCGCTGCACCAATCTTAGCACTAGGCCACCTTCTTTAAAAGAACGATGCCTGGTTTTCCGACTATGGTAACGTCGTAAACCTTGCTGGTAAATGGCGGATCGTTGAAGCACAAGCTCTCGTTCCTCTTCTAAGAGATCGACATCATCCTGTCGTGCTTTTTCGGCATCCGATTCGTCGAAATCCTGCACTCTTGGGCTATCATGGATCATGTCCGTTGGAAGGATTGCTTCCGCACCATAAACTAGGAAAAACGGGGTTTGCCCAGTTGACCTGTTTGGTGCTGTTCGAATACTCCAAAGCACGGAAGGTAACTCTTCTACACATGCTCCAGCTGCTCTATTGTCGGGGGGTTACCCCCGAGTAGGGTAAAGGCAAGTGGTAAAGACAACAGTCAGAAGAGAAGTTTGGTCGAGTAGCCGCCTACCCGGTACTTGCTACCCGGTCGACTGCTACTCGGTCTTACAAAAAGATAACCAGAAGGAGATATCAAGTAAGTTATATCTGTTCGAGTAGAAGAGTTGGCCCGAGTAAAACTGGCGGGAACCTACTCGGGCCAGAAGTCAAATGAGCCGTTCTGACACAGGATCCCGCGTATCCCGGGTCCGTACTTGGCACTGTTCACAGCACTGTTCATCTGGGGATGGCGTGCCTGACAGCGACACTCTGTCAGCAGGGCGTCGCAGGATAGGGGGGACCTACTCTGTGTTCGCACAGTGATAACAGACTGGTTACTTGGTTTTGCCCAACGACTTTCTGCATCAGGACAAGCTTAGAAGCCAAAGCTGTCAGCGGGAACTCGGAAGAAGGACGATGTGCACACAATGTCGACACTTGTTGTATTTGGCTGTATCCGGCAGGGCACCGGGTATATAAGGTGCCCAGCCGCCTCCTGCGCGAGGCATGCTTCACACGTTCACAAGGGACACTTCACACGTAGAGATTCTTGACCTAATCCTACCCGGAGAGAGAAGAGTGGCTACTCGGTAGCAAGAACATTTGTACTGTGGCTACTCGGTGAGACACCAGAATACATAGAGAAAGGCAGGAGTAGGGGTTTTACCTCCTCACGAGGGCCCTGAACCTGGGTAGATCGTGTTGTTTGCAGTGTTTGATCTTCACCTCACGTGGCTACACGTCGCGTGATCCCTCCCCGAGCACCTCCAGCGTCCTTCGTCCCCACATCTTTAGCCATCCTATGGCATCTGCCGTGACACCACCATGACAGTTGGCGCCCACCGTGGGGCAACCAGCGGCGCTGGCTGGAGTTTCTGTTCGGACGGGATCTTCTTCAGCGGATCGCGTAGTCTGTGGCCTTGTCCACAGATTCGGCTCCTTCGACTTCGTCACCGACAACGCAGGCGACTTCGGCGGCAAGGCCATGCCGGAGGGCGGCACGGTGATCTCCTTCGGCGCGCACCTCGTCTACATCGCCACCGTCATCGACCGCGACTACCCCGAGCTGGTGCATGACGCGGAGGATCCTCCTGTTGTGATCGCTGCTCGCGGAAGGCCTGCGCGCCGTTCTGCGGACCGCGCTGAGGTGATGGTGACCGGCTTGGCGGCAAACGCCGGCGCAGCTGCTGCTGGCGCCGCGGTCGTCGTCGAGGATCTTGCTGGCTCGAGCGCTCGTGGCAGGACCCACAGGCCTTACGAGAAGGACTGCAACCTCCCTCCCTCCACCACTCCGACCATTCCCGCGTCGGCTGGGCGGAATGGCATGCCGCCTCCCACTGACCTCGAGCTCTTGACCATGAAGGAGCAGCTCGACAGGCAGCGCCAGGAGTTGCTCGCCGAGCAGGTGGAGTTGGAGAAGGTTAGGCTTGAGTTGAGTCTAGACCAGCTTGAGTACAACAAGGCTCACGGCTTCACGCCAGTCACTAGGAGAGCTAGCAGAGTAGGCGCCACGCGGCGCAACCTTGGTGCCGAGATGGCGACAGTTGTAGAGGTTCCCGCTCAGTCCGCCACCGCAAACACTTCCACTAGGCCTAGATACAGCACACCCGCCAAGACACTTAGAGCTGCAGAGGCCGTGGCCGCCGAGTTGCCTCGTCTCGACGGCGACGCGCGCGTTAGGCAGCAGGAAAGGCTCAATGAGTTGGTGTTGGAGGCCGCTAGGCAGAACGAGGAGTTCCGAAAAGCCAACCCTGGTGCCGGAGCTTCTCAGGTGGTGCACTCGCACGCGGATAGGTCTAACGATCAGGCCTCATCTCCGCACCCCAGCCGCGAGAAGAGCCGCAGCGGACGTTCTGGCAGAGATAGGCAAATGCAGGTGTACGACCCGGCTGCTGCCGCGAAACAGCTGGCTGTGCCGCAGCAGCCCGGGCAGGAACACAACGCTGCAAGAGCAGGCTCCCAAGCCCATCAAGCTCAAAGCCAGGCTCGAGGTGGAGCGCGCCCAGGTCCTTCTCAGCGTCCCGCTGCTAAGCCTACTCGGCAGAGGCAGCAGCCGCGCGCAGCGACGCCAGTCGCCAACCCGGTGGAGCAACCTGCAGCTGTGCAGGTGGATAGGTATGATGACGGCTACTCGGCCATGGAGATGGCTGGCTATGACATTCTGGACCGTGTTGGCGAGCGCGTGTTGGCGCCTGGGGATGCAAGGCATCGGCTGGACCGGATCAGCTTGTCAGCCCGGCTGGAGAACACGGGTCCCCCTGGCCCCGAGTGCTTTGGCCCGCGCATCATGAACGAGCCGTCCGTGAAGAACTTCCAGCTCGCAAGGGGCACCAAGAGCTACAACGGCAGCACCAAGCCGGAAGATTGGCTCAATGACTATGTCACCGCGGTTCACATCGCGAACGGCAACCGGAGATGGGCGGTGCGCTACGTCCCGCAGATGCTAGAGGGTCCAGCTCGCACTTGGCTCAACAACTTGCCCAAGAACAGCATCAATTGCTGGCTGGATTTCTCGGACGCCTTCATCAGCAACTTCACGAGCACATACAAGAGGCCGAATAGGCCGCAGCAGCTGTCCGCCTGCAGACATCGAGAAGATGAGACGGACCGCGAGTACCTTACTCGGTGGAGCACATTGAGGAACACCTGTGAAGGTGTGAATGAGGCCCAGGCCATCACTTGGTTTGCGCAGGGTTGCAGACATGGCAGTATGCTATGGCAGAGGTTGCAGAGGGAGATGCCAAACACTCTGGCGGAGACCATCAAGATTGCGGATCAGTACGCACTCGGTGATCCTACTCAGCCCCTGATGGACTCCTCTGAGCCGAGAAGAAACTTCAGCAACAGCAAGCGCAACGAGTTCCGCAACAAGCGCAGGGGTGACCGAATAGATACTCGGTATGACCCTGAAGAGGTGAATGCAGTGGCTGTTGGAGCTGGGGGTAGCCAAAGGCAGAAACCTGCTGGAGCCTACGGGCAGAACCAGAACCAGGGCCAAGGCAACAAGAAACCATTCCGTGCTCCTCAGTCGGGTAGCGGCAACTCCGAGCAGCCGAGGAAGTTCGTCTTTGACGACATGAAGGATGGCCCATGCAGTTTTCACACTCACCACCCCTCAAGGCCTGCTAACCACACTACTCGGCAGTGCGAGTGGTGGGATGTGATCAAGAATGATGGCTTGCCTCCTCCTCCTCCTCTGCCAGCGGCCAATGCCAATGTGCAGCCTACTCGCGCACCCGCAGCTCGGCCGCCAGTGTTCCCGAGAAGAGAAAATGTGAACCAGGTGGCTTTAGGAGCCAACCGTCACTTCAACAATGAGGGCTATCGCAACAACAACAACTACAATCGCAACAACAACAGAGGCAACAACAACTACTACCAGGGCAACAACAACAACGGCAGCAATGGGGGCGTAGGCTCCAACCAGTACCAAGAGCACCATGAGAGCTACATGATCTTCACTTCGGAGCCAGTCGACAAGCAATCACAGCACAGGCGTGCCATGGAGGTCAATGCAGTGATTCCTGCTGTCCCTCACTACATGTATTGGTGTGACCAGGAGATCAGGTGGTCCCGAGTAGATCATCCCAAGGTGATGCCCAACCCGGGTAGCTACGCCTTGGTGCTGGATCCTACTTTCCTGGGTCCCGAGAAGAATGTGAGGTTCAGCAAGGTGCTAATCGACAACGGCAGCAGCATCAACATCGTGTACAAAGACACACTCGAGAAGCTTGGGCTGGCCGAGAACATGCTGCTGCCCAGCAAGACCACCTTCCATGGTATTGTGCCCGGGATCTCGTGCAACCCGATTGGCCGAGTATGGATAGATGTGCTATTCGGCACCAGGGAGAACTGCCGCACAGAGCGCCTGCAGTTCGAAGTGGTTGATCATCAGAGCCCTTACCATGCTCTACTCGGCAGGCCCGCTCTGAGCAAGTTCATGGCCTCTACTCATGTTGCATATCTGAAGATGAAGATCCCTGGTCCCAATGGCATAATTACTATCTCTGGTGATTACAAGAAGTCCATGGAGTGTGCCTCTGCTGGTTCCCAGTTGGCGGAGTCGATGGTGATTGCTGCCGAGAAGAAGAAGATGTATGAGGTGGTGGCCATGGCGCAATCCGCGCAAGCTGGCGCGCAGGGCGTGCCAAGTACCCAACACGGGACCGCGTTCCAGGCATCTCAGGAAACCAAGAAGGTCCAGGTCGACCCCGAGTTCCCCGACCGCGTAGCCATCATTGGCTCCGGGTTGGCGGAGAAATAGGAAAGCGAGCTCATCCACTTCCTCCGTGAGAATCGGGATGTATTCGCCTGGTCCAATGAAGATTTACCAGGAGTCCCGAGGGAGTTGGTTGAGCACTCATTACATGTGCGTCCTGACGCCAAGCCAGTGAAGCAGGCTATGCGCCGCTTCGGAGATGAGAGAAGGAAAGCCATTGGCTACCAGATCACCAAGCTGCTGATAAGCAACTTCATCATGGAAGTGCTGCATCCGAATTGGCTAGCCAACCCGGTCATGGTCGAGAAGAAGAAGGAGGATCCCAAGGCTGCCACTGCATGGCGCATGTGCGTCGACTACACCGACTTGAACAAGGCGTGCCCTAAGGATCCCTTCCCACTACCTCGCATCGATCAGGTGATCGATTCCACTGCTGGTTGTGAACTGCTATCTTTCATAGATCCCTACTCTGGTTTCCACCAGATTGCACTCAATCCTGCTGATCAAATAAAGACTGCTTTCATTACCCCGTACGGGGCTTATTGATATCGTGTCATGTGTTTTGGCTTGAGGAATGCGGGTGCAACCTATCAGAGATGCATGCAGAAATGCTTGCACGACCAGCTCGGCAAGAATGTGCAGGTGTACGTAGATGACATTGTCATCAAAACGAATAAAACACATACTCTGCTTGCCGACCTGGAGGAAACCTTTGCTAACCTACGCAAGTACAAGATGAAGCTGAATCTGAGTAAATGCACCTTTGGTGTCCCGGCTGGCAAGCTACTCGGCTTCCTGGTGTCTAGTCGGGGCATTGAAGCCAATCCTTCAAAGATAAAAGCTATTGAGAGCATGTCTTTGCCGAGATCCCTGAAGGATGTACAGAAGTTCACTGGTTGCTTGGCATCTCTGAGCCGTTTTCTGGGCCGAATGGGCGAGAAGGCCCTGCCTCTATACCAGCTGATGAAGAAAAGTGACAAGTTTGTCTGGACTCCGCAAGCGGATGTGGCATTCAACGAGCTGAAAGCAATGCTGGCTAGCGCTCCCATCTTGGCTAGTCCGCTACCCAAGGAGCCAATGGTGCTGTACATTGCTGCCACTAACCGAGTAGTCAGTGTGGTGATTGTGGTGGAGCGAGAAGAAGAAGGCAAGAGTGTGCATTGCCCAGTTTACTATCTCAGTGAAGTGTTGTCTAGCTCCAAGCAAAACTACCCGCACTACCAGAAGATGACCTATGGCGTGTACCTGGGCGCCAAGAAGCTAAAGCATTACTTCCAAGAGCATCCTATCACGGTTGTGAGCTCTGCGCCCATCTCGGATATCATGGGCAACAAGTAGCGAGTGGCAGAGTAGCCAAGTGGGCAATCGAGCTGGCCGCGTATGCACCCGCGTATGCGAGAAGAGAAGCTATCAAGTCTCAGATTCTGGCGGAATTTCTGGTGGATTGGGCCGAGGTGCAGTATGAACCTCCTGCTCCAGTTTCTAATTACTGGAAGATGCACTTTGATGGCTCGAAGGTGAAGGAAGGCCTTGGTGCTGGCGTGGTGCTTACGTCACCCAAGCGAGATCAACTCAAGTATGTGTTGTAGATTCATTTCAAGGCGTCCAACAACGTAGCAGAGTACGAGGCAGTGGTGCATGGCTTGCGAGTAGCCAAGGAGGTTGGCGTGCAGCGCATTATATGCTATGGCGATTCAGATCTGGTGGTGCAGCAAGTCTCTGGCACCTGGGATGCTCTAGATGCCAACATGGCATCATATCGCTTCCTGGTACAGTCTATGACTGGATTCTTCGAGGGCTGCGAGTTCCAGCACATTCACCGAGCAGAGAACAAAGCGGCAGACGAGCTGTCCAAGTTGGGATCTTCTCGGCAATCCATCCCGGCGGGGGTTGCCTTGGAGCACTTGAGGAAGCCATCCATCAAGCCCTCTCCCAACTCGGAGTCCATATTTTTTCCTTCTCTGCCAAGTGAGGAATCTGATCAATTGGAGATTGACTGGGAGAATGCTACAGGAAACCCGGGGACTGCTGCTCCTGACCCGGGGACTGCTGCTCCTGACTCGGGGACTGCCGTCCTCTACTCGGGGACTGCCATTCCCTACTCGGGGACTGCCACTCCTTACTCGGGGACTGCCACTCCCTACTCGGGGACTGCCGTCCTCTACTCGGGGATTGCCACTCCTTACTCGGGGACTGCCACTCCATACTCGGGGACTGCTGCCCTTAACCCGGGGACTGTCGCATTCATTGAGGAAGTCCTTGCCAATCGATCTGGGCTCCAGAGAAGTGCTCCCAACCCTAAAGAGCAACCAGAGGTGCCTGTCCCAATGGAAGTGGACGAACCAGTGTTTCCCGCACGGGAGACACCGAGTTGGGCCATGCCCATATTATCCTTTCTAAGGGACGGTACTCTGCCAGAAGATGAGGTGGCCGCAAGACAGATTCAGTGAAGATCCAAGGGCTATACTATATTCCGGGATGTGCTGCACAAAAGAAGTGCCACCGGCGCGCTGCAACGTTGTGTGGACCCAGAAGAAGGAGGAGAAATTCTGCTGGAAATACACCAAGGAGAATGCGGGCACCACGCCTCTTCTCGGGCATTGGTCAAGAAAGCTTTTCGGCATGGCTTCTACTGGCTCACAGCTCTGCAGCAAGCTGAAGACATCGTGAGGAAGTGCAGTGGCTGCCAGATGTTCGCGAGTAAAATTCACATGCCTGCTTTCGAGCTGAAGACAATTCCTATCACATGGCCGTTTGCCGTATGGTGCCTGGATATGGTTGGCCCCTTCAAGCCGGCTAAAGGTAACATGACACACATCCTGGTTATGGTGGACAAGTTCACCAAGTGGATCGAAGTGAAGCCTATTCGGAAGTGCGATGGGGCCACATCTGTGAAATTCTTGAAGGATGTGATCCTGAGGTATGGCTACCCGCACAGCATCATCACCGACAACGGCACAAATTTCACAGAGGGGGCAATGGTGCGGTTCTGCAGAGATAAGCACATCCGACTAGATGTTGCGTCTGTTGCGCATCCAGCCTCTAATGGGCAAGTTGAAAGAGCAAATGGCATGGTGCTGGCAGGCATAAAGCCAAGGCTGATTGAGCCACTGCTGAAAACACCTGGGTGCTGGCTAGACGAGTTGCCAGCGGTGTTGTGGAGTCTAAGGACTACCCCTAACCGGTCAACCGGCTACACGCCATTCTTCTTGGTATACGGGGCTGAGGCCGTGTTGCCAATAGACCTAGAGCATGACTCCCCCCGAGTAACCCTCTATACTGAGGTGGAGGCGAGAGAAGCTCGAGAAGACGACGTTGACCTGCTTGAAGAAGCAAGAGAGCTGACTCTGTCACGTTCGGCTATCTACCAGCAAAACCTGCGGCGTTATCATAGCCGAAAGGTGAACCCAAGGGTTTTCCGAGAAGGATACATGGTCCTTAGGCTTGTGCAGCGCACAGCCGGGATGCACAAGTTGTCTCCTCCATGGGAAGGGCCTTTCATTGTGAGCAAAGCGCTACACAACGATGCATACTATCTTGTAGATGCGCGCTCATCACAGGCGAACAGGGCAGATAAAGCTGGAGAGGAATCTAAGCGTCCTTGGAATGTAGCTCTACTCCGTCGTTTTCATTCGTGAGCAAAGATGTGTATGTACCCTCTTATCCGAGTTGAAATTCTATTCTGCAATCTGAAATTAAACTCGGGGACTGCCCTCGTCCAAAATTGCTCTAAGTGTTTCTACTCGGCTTTACCTTTTGCCTATTCGGTTGCTCTACTTCAAAATTCAAAAGTACATTGAGTACTGTGTTTAAACCTACATGCCAACTCTTCGACTCTGCTGCTGTCCGAAACCCGGCTTCATGGCAAGCAAGAGAACAAGCAAAAGGTCCATGAGCACAAGAAAAATTACTAAGGAAAGGAAGAGTGCAGGAACCAAGTAGGGTGCTTTTACTACTGTTCTTTGTCTTATCTTTTCGGCTAAGTGGTGGGCTGCGTTACTATGATTGTTTCTAAGTGGCTAAGTATTTGCAGCTCTGCTCTTTAACTCTTGTGACTCGAATACCAAAAAAGCAACAAGTTGCGGGTAGAGCTGAGACGAAAAGAGAGAGTGAATAAGAAATGCAACTCGGGGACTCGCATGATAACGCAACCCGGCATCGAGCCCAGGCTGAACAAACTGATTAAGTTGAAAACAACAAGTGGGAATAAAAATGAGTAGCAAACGGCATAAATAGTCTGATACATTTGCACCCGGCATCCCGGGGATCTGATAAGTGTTTGAGAAATAAGCTGCAGGACAGATTCAGGTCGAGGCGGCGTTCTCGGTGCCAGCCTTAGCTGCCTCATCTTCAGTAGTGGCCTTGGTCACGTCTGCCTCCGAGCTGGCGTCAACAGTCTTCGCAGCTTCGTCCTCGGCCCCGGCCTTGGTCGCATCCGCTTCCAGGTTGACGGGGACGGTCTTCGCTAGCTCGGCGTCGGGCTCGGTGGCCTGGGCGTGAAGGCTGACGGTGTCGTCGAGGGCAGCTCCTGACGAGGTGCCGAACTCGAGCGCGGAGGTGTCAATCGACATCTTCTCGTTCTCGTCCTCTTCATCGCTATCCGCGACGATCGCAGCCTTCCCCTTCCCGGTCTCGCCACCAGCAGACTCGAAGCAGCTCAGGTCCAGCTCCTCTGTGTCCGTCTCTTCGTCTTCGTCCTCCTCCTCGCCTTCGTCCACCTCGGTGTCGGGCTCGGTGAGGCCGTCGATGAAGGTCACGGTATCAGCATACTGAGCGACCTCGTGAGCGACCAGCTGGCGGATAGCCACGCAGTCGGGGTTCTTCTCCCACTTGGAGTCCTGGCGCATCTCGCGGACAATCTGGAGGTTAAGATTTTCATACCAGCTGGTGATAAATAGCAGCATCATGTCCGCGCCTGCCCGAGCCCCCGATGCGCGCCACTTCTTCAGCTCGGCCTTCACACCGCTCAGCTTCAAGGCGAGCCCTTGGATTGTTGTTGGCGCGGAATCCTGAGGCCAGAAGAGCTCGTGGAGCTTGAAGGCGATACGCACCAGCTCGGTGCCCACACCTTCCAGACGTGGAAGCTGACCTTGCATGATGAGGAGGCACTCTTCAATTTCCTCCTTGGTGTCCGTGGGCTCGCCCTTCTCGGCGCGAGCTGCCCGGGCCTTCGCCAAAGCAGGCTTGCACGAAGATTCAAGGCCGGGGAAGACTCCTGAAAGAGCTATTGAGAAACTCAGAGACAGAAGCAGAGTAGAAAGTGAACCGAATAACAGAGACGCAGGAAAGAGGGCACTTACTGTTCAGATCGTAGAGTAGCCCCTGAAGCTTGTTCTTCCACAATTCCTCGTCGGCAAGGTGTCTTTCTTGGATCAGGCGGAGCCCGTTCAGCTGAGTAAAGAGATCAGCATTGCTTTTCTTCAGCACCTCGCACTCCTGCTCGAGGGCTTTCACCTTGGCCTTGGCTGCTGTTTCGCTCTTTGCCTTCTCGGCGATTATTTTATCCTTCTCGGCAGCAATGTCAATAGCATCCTGGAGCGCAGTGCGCAGCTGGAGTTGGAGCTTCTCCATCTCGGTAGCGTGTTCCTTCTGCAGCGCGACAGATTGGCTTGATAATTGCTGCTGCACCTCAGCAGGCTTGAGACAGCCTTGATGTTCTTCGGCAAACTTCTTATGATCTTCTGAAAAAAGCAAAGCACGGTCAGCAGAGTAGCGAAGAAAGAAACACAAAGACAAGCCGAGAAGATGGCAACGTACCTTCCAGTCTTTTGATGGTGGCTTGGCCATTCTCAACGAAGGCACGGCAGTTCTCGTGCTCGTCGGACGGGGCCTTCAACTTCCCTGAAGAGTAAAATTGGTTGGCGCAAAAAGCAGAAGCGGGCGTAAACACCAAACGCAAGAACCGCGTAGCTGAAAGCGTACCTTCAACTTCAGAAAGCCTCAGGGTGCTATTCATCACTTCCTTATCAGCGGCCTCGGCGGCTATCTTCTCTTTTTCCAAGGCGGCAATGCGTCTCCTGGCAACGGCATGGTTCCAGAGTAGCCGACGATGCAAGTCGGTCCGCTTCAGTACGCTATTCTGAAAAGCAAAAGAAACAAGAATCAGACAAGGTAGTAGAGATTCGGCCCGAGAAGGCGGCTAATCGAGAAAGTATCCTCCTACTCGGCCAGAATCTCGGGGACTGGGTGATGGATAAGGAAGAAAAGAAGAGTAGAAGAAAAACGAAGCGCAACTCGGAGAGGATAAATAGAAGCTTACCGCATAAGACTGCTCAAGGTCCTCTGCATTCTTGCGGTGGACAAACATCTTGGCGGCAAGTGTAGCAGAGTTGGATGAGATAGTCATGGGTTTGTAACCCAGGTCTACCTTGTTCCAATCAACACGCATATGGTCTATGTCGCCCAAATCCGTGTCGTTCCAGTTCGAGTTGGCAAGGACCTTGCTGTCCCACTTGGCATCAATGAAGCCAACCAGATCGAGCACTTGCTCAAGGCCTTGGGACGTCACCGTCTTGTCCTGAACCTCACGCGAAGAAATGGAGAGGGATTTGTCCTGATTTGGGGCCGGGGGCCTGGAGTCCACTGCCACGGCCTTCTTCCCTTTCTGATGAGCAAGCCTCTGCTCCGCGGGCGTGAAGCCAACCTTGTGCTGCTGGCTGACCTTCACCATATAAGGTGGGTAGCTGGGCGAATCCGAGACGCCGGATGCAGCAGCGGCGGCAACAGCTGCGCCGGGATCGCGGATAGCCAGCTGACCGGATGGGGCAGTTGATGTTGGCGGCGGCATGTCGGCTGCCCGCTTCTTCGACATTTCCTTCTTGGCGGCCGGCTTCTCGGTGTTTGGCTTCTCGGTCATCTTCTTCTCGGTGGCTTTCTTGGCCTTCTCCTCGGCGGCCTTCTTCTCTGCGGCTTCCTGGGCGCTCTTCCTCGTAACCGGTTTGGTCGGAGAGCTGGTTGCAGTCTTGGTTTTCTGCACCAAGGAGGAGTCTGGTGCAGTGGGCGGCGCCAGTGGTGCGCTACTCGGCGCGGCGTCTGGCTGAGCGCTACCCTGCGCGGCGCCTGGTTGCGCGTCGCTCAGAGGGTATTGCTCCGCCTCGTCGGCTACTTCTACCCGCTGCTCGGCAGCGGGATCTGGCTGTGAGGCATCTGTTGCTTCTGTCCGCGCCTGTGCCGCCGGGTCTTCCTGTTCAGCAGCCCCTGTGGCTGGCTGCTCTTGTTCTTCTTCCTGCCGCTCAGGGGCGGCGTCGTGGTGCATCTCTTGATCTTGATCTTGGTTCTCCTCGGCTGTGTTGGCCGGAGGAGAAGGAGGCCTATCTTGGTGAGCAGCATCCTGCGCTTCTTGATCCGCGCGGGACTGCTGCTCCAGCTCGACATTCTGGGCATCCGTGTCCATGTGTCCATGTGCGTTGGCGGCTTCATTCTCGTCGCCGTCGAGGTCGATAAGCTTATCAACGTCGATGGCGGCCTGCTTCTTGGTCTTAGTGGGCGCACGAGCGGCATCCGCGTCCAGGGGGGCTCTGAAGAGACAATTGCGTTCAGAAGATAAGAAGAAGGCAAAGGAAAACTGAGAGGAAACAGCGAAGTGAAAGGGTGGGGAATCAACCGAGAAGAACGAAGTGAACCGAAGCGTGCAATCGAAAGGGAACTTACCCCTTGCGGGTAGGGATCGCTGGTCGTTTCTTCTTCACGACCTTCTTGGTCGTCTTCTCGGTCGGCTTCTTCTTCTTGGCGGGGGGCTCTTGGACGCCGCTACCCGCACGCTTGCGGGTAACAGGAGCAGCAACTGCAAGAGGATCGACGACCAGGGCCGCCTCGTCCTCATTTTCATCCTCGCCGTCATCCTCAGCACCAGCACCATCTGAGAGATTGAAAGGAAGAAAGGCAATTCAGAAGCAGGAAGCAATTGGTTTGTGCTGCTCGCGATCAGACGGGATAAAATCAGTTACCTTCATCTTCGTCCTCGGACCAGTCGCGAAGAGATGCGTCGACGTGATGCTTACTCGTCTGGGCGGCTTCAGGAGGATCAAGCTTGTCCGCGGTCTCGAAGGAGACCTCATCATCTTCCTCTCGGTCATCTGACCAGTTGCCCTCGAAGCGCTCGCTGCTCTCAGCGAGTTGACGATCAAGGACCTGAAGAATAGAGAAACATCGCAAAGTGAGCCGAGTAGCGTGAAGGCACTCTACCCGACTAGGCGTGCAGACACCAAGCACATTAAGCCTAAGCGATTCGCTAAGTGTCCTACTCGGCAAGGCGTGCAAACATCAAGCACATTAAGCCTAAATGTTTCTCCTAAGTGTGCTACCCGACAAGGCGTGCAAACAGCAAGCATACTAAGCCTGAGCAGTTCCGCTAAGCGCCCTACTCGGCGCAGAATGCGAATGCTAGTCGCAGCAAGGAGAGGAAGCTATCTACTCGGATTGCATATACGAGAAGCAGATTGAGATGAACGTACCCGTGGAATCGGCTTTGTGCGGCTGTATGGGATGAAGCCATACTGCCAGTTGTCGCGAAGGCCGGTGGTCTGGATGGACCGAGCGTAGGCGGCGACATCCGCGTTGCTGAGCTCGAAGGTAGTCGTCCGAGTACAGTCGCGAGGCCCACCCATGTAGCACATGGGGTGGGAGCGGCGTTGCGGAGGCAGCACGCGGTTGCGAATCCAGCAGGCGACTGGATCGTCGCTCTTGAGCCCTTCCCCGATCAGATGGGCGAGCCGCTCCTCCATCCGCACCAAGTTCCTGCTGTTCGACGGCTTGCTCTTCCAATTCTGCCCGGTAGGAACTCGGTTGCTCCAAGGGGGCAGATTGATGCGGTCTTCGATCTTGGCCTCCCTCGTGGCGGGGATGTTCTTCACATACAGGAAGGACTTCTGCCATTTGCGTACAGAATCCAGGCCCTTGATGCAAGGATGATTGGTGCTCGGGCGCTGCACCATCATGGCGCTGCCGGTCTCGGTTACCCGGCTGCTGGTGTCCGCGCCATCCTTCTTGCCCTGGCTCTGCTGGCGGAAGAAGAAGTACTTCGACCACGACTCCGTCGTGGGGCGAACGCCGAGGAAAGCTTCGCACACCACGGCGTGGTAGGAGAGGAAGACGACTGCGTTGGGAGGAAGATGGTGCATCTGCAGACCGTAGTGGTCCAGGAAGGAACGGAGGAAATTGGATGCGGGAAGGCCGAATCCCCGCGCGAAGTGCGCGAGGAAGACGACGTGCTCCCCGTCCTCTGGAGCCGGAACAATCTCGCCGTTGGATGGCCGGCAGCAAACACCGGGAGGAACCCTCCGGGTGTTCACGAGCCACTGGCAGTCCTCCGCGGTGACGTCGGAGCCCGCCCAGCCGGCGCGAGCACTGTCACCGCGAGCCATGGCAGCGAGCAGAAAGACTGGAGAAGTTTGGAAGAGATTGGTGGAGTGGACAAGCCCGCGGCGGCGCAAGGAATTACGCGGCGGCGGAGAGCTCTGAGGCGGCGGAGAATCGAGGAGACAGAAGGGGAAAATGAAGCGGAAGGAGAAGAGGAAGTTACCGTGGGGGTATTTATACCGCACCACGGATAACCGTTACGAATTGGAGTAGTGGGATCGATCGTGGCACTTAATCATGCGGCGTGGGGTCTGTGGCCGGTTGGAAACGCACACAGTGCGGAACGCGCGCGTAACGTCCGCATTGGATCCCACGACGAGATCGTGGGCGATTACTGCGCACGATGGGACATTACGAGGTCGTGGGCCCACTCCGTGAAAACTGGGCGCGTGGCCTGTCAGGTCCTGGGCAGCGAGGCGTCGCGGTCCTAGATGCATGACACGTGCCCAGTTGCAGCACGGAAAGCCGGATTGTGCTCTGCGCTGCAGAGATTCCATTGAAGAAATTCCCTAAGTCTTTTTGCTCGGTTACATAGAAGGAGGCTAGCTCTATTCGGAAGAGAGGAAACTCAAGGTACTCTTCAAAGTGCTACTCGGAGGTTTTACTCGGCATATTGAGGTTCAAGGGCAAGGTTGCCAAGCTTGGTTTTAAGCTGGCAGGGCCCAGTGAACGAGTTCACAGGGCTCTACCAGCTTCGGGGACTGCTGTCGGGGGGTTACCCCCGAGTAGGGTAAAGGCAAGTGGTAAAGACAACAGTCAGAAGAGAAGTTTGGTCGAGTAACCGCCTACCCGGTACTTGCTACCCGGTCGACTGCTACTCGGTCTTACAAAAAGATGACCAGAAGGAGATATCAAGTAAGTTATATCTGTTCGAGTAGAAGAGTTGGCCCGAGTAAAACTGGCGGGAACCTACTCGGGCCAGAAGTCAAAGGAGCCGTTCTGACACAGGATCCCGCGTATCCCGGGTCCGTACTTGGCACTGTTCACAGCACTGTTCATCTGGGGACGGCGTGCCTGACAGCGACAGTCTGTCAGCAGGGCGTCGCAGGATAGGGGGACCTACTCTGTGTTCGCACAGTGATAACAGACTGGTTACTTGGTTTTGCCCAACGACTTTCTGCATCAGGACAAGCTTAGAAGCCAAAGCTGTCAGCGGGAACTCGGAAGAAGGACGATGTGCACACAATGTCGACACTTGTTGTATTTGGCTGTATCCGGCAGGGCACCGGGTATATAAGGTGCCCAGCCGCCTCCTGCGCGAGGCATGCTTCACACGTTCACAAGGGACACTTCACACGTAGAGATTCTTGACCTAATCCTACCCGGAGAGAGAAGAGTGGCTACTCGGTAGCAAGAACATTTGTACTGTGGCTACTCGGTGAGACACCAGAATACATAGAGAAAGACAGGAG
The DNA here is from genome assembly GCA_028641055.1 of Alopecurus myosuroides. Classification (NCBI taxonomy): domain Eukaryota; kingdom Viridiplantae; phylum Streptophyta; class Magnoliopsida; order Poales; family Poaceae; genus Alopecurus; species Alopecurus myosuroides. Next base: position 99,283,347 of record CM054060.1, read on the forward strand.
TAGGGGTTTTACCTCCTCACGAGGGCCCTGAACCTGGGTAGATCGTGTTGTTTGCAGTGTTTGATCTTCACCTCACGTGGCTACACGTCGCGTGATCCCTCCCCGAGCACCTCCAGCGTCCTTCGTCCCCACATCTTTAGCCATCCTATGGCATCTGCCGTGACACCACCACGACATCTATGAAGAGGAGATTCGAGTCTTGGACGTATTCCTTGCAGGATTGAGCTATTCATTCTTTCAACCTGTCCATTGGATTGCGAGTGTGCCACAGATGCGAGATCTAAGCGAATTCCCGTTTGTCGGCAATATTTTTCCAACTCTCCAATGGAGAAATTTGTCCCATTGTCAGTTATTATGCTGTGTGGAACGCCGTATCTCATGACTACGTCAATGATGAAATTTCTGGCAGTTACACCGTCAAGCTTTTTGATGGGTTTAGCCTCCACCCACTTGGTATATTTGTCCACGGCTACTAGTAGATGTGTGAGTCCACCTCGCGCAGTTTTGAATGGTCCCATCATATCTAGCCCCCAGACCGCAAACGACCATGTAATGGGGATAGTTTTGAGTGCTTGGGCTGGCATATTAGTCAGCTTGGCGTAATACTGACATCATGCACATGTATATACTATATGCTAAGCGTCAACCTTGGCTGTTAGTCAGAAAACCCCGTCACGGAATGCTTTTTTAACTATGCTTTTTGATTGAGCATGATGTACGCAATCTCCGGCATGGATTTCTTGCAGGATTTCTCGTCCTTCTTCTGGTGAAATACATCGCAGAAAAATTCCGGAAGTACTGCGTTTATACAGGCAATTGTTAATTACCGTGTATCCTTTGCATCGACGCTGGATCTGTCTTTGCAAGACTTCGTCTGCTCCTTCCGGGTACTTCTGATTAACTAAGAAGTTTAAATATGGAATTGTCCAATCCGGGTTAACGAGCATAACTTCAATTGACTCGGAAGCCAGAGGATAATCAACATCTCTACCTTTTATCGATGGTTCGTACAAATGTTGGACGAATACACCTGGTGGTAGGATTTTTACCCTTTCTGATCCCATGCGGGCTAATGCATTCGCGTTCCAATTTTCTACCCCTTTAACATGGAGCACTTCGAATCCGAAGAAACAAATGGCAAATTCGTCCACCGTTCTCCGGTATTCGGCCATTATAGGGCTTTTTGCGTCCCAAGTTTGGTTAAGCTGGTGCTGTACCAAATCTGAGTCGTCGTAGCATAGAATGCGCTTGACACCTATTTCTTTTGCAATATGCAAGCCATGAAGCAGAGCTTCGTATTCTGCCACGTTGTTGCTAGCGTTGAAGTGTATTTGTAATACATACTCCATTGTATCTCCTTTAGGGGATTTTAAGACTACACCAGCTCCAGCGCCCTCCTTCATCTTGGATCCGTCAAAGTGCATGATCCAGTACTCGGACTCCGGCATTGGTATTTTCTCCATTGCTTCCGTCCAGTCGGCGACAAAATCGGCCAAAACCTGGGATTTTATTGCCGTTCTTGGCTGATACTTAATGTCGAATGCTGCTAGCTCGATGCCCCATTTGGCTACTCGGCCAGTCGCCTCCGCATTGTTTATTATATCCCCTAGTGGTGCTTTGCATACCACTGTTATGGAATGTCCTTGGAAGTAATGGCGAAGTTTTCTAGATGCGAAAAATATGCCATATGCCAGATTTTGATTGTGTGGATACCTTTGTTTGGACTCGGAGAAAACTTCACTTACATAATATACCGGATGCTGGTCTGGTATGCTCTGTTCGTCTTTCTTCCATTCCACAACAATTACTGCACTAATAACCCGGTTTGTAGCCGTAAGTTAAAATAACATGGGTTCTTCGTCTTTTGGGGATGCCAAAATCGGAGCTTTCATCAAAGTTTCCTTCAACTGGGTTAATGCTGCGTCTGCCTCTTCTGTCCACTCAAATTTGTCGGATTTTTTCAACAACTTGTAGAGTGGTAAGGCTTTATCCCCCAGCCGGCTAATAAACCTCCTGACGGCTGCAGCGGAACCCGTCAATCTTTGCACATCTTTTACACACGTAGGTTTGGAGATGTTTAAGATTGCTTTGATCTTTTCTGGGTTTACTTCTATTCCTCTATGAGAAACGATGAAACCCAGAAGTTTTCCTGGGGGAACCCCAAATACACAATTTGATGGATTTAACTTCATCTTATAAGTGCCCAAATTTTTGAAGGTTTCTCGCAAATCCTCAAGGAGCGTATCTTTTTCCTTGGTAATGACAGCAATGTCGTCCACGTAAACGTGGACATTTTTGCCAATCTGACTATGCAAACAACGTTGCATGCAACGCTGGTAGGTTGCACCTCGTTCTTCAGGCCGAATGGCATGGTTATGTAATAGTACGTCCCATAAAGGGTTATAAAAGAAGTCTTAGTTTGATCTTCCTTTTTCATGCGTATTCGATGATACCCGGAATACGCGTTCAAAAAGCATAAAAGCTCGGAGCCTACTGTGGCATCTATTATTTGATCGATTCGCGGTAACGCGAACCTATCTTTTGGACACAGTTTGTTCAAGCCGTTGTAATCTATACACATCCTAAGGGTAGTAGTATATTTCTTCGGCACTAATACCAGATTTGCAGACCATTCAGTGTGTATAACTTCCTGGATAAAATCTGCTGCTAAAAGCCGGATAATTTCCTTGCCAATAGCCCTCTATCTTCTTCCGTCAAATCGACGGAGACCTTGTTTGACGGGTTTGGAGCCTAGAATCACCTTAAGTTGATGTTCAGCAAGTTCCCTGGGTACGCCTGGCATGTCAGTTGGACACCAGGCAAAAATATCCCAGTTCTCACGGAGGAACTTGATGAGCTCGCTTTCCTATTTGTCAGTCATCCCAGTTCCCACTACGACAAATTTTGTCGGATCTTTGGGATCTAGGATTATCTATCTTGTGTTCTCGGAGGCCTTGAAGCTATCTGCTGGCTTCCGGCTTTCTTTTCCTGCAGGCATTTCTATCGGCGATACCTCTTTGGCCAGCTCCTTCAACTCTTCCTTTGCTATGATCTTCTCAGCACAAAGGGAGTTTTCTTTTTCCAGCTTGTTTGCCAACTTGAAGTCTCCAGATATGGTGATTACTCCTCCTTTTGGCCCTGGCATCTTCAGCTTGTTATAAATATAACATGATCTTGCCATGAATTTGGCGAAAGCTGGACGTCCGAGTATCGCGTGATACACGCTTTCGAACGGCACCACTTCGAAGGATACTTTTTCCTGACGGAAGTGATCTTTTTCTTAGAAAGTGACATCTAGGGAAATTTCTCCTAGGGATCGTGCTTGCCTGCTAGGAACAATGCCGTGAAAACGTATGTTGCTGTGGTTGAGCTGGGTCTCGGAGATTTTTAGATGCCTCAGTGTATCCAGGTACATTATGTTAATGCTGGATCCTCCATCCATCGGCACTCTTTTTAGCCTAGTGTTCTGGACAATAGGGCCTACAACAAGAGCTTGCGTGCCGGGTTCAGGGATATTTCCGGGATGATCAGACTGATCCCAGGTGATTGGTGTGTTCGAATACTTCAAGAATTTCGGTGTTGCCGGAACAACCGCGTTTATTTATCGAAGCGTTCTTTTTGCCACCTTTGCTGATGGAGTTGCCAGGAAAGTTAGGGCACACTCTCCATCAACTCTCGGAAACTTGGGTTCGCCTTTTCGCTGTTGTTCCTGGATTTTTTCGTCAGTGTCCGATTCACTGTCTTCTTTCTCAGCTTCTGGCTTTTGCTTGGAAAATTTCTATTTGGAATTCTTCCCCTTGTTTCCGGATCCTGCACTGCCTTTCATGTGCTTGTTCAGCCGGCATTGTGCGTTGGTATGGGTGGGTTTCCCGAATTGCGAATGGTGGACGCAGGGTTTCGACTTAATCTTTTCCCACTCTTCCTTGGTGTAATTGATTGGTTCTGTACTGCGTCCTTTCCACCTATTCCCTTTTTCACTTCCAAAGGCTATGTTAACTTCTTTGGGCTTTTGTGTTGTATCTGGAGTTCCTTTTTTCTCAGAGCGAGGATTCTTTTTGGCCTGTATCAGTGTATCGATATTGCCTCCTCTAGCTCTGATGTCGTCCTCGGCTGCAGCGTGTTCATTGGCGGTTGTAAGCATAGATCCGAGATCTTTGTGCTGTTTGGAACCAACCATGAACGGTACAAGTCCGGGTTTTAGGCCATTGACGAAAGCATGCATTGCTTGTACGTCAGTTACTCCAGAGCAACTATTCTTCATTGCCGTCCATATTGAGATGAAATCCACGTATGGTTCATCCTCAAATTGGGTGCAACGGTTTAGCCGGTTGATGCTATTCGGGCGTTTGTAGGTTCCCCAGAAATGCTGAGTAAATACTCGAGCCATATCGTCCCAGCTGTCGACAGTTCTGGAAGGTAATCCATTGATCCAATCTCTGGCTCCATCCAGTAACATTAGGGGAAGAAACTTTACAGCTTCAAGGTCTATCCCATTGTTGATCTGGACGGCGGTATAGTAGTCTGAGAGCCAGGTATCCGGGTTCGTACTACCGGTATATTTTTGGTACGTTGGACCAACTTTGGCAAAGCCAGAATGCAGGGTTATTCTTCGGATCCTATCTGTGAAGCACTTAGGTCCAAAGTATAGATCATCTCTTTCCGCCCTATCCATGTGTGCGGAGTACCTGCCGGCTGAATGGACGGAAGGGGATCTACTCCTTTCTTTTCCATTGTTGCGCGGACGCGCTTTTCCGGGATCGTCTCTATTTCTTCCGAGATCACGCCCCTTTGGATGAGGTGGAGTTCTACTCCTGTGTCTTTCCTTATCCCTGGGGGGTGTCCGAGATCTCTCACGCCTGTGAGTTATATCATGTCTTCCAGCTTTTTCAGCTGGGCGTCTCGGAGGCGGCATTGCTTTGCCGTCATTCCGGTGTTTTTCTTCCCGATCGTGTGGATTAAGTCCACCTTTCGGGAGATGGGATCCGGTTCTAGACGCTTCATCCTTGTTATCGAGATTTTTCTTGTCTTTTCTCGGATCCGCTTTCTTCTCTTTTGAGTTGCTTGAATCTCCAGGTTCTTCCGGTCCAGGTGCTCCAGCGGCGCATGTAGCTGTTTTGCATAGGGCGGAGTCGTCATGCAACTTCCCTGATCACTCTTGCCCCCGTTGTTGTTGTTGCAATGCTTTTCCTAGGAAAGCATACACCCCTTGAAGTTTTTCACCGTTGGAGTACATATCGTTGTTGAGGATGGCGAGCGCTGCTTCCGCGTTTTCTGCTGCGGTTTTGTATATCGGTTCGCCTGTGGCATCTTTGTCGTTTACCCGCTTTTGCCAAGATGGGTTGTGAAACCTTTCTTTTGGCGGCAGTACTTCCGGTCTTACGATTCCGGGTAACCTTGTAGGTTTAATGGCAGATCTATTCTTTTTCTCGTACTCCTAAATTTCTTCCTTCATGAGCTTGATGTCATCCTGGGTTTTTTGGAGGTGTTCACGAGTTCTGAATAGATGTTGCTATTGCCTTTGGAGAGCTCGTCTCCTGGCTTCTAGCACTTCAGGGGGGTCGTGTGATCCCACGGGTGTTTGCAACAACTCCTGTTCTTCTTGCTCTGTCATTGGCAGAACAAGGATTTCTTTGGTTTTCTTCTCCGCGGGCATTATTCCACTTGCATCTCCTACTTCCGGGCTTTCATCGGCTGGATCAGCCGATTTCTTCTTCCGGAGTTTGTACTGGAGCTTTTTAGCGGCCTTATGCTTTTTCTTGGAAGAGGGAGGTTTTTTGATAGGTTCATCCTCTGTCAATTCTTTGACATTGGGGAATATTGGAGAAGTTTCTCTGTCTTCTCTATCTTCCTCTGGCGGAGGAGTTCTAGGGCTTCCCTGGCTGCCGGCATCCGTGTTTTCAGCCGGTTTTGCCATCAGTACTTCATGGAATCCCTCCTGAAGATATTTAACCTTTCTTTTGAAGGCGTCCTCGTCTTCGTCTTCGGAATCAAAGTCATCTGATCCGGTTTCTGACTCTAATCTTGCCTTAATGGCGGCTAGCACAGAGTCAGCTTCCGAGTTCGTCTCTATGTTGACGGATGTCGGATCTTCCACCTCTGTAGTGGGTTTGCTGTTTTCTGCCTCCTGCACGGGATTGCCTTCATCCGTGTTTTCGGAGACCTCGGATTGCACCATACCGATAAAGTGTGAATCACTTTTATGTCGGCGATCTGAGCAAAACCCGGTATCATAGTCATCTTCGACTGGGTATAGGGCGGGTGGGAAAAATTTGCTTCCACCGCAAAACCCCATGGCCTCTCAGTTAGTCCGATAAAGATATTTGCAGATCCAATCTGTAACACGCAGGCACTTACCAGATGATTTTGCGCCGGTATGTAAGATCCATTGTCGAGGAAGCGTCCAACATCGTCGTCGAACTCCAGGCTTCCGACAGTTATGGAACTGCCGATTCTGCCGAGTATCCCAGATCGAAACTGAACGCCTAACGTCGCTAGCCCCACGGTGGGCGTCAACTGTCGAGACATCGTAGTAGAATTCATAGACGGGGGTGCCATGAGACTACGGGTAGAGACGTGGGGGGACGTGATTGTGTTAAGGACAAAGACACAGGGTTTACCCAGGTTCGGTACATCGCAGTAATGCGGCGTTCCTACTCCTGCAATCTCACTATTCAGGACTAACGCCTGTGTATACAAATTACAATGTGAGGTTCTATTAGCTGCTCGTCAAGGATCAACCTCTCGGCGAGTTAGCCAGTAGCTTCTTGTCTATCTATCATATCTCCCGTCCGGCTTTATATAATAGCCGGATTAGGGCATACAGAGTAGGAAACCTAGAAGACTACGGTAACTATTAACTTGGAAATTAAGGAATCTGCCTTCTACTCCAAGCCAGATCACTTGGGCCGTGATCCGGGTTCTTCTAGAATACGGCTTCTGTGCGTCAGCTTACTGGGCCGCCCAATGAACCGTAGCCCACTACCATTTGGGCCACCCGGGTAATCCGGCACTTTAGACTACCATCTGATATACCCCTCTTCAGTATATATCCGACATGTATTGTGTCCCTCTCCCTCTACGGGTACGGCCGCTTCCGGGCAGAGTAATTGCGTTGTTTTGCTACCGTCTGGGCAGAAAGCGCAGGGGACTGTTGCTACTAGAGAGAACTCTGCCAGGCACAACAATGAGAAGATTTTGTTGCCGTCGGTGTAGGAGGGTTGCGACACTGCCGTCGGTGCAGGAGGATGGCAGGTGTTTGTCTCCATGGCTCGAGGGGTTCAGGGTGATGAACGGATCGCGGGTGTCGATGACGGGTGCACCCAGTTCTCTGTCTCCACCGCGTACGTCATTGGGGTTTCGGTCGCTAGGCTGAGATCATGGAGTTCAGGGCTCCACGACAAACGAGTCTGGGCCAAGAGGTGTAGCAGAGGTGGACGACATACATGTTGGGGCATCAGGTATGAATTTCGGTTCAGCAACAGAGACAAATAACAAAGGTGCTGCTGCTATATCTGAAAATTGTGTTTCTGCTTTTGTTGTACCTTCAGGTTTCGGTCGACAAGAGGTGCCGATCGACGAGCCGAGGGGCAGGCATGCTTCCATGATGGGGAGACCATCAAGGCAGGAGATCACCACTTTTGGAGGCATTGGGAGCCAACGAGTGAGGAACGAAGATCAAGTGCACGGCTGCGTGCATAACCGGATGCGGATGTTTCGGTTCCAGAGAAGGTTGAGTGTCTTGTTGCTCAGCGGGACGTTCAATTTTCAGGTACTAAATCACCCTCAAAACTTTCATTCCGTGCTCTTTCTAGTAAGACTATTGTTGAGCGTGTGTCTAGGTTGAGAGTTAATTTGGGCAAATCACCAACGGCAATTGATAAATCGGTGTCTATTCTTAAGGATTTAGAAGAATCACGCCATTTAAATTTTATCCAGAAAAATCTCGTGGTAGATGTTAATGAGCTTCCCACAAGTTTGGTAGTGCGGCAGGCATCCTCTTTGTGTGAGGATTATACCAATGATGTGGAAGAGGGTCTGGGAGAGTTGCTGCAGCTCAGTACCCAGGGTGTGAAGATCACACGTACATCCAGACAAAAGAGGGGTAATCTGGAATGGCAATGGGTTTGGGGATCCTACCAAGCATCTATCTGTTAATGAGACAGTTAGAGAACATAGTTTAGATTTTGTTGCTATCATGGAAACAGGGAGATCAAACTTTGATAAACGTCTTATAAATCATTTAGCGGATGGGTATGACTTTTGTTGGTATTGTCTCCCACCCCATGGCAGATTCGGGGGAATTTTAGTAGGTTTAGATTCCTTAAGTTTGGCTGTGCAGACGGTCATCGTGGGTGATTTTTTTATGAAATTTTACGTTAGAACAAAGGAGGATGGTTTTCTTTGGGCTTTAGTTGTCGTCTATGGGGCTGCCCAAGATGATAAAAAGCCAGAATCCTTGTCTGATGTGGTTCGTATATGTGAGGGGGAGCCACTACCCATTCTGGTGGGTGGTGATTTTAACATCATACGAAGACAACATGAAAAGAATAATGACAACTTTAATCCCCGTTGGTCTTTTATTTTTAATGCCATCATTAAAAGTTTGGATCTTAAGGATCTAGAGATGTCTGGCAGACAATATACTTGGGTTAGCAGACGTGCGGTGCAAACTCTCGAGAAATTAGATAGGGTCCTTGCTAGTGTGGAGTGGGAACAGAAGTTTCCCTTAGTAACGGTGCAACCTTTGGTTCGAACGGGGTCGGATCATGTACCTTTACTAATCGATTCAGGGACTTTAGCTCATAGTGGGAATAGATCCATTTTTTACTTCGAGCTGTCATGGCTGCGACATGAAGTTTTTTATATATGGTTAAAACCGAGTGGCTAGCTATGTCAATGGGGAACACTCCAATTGAGAGATGGCAAAATAAAATTATGCATCTTCGTAGTTTCTTATGAGGACGGGCAAGAAATTAAAGTGGAGAATATAAGAGGCTTAAGCAGAAGCTTCTTCTTCTTATAGATAAGCTAGATCTGAGGGGTGAGTCGACTCCTCTCTCTGAGGCTGAGAGGAAGGCCAAGCAGGAAGCAGAAGATTACTTGGAAAACCTTAGGCGTGTTGAAGAGTCTAAGTGGGCTCAACGCACTAAGGTGAGGTATATTCGAGAAGGAGGGAGTAACACTAGGTATTTTCACCTGACTAATGGGAAACATCATAGGAAGAAGATTTTCCAATTAGAGCAGGATGAAGGAACCATAGTAGGCCACGAGAATTTAAAGGTGTTTATTTCAGAATTTTATAAAAGGTTATTTGGGGCGTCGGACCCCAATTCTCTTTTCCTTAGACGAGTCGCGGACATATGATTTGCCGCAAGTTTCTGAGGATGAAAATTTTCTCCTCGCTCAACCTTTTTCATAGGAGAAGTGTTTGAGGCTATAGACCAGAAGGAGCTAGATAAAGCTCCAGGTCCTGATGGGTTTTCTGCCGAGTTCTATAAGAGGTTTTGGGATGTTATTAAAGAAGATTTAATGGCATTATTTGTTCAGTTGCATTCAGGGGAGTTACAATTGTTCAAGTTGAACTTTGATGTAATTACTCTGCTCCCAAAGAAGGAGGATGCGTGTAGAATTGAGCAATATAGACCCATTTGTTTGTTGAATGTCGGCTTCAAATTTTTAACTAAGGTAGGAACAAATAGGGTCACCTCGATCGCGCAAAATATCGTTAGACCTTCTCAGACAGCTTTTCTCCCTGGGAGGAATATTCTAGAGGGTGTGATTATGTTGCATGAAACGATTCATGAGCTCAAGCATAAGAAAATGGTTGGTGTAGTTCTCAAGATAGATTTTGATAAAGCATACAACAAGGTCAATTGGTCCTACCTTCAACAAACGTTGCGTATGAAAGGTTTTACACCTAAGTTGTGTGAATGGGTAGCGAAATTTGTTCAAGGGAGTAGTGTAGGGACTAAGGTGAATGATGATATGGGTCATTATTTTCAAACCTTAAAGGGATTATGTTAGGGTGATCCACTGTCTCCTATACTCTTCAATATGGTTGCTGATATGTTGGCAATTCTAATCGCAAGAGCAAAGGAGGATGGGCAAGTGGAGAATTTAGTACCACACCTAGTGGAGGGTGGGGTGTCTATTCTTCAATATGCTAATGACACCATCCTATTTCTTGAACATGATTTAGAAAAAGAGGTTAATATGAAGTTGTTGTTATCCTTCTTTGAGCAATTATCGGGGTTAAAAATTAATTTTCACAAGATCAAGATCTTTTGTTTTGGAGCTGCCTTAGAGTTTCAGGAGAAATACCGACATATATTTGGATGTGAAGTCGGGGAGTTACCTTTTAAATATCTGTGGATTACAATACATTATCGAAAGCCGTTAAATAGAGAATGGAAACCGATTGAGGATCGGTTCGAGCAAAAACCAAGTTCTTGGGTAGGTAAGTTGCTCTCGTACGGAGATCGACTTGTTCTCATCAATTAGGTGCTCACAAGCTTCCCCATGTTTTTCTTATCTTCTTTCAAAATACACGTTGGGGCTACGGAAACGATTATATTTTTCTATATATCTAGGTTCTTTTGGCAAAATGATAAGCTCAAAAAGAAGTACCGCTTAACCAAGTCGAACATTGTTTGTCGTCCTAAAGACCAAGGTGGTCTTGGGATTGAGGTTTTAGAAGTTAAGAATAAGTGTTTACTTAGCAAACGATTATTTAAACTCTTATCGGAAGAAGGGGTGTGGCAGGAGCTGCTACACAATAAATATATTAAAGATTTACCATTATCTCAAGTGGAGGCTAAGCCCACAGATTCACCCATTTGGAAGGGTATAATGAAAGTAAAAAGGGAGTTTTTTCAGTATATTACTTGCACTCTAGATGATGGCCAAGGTGTTAGGATTTGGGAGGACACTTGGTTAGGCGAGTATTCATTACCAACTCAATACACATCTTTGTATAATATTGTGAGCCATAAAAATGTTTTAGTGTCTCACGTTCTTCATCATGACCATCCGAATATTTCATTTAGAAGAGCTTTGATAGGTGATAAATAGGAGGCTTGGTTACATCTTCTTGAGAGATTGATGACCATCTCATTATCGAATGTATCAGACTCATTTAACTGGAAGTTAACAACATCAGGGATGTTTTTGGTGAAGTCATTTTATGAGGAGCAAATGAATGGAAACACTGGTTTCTGCGCAAATATATATGGAGATTAAAAGTACCACCGAAGATTAGTATTTTTATGTGGTTTCTTTATCGTAAAGAATTGCTCACCAAAGATAACTTAGCGAAGAGACATTGGACGGGATGCACTAAATGCGTTTTTTGTGGGAATGAGGAAACAACTGACCATCTATTCGTTTCTTATAGTTTTGCGCGCAAAATTTGGCGACTCATTCACTTTACGTTTAGTATAATTCCTCCTAGTTCTATAACTAATTTGTTTGATTGTTGGTTGGATGGGGTAGATAAGGTCACGAAAGCAAGTATTCGTATTGGCACTTGTGTTTTCCTTTGGGCTATTTGGAACGGTAGAAATGATGTTATTTTTAACAATTTGGGAGCCGGTCATTTTTTGCAGGTTGTTCACATAGCTACACATTGAATACACGTGTGGTCTCTCCTCTCTTCATAAGGCCAACGAGAACGTTTGGATTCTGGATATACCCGGCTAATGGCGGTCGTCCGTGCTATCTTCAACCAGGGTGGCTGGTTGCACACTAGAAGATTGCATGCTTAGTGGCTCTACTCTAGTGATCTTTCGGCGGCTAATCTTTGTGGCCACTATTTAATATCGTTGATTTATAACAATTATACTTTTCACGCTGCACTTTGGATATTTTAATTAAAAATCTAGCTGCGCCCATCGCTAAATGCAGAGGCTGGGACTTTCCCTTTCGATTTTTTTTTATCTGGACAGGTCAGCTTGTTTTGTCTATTTTAGGGGTCGGACCGTTTTAAGTGATCTGCTCAAGATGCTATTATGTCATCCAATTATATACTACTAGTTGAATGCTCATGCGTTGATACGGCCATTTAAAATCAGTAATTTTATTCTTAGGAATGTGATTCAGAAAGATTGTCAAAAATAATGACGATACTTGAAGATCGTCTATAATAGATAAAAATTCAAGAACTACTTTTTTTTTGGATAATCGATATAATTTATCTTTTATTCGCTTGCGGTCCGCATATATTCAAGTAATATTTTTCAAACGTGACATATGAACCATTTTAATATTATTATACTCCCTCCGTCTCAAAATAATTGTCTAAATGTTGTACAAAAGTGAATGTATGTGGACATATTCTAGTGTAAGATACATCTATTTTTATACAACTTTAAGACAATTATTTTGAGACGGAGGGAGTACATAGAAAATGAGCATAATACAATCAATGCAGCACTTAGTTCCCCATTGATTTTCATTTTTTTTTGATAAAGGGAATATATTAATATCGCGGAGATACAAATACACCCGGCCTCTGCAAAACAACGCAATGGATGCACAGAGCCAAAAGACAATAAAAAGAAGAAATAAAAAGAAAAGTCCCGCTACAGAGTTACAGTCCTCGCGGTATCCGCACAACCATCACCTAAACAACAGCTGATGTCCATCTCTTCGAAAACAACGTCTCCAAGAAGAACGGTGCCAGACACAACCAATTAAGGCCAGATCTTGGGTTTTCACCCTGAAGATAATCATCGCTCTCAAAACAACGGCTCCAAGAAGACCGGTGCCATGCACAACCAATTAAGGCCAGACCTTGGGCTTTCACCCTGAAAGGTAGGACTTTGGACTTCACGCATGCTGTCCCCCCCTCTTACATACGGCTGCCACAAATCTTGTAACTCCAAGCCAGTTCTCCATCGATGCAAAGACTCCGAACACTATTGCTAGTCCTCCAATCTCACCTTCGATGACTGAGCATTGTGACCGAATTCCACCGATCCAGCAATCTCCAGGGTTCGCCCATGGGAGTTCGCCGGCGGATCCTTTCGGGTCGACACCCTGGCTTGATCAAAGAGAACCTACATCAGGATCTTCATCTTCGCACGATGGGAAACCCAAGGACCACCTCCTTTATTCTGATGTCTCGCAGCCCCGACGTCGCGAAACGACTCCCAGCAGGGACATTTGTGGCAGGTTCCGCATCCGCCACCACCGGGAGCCCTGCCGCCGACGGTCCCAAGCACCACCGCCTCCCGCCGCCAAAGACAGAGGAGGCCGCGCCGCCCGGGAGCCAAGCCGATGGTGCGGCCGCCGCACCATGGCCGAGCCACCCCAGATCCCATCGGCGACGCCACCCAGAGCCACCCCGGCCAGCGCCGGCTCCCAGGCAGACCCAGCCACTAGCCGCCGCCAGAAGAACCGGGGCCGCCGCCCCGGCGTCCGTGCTCCGCCGTCCGCACAAGCCGTCCAGGGCCGACCAACACATCTAGCCGGAGGCCTCCCACCACGTTTGTGCTAAGGAGGCGAGGACCCGCCGGCCCCGTCCACCACGCGGAGGGTTGTGCCCCCGGTGGCTTCCTCCGGCGGCGGCGGGTGGAAGGGAAGGAAGGGGTGTGGGGGCGGCGGCGGCTAGGGTTTCACCCGTGCCGCCCCCGGGAGCGACGCGTGATGATAATATCTGAAAAATAATGGAAACGTGTACACATATAGAAATAGAAATTGGGTTAGTTTTTTATTTAGCAAAGAAATTAAGCTAACTGAACACTATAAAGTGATTGTTATCAAACCAGCACGAATATTACTTATGCCCTGTTTGGATGTAGGAAAACCTGCTCAGAATTGAATTGGACCGAGAATTCCAAATCCAAGATGGAAAGGAAATGGGCTCCAATTCAATTATGTTGTTTGGTCGTGCTTTGAATTTAAGGCTAGAAACAAAGGGTAGCACCCAATTCCAATTCCTGTTTGGATGTTCAAGTCATGGAATTTGATGTTTGGTTGAGTTTGAATAATATAAACTTGTCTATATGTATGAAAAATAATATTTTTATATTTGGATATTTATATATCATTTTGCACACACCACTTCATACACCATTTGCAAAAATTAATTACTCAGAGCATGGACATAGATAATAAACCATTGCACAATATATCACAAAATACTTCGCATGTTACTAATTTCAGAGGATATGCACACATCAACTAAGGGGTAGAAGAAATTGTTTAGCAAATCTAATGAAATCTGTAACTTTAGAAAGAACACATCAGAGGAGAGCCAAAAAACATGGCCGACGGCACTCTTATGCCCGTCTTCACCAGAGAAGAGGAGTCCGTGTTTGGAGTCAGAGAAGAGAAGGCCGGCTTTGGGGGCCACGTCCCCAGCCTCCTCCATGCCCCTGCCGCCGCCATGTCCTCTCCCGACCCTCTGTCGCCGCCATGGCCTCTCTCGCGACCGGAGATCTAGATTCCGGGACTCTGGGCTGGCAAGGGGGAGAAACGAAGAAGGAGAAAGGGCGTCGAAGAAGGGCGGAACGAGGAGGACGACGGGACGGGAGAGATGGTTCAAGGGCGTCGTCGTCGCCAGATTCGTTTCGCCAGGTCTGGCGGTCGATCGATCGAGGCGGAGGCGCCTCCCCTTCTATTTCTGTGCGACTGAACGGGTACCCTGCGGGAGAAATTTTTCCGAGCAATTCCGAGGGTCTGGCCTCCGAATTAGTGAGAGTGAGGCGCGGGCGTGGGGGGCCTCGCATGGAATTGGTCCAAGTTTCCATCCCCTAATTCATTGAACGCCCCAAACGGTGGAATTCGGCCCAACAATTCCAAATAGGCAATTCCGAGCTGTTTTTCCGACATCCAAACAGGGGGTTAACGTAATCTGGACTCATGAAGCCACCGTAAGCACGCACACAAGCATGAAGTGACAAAGAATCCCAAGTGGGGCCACCTAAAGCACGGGGAAGATAGTGCGCTGAAGAAAATATCGCCCGGTCACTGTTGCTCTCCGTTATCTGATCCCTTACTCCCCCTGTCCACTTCCTTGCTCAATCCCCAGCTCCAGTACCCACTACCCAGCTTCCTCCTCTACCTCCCGCCTTGATGCATCCATGGCCGGCGAGCCGAGCTCGCGCCGGTCGGCCTCCACGCCCGCAGTCATGAGCACCTCGCGTGGCTCCCCCTACTGCCGCTTCCCCGTGTTCCTCCGCCGCCGCGCCAGCGAGCACCCGCCGCCACGCCCTTGCTCCGCTCTCCTCCTACCTCCGTCGCCGGCCTCCGTCCTGGTAGCCACCGATGACTGCAGCCACTGCTTCTTCTTCTATTTTCTTGTACAAACAACCTAGATTATATTCCCCCGGAAACTCTAGCCTAGTTTATTTGTTTTGAGGTAAAAGATGGCTCCTGTTTAGATACCCCAGATTGTGCAGCTATTTTCTGGTATGTGAGATATTCAGATAACCTTGACGCCTGCAAATTCTGTTACTTATCAAGCTTAGCAAGTAATCGTGACACCCTTTTATAGCTCAATTCAGTTAACTTCTGTGACACGTTGGGGGAGAAATACGGTGTGATCTCCAAATCGATCGCGAGGAGAACTGGTGATTTTGGGCGTCATCTCCAGATCAATCGTGGGATGCAACCAGTGGGCTTGCTGGGCCAGGAGGGGCTGAGATGCACGGATTAGGCAATGTCGGACGGAATAAGGAGAATATAAATTATTTGCTCACTCGGACTCGACTAGCACGGGTCTAGTTGGAGTCGGTTTCGGTATCCTACGGTTCTGAGTCCTCCGTGCCTATATATGCATATATCGGGGCAGAGTTTCAAAAAGAAGTCGATCACACCTAGAGCCCCTGATCTTGGCGGCGGCGTTGAGAAGAAAAAAAGGAGAAACTTTCAGAAGGGAGAGAGAGTACAGCGGGAAACAGCTTATTAGAGATGACGGGGATCACCCCTGAGACGCAGCTGTATGAGGAGATACCGAGAGCTTTGCTCTGCGTCCAAGAGAAGTACTTGGCCAAGAAAAAGAGTAGGAAGATGGATGAGGAGATCTTGCGGCTGCTCAGCGATTTGTCCAACATGTTGGATCTACGTGGCGATGACGATGAAAAGGATGAGATAGAGGACAGTGGGGATACCAATGAGGGCACCATGGTCAAATCAGATAACGAACATGCAGGTCCCATGGCCAAGATGACGGCCGCAGACGAGGAGATGGCGGATGAGGCGGAGGATTTCGCCGAGTACCGCACGGACTGGGAATACGCATGGAGCAAAACCTGCGGTTCCTTTGAACACATGAGTGAGTAAAACATCCTGCCTTCTGCTAATTGTGTCACGGGGAAATTAGGGGTTTATTATTCCGGTTAATTCATGTCAGATCCTAACACACGTTTTTTTTTTTGACTTGGGTGCTGCAGCGGCATTGAGTTCCATGCAATTTACATACTACACACCTGGACGCAGACCGGCCAACAATGTCGCTACCACTCATCCCACCTTGCAGATATACTCCATCAAGCTCGCAGAAATAGCTGGTGGCCTTGAATGGCCGTTGTCTGTGTATGGTGTGGTTGCGGTCCGTGACCCCGTGGATCACAACCGTAACTTTCTCTTCTACTGCGATAGGAAGAGATCTCAAGAACTGACAAAGAATGTACGTATCTCTGTTTGCTCTTCATTCTCTTCATTTGTATGAGCTGCTGATTAACGGGGTTTTATCGTTCGTGCTTGCAGGATCCTTTCTTGCGCTTGATTGGGCCGTCTCGTGCTATTGTATATACATACGAGGTCAACTTTGAAATGGAGCTAAAAGTAAAAGGTGCAACCGAGTCTCAAGATAAAGCATTGATCAGTGAAGGGCGCAACCGTCTCGAAGTATTTGGCCATGAGGATGTATCTACCGTTTGCTTCGAGAATTGTTTCTGCACGATGGAGTTATGTGCGCAGATTGTTGAGAAAACAACCCAGGCCACTATCTTGGGTGTCCAGGTTGAGGCTGGGCAATGGCCTTTTACATATGGTGCCCGAGTTGCTTGCTCCTCGCTAGCAGGTGAAGTGGTGGTCACTGAAGATAACCGAGTCACTTTTGTTACTTCTCCCTCATGTGGGGAAATTGTGATGCTTGATTCCAAAGATGGAGGAAAATTGAAAGGGGGCGGTGGTTACCTACATCTTCCAAGGAGTGTTATTTCTGTAGAGGATCAAGGAAGTTTGGATGTTGACATACAAGCCTACTCCAAATCTGGTGTTATTGCTGCACGGTGTCATGTCAGATTCCCAGCCAAATTTAGCAAAATAACCAGGAAAAGTTGTTACCTTGGAGGCGTTAAGCTGGTGGTTACCATTGCTTGGTCCCTAGTTGCTAGGGACAAGAGTGATATTATGGCACTAGGATGTTTGGTTTAAGCTTGCGGCTACTGATATCTATGTGGGCTATTGGAGTTTGGTGGTAGTATCTGTGTATAAGTTAAGCTAGCTATATAAAGTGTTGCGTAGTAATATCGACTGTAACTTTCTTTGAGCTATCTGTGTATCGACGCGGGCCAGGCGCACACTTTTGGCTCCCGGTCGCCTCCTCTCGGGCAACTCCGGAGTCCCCCGAAACCCTAGCCCACCTCCCCTCCTTCCTCGCGGATCTGTGGCCGCTGCCGTCGCCGGCCGGCGGCGGTGGCGGCACCCCACTGGCAGCCGGCTGGTGGGGATGGTGGGCGCCCCGGCGGCGGCGGTTCGGTGGCGCGAGGTGGCGGCGGCGTCGCTGGCCTGGCCTGGCTCTCGGGAGGCCCCTAGTCTTCTGTCAATTTTGTCAAACACTCTATATTCTAAAACATTAGCTAAAGCAGAGGGATGTACAACACTAATTACACGCTAGATATTCTAAAAGGAACATATATCAAAATGTGCCGGTAAGTGCTAGTAGTATGGAAATAGCAAACTAATGGAAGCGGTAGTTATTTGATATTCAATTATTATACTAAATAGATGAAGATATTGCATCCCTTTTGCACTTGCATTGTATTTTTCCGGTATTTTACCTCTTAAGTAAATCATGAATCTATGGATTACTGCATTTTAAATTGATACTCCATATGTCTTGGCCCCTCCTTATCATCCATACATTATCAGATGGTTGTTAAAAATGGTTTAGAATGATTATTTCCGAGACGCCGTTTCATATGATTTTATTTGTAGTTTGAGAAATATTAAATAGCAATCCACGTATAACAAAAGCTGGAATATATATGTGGTGGATTGAAAATGCATTTATTTTTTAATAAAATGTACTCCTCCGATCCATTTTAAGTGTCGTAGGAAAACAACAAAATCAGAGTTTTTGTTGGTCTGGAGAGAGTTTATTTTTTTAGGTCGTTGGTGAATGACCGGGCCTCCATAGAGCGGCCGCCAGGAGCAACCGCGTCATTTGCGGCCGCAGGCCGGATCACCCACAGCCCACCTCATTCCCTAAGAAAAAAAAGCTTAGTCCAGCCCGCTTGCTTCTGTGTCGAAACCCACGGTCCCAATGCGAACGCTGGTGCCTCCTTTTCGTGTCGACGGGCTAGTGCCATCGTCGAAAAGCCCGTGCGGGCGCCAGCGAGAAACGGGCGCCGAAAGCTCTCTGTCGAAAAAAAATGTGGCGGCGTCATGTGAAGAACGCAACGGAGTGCGAATGCAACGTCGGCATGCTACCATGTTTTGACACCCTATGTTGCTTACGACACACACAATCGCCCGCCGCTGGAGGATACTTCGAGCCGCTCCATGGGCTCGAGCCGAAGGCCGTGATGAACGGGAATAGAATACGCTACCACTGTACGAGCTAAACCACCGAATAAATTTCTTGTCTCTGGCAGCTACGAGAGCGTCTGCATGCACAGTGTAGTATAGCTGAGCCGTCGTCACGTTGAAGAGACGTCTCGCTCTCTCGCACCACTAATATATATCCAAACTAACTATATCCATGCACTAGTACAGTGTACGTACAGTCTCATGGCCGACTGCCCGACCCCAGCCCGAATCGCAGTCGACCGAGAGCAGCAGAAAGATTAGGGCCTCTTTGGATCACAGGATTGGAAAACATAGGAATCAAGAAAACAGAGGATTCTCACAGGTTTATCAGTGTAAAACAGAGGATTACAAAATACAGGAAAACTGTAGGTACAGTCGTTTGGATGGAACATAGGAAAAACACAGGAAAAGTGCCTCGATCCTACGCAACCGAGTCTTAAAAAGAGGTTGGAGTGGATGTTTGAATTCCTATGGGATTGAGGCATAGGAATCCAATCCATAGGAATTTTGTCACTAACATTCCTTTGATCCAAAGGCAATCCATAGGAAAATTCCTAAGGATTGTAAGCCTACAAAAATCCTGTGAAATTCCTGCAATCCAAAGAGGGCCTTATTGGACGTTTCGGTTCGGACGCCACTAGTTGGCCGGCCCGCACCGCACGTCCGTCCGTACCCACATGTACGAGCGAATTCAGTCGACGAGCACCCAGGTTGGTTGGACGCTGACCCGAGAGCCGAGCGCGCACGGGACCGGCCGATGGTGATGGATCAACGGCCAGCCGGCGGGGTTCTCTCTCAACCGCGTGGCCGAGCTGATAGGCAGATAGCTAGCCATTACTACGACAACTTAGTTTTTGCAATATGATTACTACGAGTACTGTTTATTATTCGTTTTTCTAAGTAAGTAGTGTGCTCACTAATACTCCCTCTGTCCCGGAAGCCGGTAGTACAAGTTATATACTCTTAGATGAAATGATTCAAAAATTTATAATGATATATTTTAATATTACTCCCTCTATTCACTTTTATAAGACATCTCAATTTTTGCCACATACAATCTAAAATATGTGAATCTAGACATATTTTACACATAGATTCACTCATTTTACTATATATATGGGCAAAATTGAAATGATAAGAAGTGTGACTTATAAAAGTGGACGGAGAGTTTATACAATTTATATTATGTTGGTCAAATTGACGACCTAGTGACACACACATGACCTATAAACAGGGACGGAGGGAGTATAAAAAAATATCACGAAAGGTTCTCACAGAAACTAACAAAGACATCATGCACACAAGACTGCCCTAAAAACATTTCGGAAATAATACCCATACACAGAAACACACAACAAAGCCCTTGTAGGTCCTGCACATACCGACACTATCGACCAACGCCCACCACGAGCGCCATCGATGTGCCCGCATGAAGAAGAGGGGAAAGACCTCAATCATCGCTAAAACCGGAGAAGCACCATCGCCATGAAGGATATTATAGAGCAAGACCAAGCTTGTTGCACGCGGCGAGACACATCTCGCTGTGGCATGTTAGCGGGGTATCTTCCCCATGCATTTCCGCCCCCAGATCTGCCGCCTCCAGTTGACGAAGTCGAGAGAACACGCTAGATCCACCATCCACATACCACCTCCCTGGTACAGGGTCGCCATCTTCAATCGCACGCCAACACCGCCACAATCATAGGTCACGACTATAGGAGACCTACTAGAAATATCCGCTCTGCTCCAGCATGACACCAGCGACAACGTCGCGGTCCAAACTTTGGGACCACACACCGGGGAGAGAGAGAGAGAGAGAGAGAGAGAGAGAGAGAGAGAGAGTGGGTGGAGGGGAAAACTGTTGGAATAATCCTGATGAAGTCATACACAACTCTAGAACTTTCTACCGTATAGTGGTATTTACTACTGTTTCTTACTAGTTAAGGAAGTAGCTAGGTGTAGTCTCTAGAATACACATGAGTTGTATTTGTAGAAGACACTAGAACATATGAAACGATACTTTCCTAGCCTAGGTCGGTTTGAAGCCCTATAAATAGAGACATGTTCCATCCGTGTAAGGCAACCCGAGAACTAGCAATGAAGGTTCAGTTATACTAGTACGTGACCATCTAGCACTCTTGATTGATCCACTCCACAAAGTATGTTCGTGAGAGTAGCTAGCTGAGAGAGAACACCAGCCCACGGGGAAAACAATTGGTATCAGAGCCATGGCGCTGGTTCCGCAAGGCGCAGGCGTTGGGGAGAGCACGGTGTCGCTCTCATGTCTGATACTGACGCCGGCGAACTACACCATCTGGGCGATCAAGGTGGAGGCGATCCTCGATGCCCAGGGCGTCTAGGAGGCGGTGTCACCTGAGGAGAGCGTGATGGTGGACGAGAAGAAGAACAAGATGGCAAGGGCGCAGATCCTCAGCGCGTTGTCGGAGGACATCCTCATGTAGGTGTCGACAAAGAAGACAACGAAGGAGGTGTGGGACAGCCTCAAGACGAGGTTCGTCGGTGCCAATCGCGTCAAGAAGGTGCGGCTCTCCACTCTCAAAGGCGAGTTCGACAAGATGTACATGGTGGAGGGGGAGCTGCTGGACAACTGCGCCACCAAGATCAGCAATATGGCGGCAAGGTTCACCAGTCTTGGCTCGACGCTCGGTGATGCCGACATGGTGAAGAAGCTTCTCGACACCGTTCCCGACCGGCTGTACCCCGCGGTGGCCGGGATCGAACAGTTCTGTGACATGGAGACGATGGCGTTCGAGGAGGCGCTGGGGAGGCTCAAGGTGTCCGAGGAACGCTCACGGCGGCGCACGCAGACCGGTGGCCAACGGAGCGACAGCCAGGTCCTGCCTACGGCGGAGCAGTGGGAGGCGCGGCGACGTCAGCACGGCGTCGGCCATGACCACTACAATGATGGTGGAAGCAGTGTGGCCTCGGGCGTGAGGAGGAGACGCGGGAAGTGCCATAACTATGGCATTCGTGATCACTTCTTGATAATATGAAGTACCGGACATCCATGTTGGTATAATCATGGATTCGAATGATGCAAATTTATTTGAGCATATTTTTTCCAAGAAGGACATGCCTAGCTCATCGAATCTAGAGATGTGTAGCTCATCTATTCAAGAATTAGCTACAATTCTTGAACCTACCATTCTGAAGGAACACGTCAAAAGTATTGTAGAGAATCACAATGAAACTCTTGAAAGGAGCAAGAGACAGAGTACTGCATATTATTTTGGTGATGATTTTATTGTCTACCTCATGGATGACACCCACAAGACTATCTGAGAAGGTCATGCATCTCTTGATATTGACTACTGGAAGGAAGTTGTCCATAGCGAGCTGGATTCCGTCTTGCCTAATGGAAACTCAAAGACCTGTGATCGTACTTATGGGTGCAAACCTATAGGATATAAGTGTGTGTTCAACAAGAAGCTTAAGCCTCATGGTAGTATTGAAAAGTACAAGGCACATCTTACGGCCAAGGGATATACTCAAAAATAAGGTGAACGCTTCTTTGATACTTACTCACCCATTGCCACACTAACCACCATTCGCATGATATTATCATTGGCTGGCTCACACGGTCTTCTCGTTCATTAAAAGGACACGTTAAGACAACTTTTCTGAATGGAGAGTTGGATAAAGAAAATTTATATGGAGCAGCCAAATGGTTTGTGGTACATGGTAAAGAAGGAACCGTCGGAGATATGCCGAATTACGGTGTTATCCAGTACTGGCCAAAAGGCGGCCTGCCAAGGTGGCCCATCGGTGGTGAAGCAGGAGGCTTCTCTATGAGGCCCAACAGGCCGACGCACAGAAAGCCGGATTCTAGAAGACCCGGACGACGGCCCAATCCGTAGTTCGACTTGGAGAAGAAGACGTGTTCCTTAACTTCCACGATTAGAGATAGAGACCTAATCTGAATAGATTCCTTTTCTGTATGCCCTAGTCTAGCTCTCTATATAAAGACGGACGGGGGCCACCTTAGGGAAAGCACGAGACACATCCATACTCACGTTATACTTTGTATACTTCAACCTTTAGCCCTGATTAGTGAGATTGCAGGAGTAGAGCGTCGCCTTTGCTAAATGTAATTAATTTTGGATTACTAGAGTAATTTGAAATATTTACACATATGAGCGTTAAGTTACTCGTATTAATGAAATAAGAGGATCTTCTTTTTCATTATATAAAGCGAAGTGACTTAAAAGTTAAAAGTCAATAGGAGCTGAATGTGATCTTTTCATTCGGCTTGGTCTAATTGAAAGAGAGTTGCCTCATGAGAGGATTCAAAAGAGTTTTAAATGAATTGTTAGAAAGTGTCTTATTAAATTAAGAATCTATGAGATAGATTAAGTAGATTAATAAACATGAATATGATGAGTGTGCTAAGTGTAATTCAGAAACAAATTTTCAATTGCAATGAGACAAAAGATTTTGTCTCAAAAGTAAGCATGGCATAATATTTTGCAATAGACTTGACCTTCGTAGTCTTGGCGAGCGAGATAGAAAGGATTGAGATAAAATCATGAAATTGTGTGATTTGGCCAATTTGTTTGTCACGAAGAAGCACACAAGAACCGGTATATTTTCGTTGGCTAAATTGTTAAGTCAAACCAGTATAAAGGAGAAAAACTTAAATAAAAGTTTTCACAAGCAGTTAATTATTTGTAATTAAACTAAGGAATAATATGGTGAGATGTTTGAAAGAGCATTTCCTAATCCATTGGGTTTTGTGTGTTTGTTAACAATATAAATGATACCTAACCGTGTGTTGAATGTTTAAGGTACATATATTACCAGCACAAAGCGGTGTCGAAGTTATGGTGAAGGAGAAAAAGACCGCAGGCTATTTTTCCTGCTAAGGAGAGGTTTCTATGGGCCTCCGGAATGATTCTGGATTGGCCACAAAAACCTCTGTTAGGATCCGGACTCATTCCGGGTGATTCCGGGAGTCGGATTCTTTCCGGATTCATTCCGACTTTGCTGCAAAAACCTCTGTTGCAATTCGGAATCATTCTGGGAAATTCCGGGTAGTCGGATTCATTCCGACATGAACGTGAAATCCTCTGTTAGCATCCGGATTGCCCCGAAATATTCCGGACGACCGGATTCATTCCGGATTGCACGCCGACAGCAGAAAAAACGACTACTTTTTTTAGTGGACCTATAAATAGAAGACCCCTTCTTCTCTGAATGGTTAGCTCATCCAGAATTCATTGCTCCATTGATTGAGCTCACCCACCAAGCTATATCTCCTATTTCCTCCTCCCAAACTTGTTGAAATTTGGAGGATTGAATGACAAGGCCTCGATCTACATCTTCACCAACCGGTTTTCCATTTCCCCCTCATCCTCTTGAGGGAACCAAGTCTAGGGTTTCCTTGTGTGAAGAACCTAGACCTCATATCTACCCTTGGTGATTCTTGGGAGCGCCTAATTTGGTTGTGGGTACGAGCGAATTCAGTCGACGCGCACAATTGAGTGTATGTACGTGGACTGCTACCTTCCCTGGATCGCTACCACGCGCAACTACTACGCTACTTCCCTCCCTGGCTCGCTAATAATCAATTTCCAATCGCCTCCTTTTTAGGTACTGTACGTGCTAGCTCGCTAGTTCCGTTTGATTTGGTTGGATCGCCTCCACTCTCTGTTTTTTTTTCTCACTATAGCCAACCGATCGCGCAACCATCTCTTCCTTAATTTCTCTATTCCTCCGTTTTACAAATAAATAAAATCTACGTACGGTACTACTGAAAAAAAATTAGAGAATGTTGAAATGACCCAAAGATCCAGTAATAAAATCATCCAAAACATGGATGGATCTCCATCTAACGGGCCACGGATTGGACTCCTGGAAACCAGCGAAAAGAAAGAAGCTCATCCTTTGCTTCCTGGTCGAGAAGAACCCTTCATATATAACGGAGATCCAATCCACGACCACCACGGAGTTGAGTAAACAAAAAAATAAAGAAAGAGGAGGAACCAGGAAGATGGATCTCTGTCTTAAGGGCTAATAATCCACGGACGGATCGACTACTCATGGAGCCAGGCAAAAAACAAACAAACTGATATATCGAGTGTGTTGGTGAATGAATGCATGCATGGTTACCTGCTCTTTTGCGTGGTTCACGAGAAGAACTCGCGGCGGCCGGAGATTGGATCCGCGACGGAGGAGGACCGGACAGAGTGCTCCACCGCCTCGCCACCCCCACCCCACGCCTCGCCAAAGTCCAAAGTCACAAGTCACGCGATACCGCACGCGGCTCCCTCGCCGTGGGTTTGTATTTATAGAAAGGTTTCAGGATTACAAAAGTTTTGAAATTTGAGACGCGTGGCGGGAAGAGTGAAAATTTCATTCAACGCTGATGTGATGGACGGATGAGATGAACATTCACCCGGATTGCTCACGTGGACGCCATGTAATTAGGAAACATAATGCGTGCACCGAGATCTGCATGCAGGGAGAGAAATTAGGACCGTCACCGATCCGATTCATAAAAGCACCGTTTACTAACTGGCATAAAAAGATCCATCATCCCCGTGACTCTGAAATTTGATAGCAAGACTCATTCCCGTGATTCCGCCCCCTATAATTTTGTTTCCTGATTAACTTGCATCTCAACTGGCCCATGCTATTTAGACTCATCTGCACAACAATATTCATCACGTCAATTTGTTTATTAGACTTCCTCTATAATAAATAAATAAAATTCAGCTAGTTTTTAGGCTTCTTTACGGCTCCTTTTTATATATATAGTACAAACGCAATCACTCACGCACATCCTACCCCTATGAGCATCTCTAAGAGACGGAACCGGCGGATCTTGAGATTGACAAAGTAACCATGTGCGCCTCGCTACCGATCGAAATATCGCTTCCCGCTAAAAGAATATTTCACCTATATGTGATACAAAGTGTCGAACCTTAGTTTAAACGCTGGGGGCTAAGGTTGCATCGATCTATTTTTTAAACCAATACCGATGTTTCATACATAGAGGGAGAAAAAACGACATATATTACTATGCAATAAAGTACTGCCACAAGTACCAAGGCCTCCTACTGAGGACCATCAAGACCTAATCAGCATCAACGCCTCGTCGTCTACAGGAGTGAGGCCATGTACATACACATACCAAGGACAAGTATTAATTCAAAAGCACAAACTAATTAAGCTATACCACAATTCATCTTTCTTAACTCTCTCAGCAGCTCATCCTACCCCTATCTACGCACACCCTGGATATCATAGATATTCGCCTTCGATCGCCCCACCCCGAAAGAATACTGCGGCACCGCATGCTGAGGGGTTGTAGCTGCGGCTTCCTCCTCTCCTCCTACATTGGTTTGTTGGTGTTGTTGCTCATAGAGGGGTGGTCGCGGCAAGGGTTTAAGACGACACTGCAACAATTAGCAGCTCCTTCCTTGATGTCCAACTCTGAACCTCTCTTGCACATTAACAGATATATAAACATTCTTGTTTAGGCACCACTCCTTCCACATCAAACAGAAAACCAGAAACTAGAGCAGCGCATACTTGATTAAGAACGTCCGAGTCCACGGCATAAGAAACAAAGGTTATTGGAAGCCCCTTGGAGCCAAAATGCCCAGCCCTTCCAACCTGAATGGACCCATCAATTAGTCAGTATGGTTACAATAGTGTCATAGGGGGCACAAAAAGCATCTCAAAATGTTCTAGTAGGATGCTTACCACGTGGTTTATCAAAATTTTGACATATCGATATCGGTTTCTCTGCCCACTATATCCATGGCCTCAAGGATCCTCTATGTGCCCTTCCTTCCAAGTTCTTGTATTGGGTCAACCTACAATAGCAAATCCGCCTTGTTGTCTAGGACGAAATTTGAACATCATGAAAAGTAGCTAAACACTTTCCAAATTCATGTGGAACTCACCCATAAAGGCTAGGGAGTTGGAACAAGACATAATAATTAGAGCTGAAACAGAACAACTAAAAGCATGCCAACATGACACAGAGTTTTTTCCAAATGTCCAGAATTGATATCATCACTTGACTCATTCTAAAACATGGAAAATTGCACTCTTGAAGGTTCATGATCATTGCATTACATCCCAGGAATAGGAGGATCACTGGATCCACCCACCGGTGACCAACCCAACAATATACATAGATATTGTGACAACATCTAAAAGCAAAGCATATCATTAAACAGGACTCATAAGCTACATGAAGCTAGCAAATAAAATAAAAACAGTCCTTAATCCTAAACATCACAGGAAAAATGCACTATAACAGCACGTATATGTGCCATTACCAATTCCAGAAAACTTGCCACTGAAACATAAACAAACTGGTCATGGTATCGATCATCGGAACACACTTAAATAATGGCTCGATAGCAGTGGCATTGCAAAGCACAAAGACGTGGAAGCAGATGAAACAGAAACGTACCCAAACCCATGGAGTAGAAGGTGGCTGCTGCCGCAGTTACAGTGCGGCAAACTCATCGCCATCACATGGGAGCTAGCGTGTAGGTGATGGAGAAAGTAGTCAAAACCAAAGGCCAGCAGCCCTACAACTGCGCGCTGGGCGCAGGAGGCCACGGCCAAGAAAGCAGCAGCATCACCGGACTCGGAACGACCGCATCAACAAACTCTGCGTGCCTAGTTCCACACATTTTAGGCTAAATTACAGGCCTATCCAGGAATCTATAGGATGGTCGTGGACGCGCCCACTTACAGGCCTATCCAGGAATCTATAGGATGGTGAGGTGTACGAGCTCACTGACCTCCGGAAGGATGCCCCCTTGCAGATAGTATGCTCACAGGTAACTGAACCAATATACACTCAAACACTCACACTTTAGTCCAAGTGAGATCAAGCAAGCAAGATAGATGAAAGTTGTAACTCTCCAATATCGGTATTGCAGTTCAACAAACTTTCTGCAGGCTAAATTTCTAGTATTGCGGTATTATACCAAGCTATTATGTAGTCTCCTACCTGCAACACAACATACCAGTCCATTAATAAATTGCTTATACTGGCATGACCGGAACTCCGATGAAGAAATAATTTGTGTTGGCCATTAAGGAGCTTGTCCTGTGAAACTAAATAAATAAGATAAAAATTACTCCCCTCTGATCCATAAAAAGTGTCCCTCATTTAGTACAAAGTTTGTACTAATTTGGTATAAAATGCGCGACACTTGTTATGGATCGGAGGGGTATTATAGGTGCACATTCTACACTCTAAAAACATAGGGTAGTCTCTAAGTGATAAATAAACATCAAGAATAGTCACAAAATTATTGTGAGTGCGAATCATCAGATATTATTATGTTTGTTGTAGTCTTGTTATTACTCATGCACTCATGCATGAAGAGGAAACCATCAAGACATGGATGGTTAAAAATATTCGAGCGTAAGAAATATATTTAATCCACATTTCACATGCACAAGAAAAAACCTACGATTTGGGCATCCATTATGGAAAGTTTTAGCATCCTAGATAGCTTAATTAGCTAGTCATCTACGATTATGATACATGTGTTCTTATGTACACGAGAGCAAGAGAGCATGCCTACTAGATAGGTTCGTTGTTGAACCAAGTACACTATCCATTGAACTCATGGTAGCCGTTCAAACGAATTTGGCAGGTGTGGTGGGACATCCATACATGAAAAAAAGTAAAAGTTCATTTTTTTCAGTTCAACAGAGTAAACATCACGAAATAGATTCAGGTTAGATAGCTTAAGTCATGAGTACCATGTAAGACCCACCAAATGAGCAAGTGAAGACAAATATCTACATAAATAACATAAATAAGCAGCGTGCATTATACAGACAGGTTCTCAAGATTCATGAAAACAAAAAAAATACTCAACGGTTCTAAAAAGAAGTAATAAATTATATAGGAACATGTATCTTACTGGGACAAATATCCTAATAAATATGTACTACTTCTGTTGGCCAACAGACCAAGTTTGAACAATCACGCGCACATCAAAACCTGCATACAGATTATTTGGCAACATTACAAACTGATATCACCTGGGAAAAAATTACCTAGATCAAGATAAATGTAGGCATAATAAAAATATAGGCATTTACATGCATAGAACATAGATGGAAGAGAGGCACCCCTAGCTTCACGCCGATGCTCTCGTGGTAATAAATTAGCAATATCAATACAATTTTTAAACTTGTAAACACTACTACGAAGATAAAAATAAATTATTTCAAAATTTATTCTGGAGTAGCAACCATTGCAACTCCCGGCCTGTCACCCAGGAATCTATCGTTACTTAAATTGTAGTGTAAATCAAAATCAAAATCAAAATTTAAAACGGTTTCATTTTTCTACCAACTTAGGTTCACGCAGAAAGTAAATCACCAGCCTGCGCCAGGAAAAAATACACTAAAGTTCACCTAGTGGATGAAAAATTGTACAGAGTATCAAGTTTTTGCAATGTACAAGCAGATTTCCACCAACTAAGACAAATAACTCGCATTGCAAGATTAAAATGGGTAATAATTAAAAGCTAGTAGTAAATGCATGGGCAATACCAGAACTGATTATGTCCATTGTTCAATGAAATCTGATTTGATGACAAGCAATTAAATCCCCCTTGAAACTTATGTCCACAAGTAGAAACTTATGTCCATAAAGAAACTACAAAGAAGCAAGCAAATAGAACAAATTGTGTAACTAGGCACAATTGTGTGTATGTGCACTGTAACATAAGAGAGCAGAGAGCAAATACAACCTCATCGACATGCTTCTTGTTGCATGCCCAGTCCTCAGCGCCAGAGGCGAGTGGCGGGGTGACCGCGCCGGGCTCCTCCTCGATGACACCACCGACGCTGGAGGCAAGGCTGCTGCCCCGCTCACCGGCTTAGCCGCTGCTCCAGAGTCCCCGTACCAGCAGCAGCATGTCTTTGGCATCATTCCTTGTCATAGGAGGAGAGCCACAACAGGTCGGCCTCCTTGTCACGGCGGCGGCGCATCCAGAGAACCTACATTTTTCATTAATATCTCATGGAGTTGAACAAGCTAGGATTTTTTCATGTAACTCAGCTGTAAAGCCAACAATAGAACTAGTCTAAAACTTAAAATTGTCTAACTATCTACTTGTGAAAAGAACGGTATTGAGAAATTAATTTGAGTTGCAATTTTAAAGATATGGAAGCATCCATTGTGCAAAGCTTGGCAGTAGCATTCTTTAGGACACGCTTTTTGAATAATAAGTATGTCATGAAGTGGAACAGTGTATGTTGTTTTCCACCATGTGACTGTTTATATATCTCCAACTTGTGTATGCTAATAATAATACTGCTACTAGTCTCAGTCAAACTATAAAAAAATGCTTGACTAGATAGCTTCTAAAAAGAGATAGCATCTTTGTTTTCACTTGCGCTGTAACATTAAAAAGATGCAGTAAAGCAAAGTTTGAGTGGATATTCGGAATCAAAGTTGCTATCTAGTTGTTTACCTAGCACTACACAACAGTAAGAGCTATTCTTATTCTTGCAATACTCAACATCGTATGTTTCTGGACATACACAACATGAAAATGTTTCTGGACATGAAAAAATTTAATCACAGTTATAGTTTTTCTAGGTTTTCAGTGGGTACAATCATAGTTATGGAGATGAAAATGTTTCCAATATTTGACATCTCAAGACCCGAGACAATAAGATGGCAGAAAAGCACCTCTAGACAATGCATTCCCGTTCCAGAAAATCACCACAAATTTCTATAAGTTAAGCGACTACTAGATGGTCAAACAGAAAAAATTATGCTTCATAATGTCGCAAGACTTGATATTGATAACTAGGCTGAACCGTGCATACATAATGCCTACACTTGAGCCTTATTATACCACTAAACACAAATAACGCAAAAAATTGCACACGAGAAGAGAAAAACGCAGACCTGAGCTTATGCAGATGGGTTCGATTCTCGTTGTCATGGCAGACAATCAATCAGCAGCCTTGTCAGGGCGGTGCATCTGCAGGTCTAGCTTGCAAGGAGTTGCTCCAAAACACCGCCAATGGTGGCACATCAATTTCCTGCAAACAAAGACACAAGCAGATGAGATGAAGGATCATCATCATAATCCTAGAATAGACTAGGGCTGATTTGAGATAGCAAAGAAAAACATGCATAAATAAGAGTGTTGGTAGCGGTGAGACAACTTAATTTTAGGGTTACCATTATTTATTATCTAATCAGTCCAAACCAAGCTGGAACTCCTGCGAGGAACTCACGGTGTGGGTGATAGTATTCAGAATAGTTGCACTACTTAATAAAAAAGTAAATTTTTTGCTTGTGTTTCTTGACTGAATCAATGATGGAATGTTGTTGTCATTGATGCACATTGCTGCTGGGAGTGTCAAACAGTCACATTTCCTTTTCCGTAATGTGGCGGCACTTGATATGACTAACTAAACCCTATGTATTCCATGCATTATACACACATACAGAGTTGTTGAATCCGTGCTGCATCACACTATTTGGACTTGTACATTCACGTGGCTACGCTACAGACAAAAACATGGGCAAACAATTATTCATGCACGCGAGATAAGCAGCGGGAAATGGGCAGACCTGAGTTGGTGTGGATTTGGTGGATCCTCATTGTGTTGGGCAGGGGGGTACATCGGTAGCAGGGCATCGGCGCATCTGGGCAGCTCCTCGTCCTTCCCCTGGAAGACGACGTCTTTTCGCTCCGGGTGGACGGCGTTAACAGCCGGGGCTCGGAGAGGCCGTCGACGCAGAAGGATCTTGGTTCCGCTGCTCTCAGCATCCACGAGGATCACACAAACATCATGGCAATGCTTCTGATCCCCCTGTTGAAAGGCGTGGC
Organism: Alopecurus myosuroides; assembly: GCA_028641055.1. Lineage (NCBI taxonomy): Eukaryota > Viridiplantae > Streptophyta > Magnoliopsida > Poales > Poaceae > Alopecurus > Alopecurus myosuroides. The sequence goes on from CM054060.1 coordinate 99,314,972, forward strand.
ACCAAATTAAACATAGTGAATACACAACGACCGACTGGATAGAAGGAACATGTATCTGTACAGCAAGAAAACAATCAATAGCCTCCATCTGATGTTTTTTTCATTAATTTAGAACAAATTGATTGTTCAGTAGAGGATCCAAACAAAAACAGTCATTTAATCTTTACTATTTAAATATAGCAGCAAGGTGCCATATTATGAATGTAGTCCGGTGGATTACTAGAAGCTAGAATAAGCCAGACTGAGTAAAGAATGTGTGAAAGAATAGATATGAATATTGACTGGAAAAATATATGTCCAATTGCATATGTACATACTAGTACCAATTAATGTTTCACAATTGATAATAAAGAGGAGATGTGTACACCCTAAACTGAAAGACTAGTGGAGTAGTGTATAGTTAATTGGAAGTCAGACAGATCCATGTAGCTAGTGAGATGATTAGCCACGCCGAGCTGAGGGAACCATGGTCATTTTCAACTTGATGGCAATAAAAAGATGGTCAACTATAGCAGGGAAGATATACCCGTGCACAAATTTGTAGCTCATGGAGTTGAACAGTTAGGATGTTTTTCATGTAACTCAACTATAAACCCAGGAATAGAAGTAGTCTAAAACTTTAAATTTCCTAACTAGATACTTGAGAGAAGAAATGTCATGAGAAATTAGTTTGAATTGTAATTTTCAAGATATGGAAGCAGCCACTATGCAAAGCTTGGAAGTAGCATTCTTTAGGACACGCTTTTTGAATAATAAGTATGTCATGAAGTGGAACAGTGTATGTTTTTTTCCACCATGTGGTTGTTCATATGTCTCCAACTTGTGTATGCTAATAATAATACTGCTACAGGCTCAATCAAACTAAAAAAAATGCTTAACTAGATAGCTTCTGAATAGAGATATCATCTTTGTTTTCACGTGCGTTGTAACATTAAAGAGAGGCAGTAAAGCAAAGTTTGAGTGGATATCCGGAATCAAAGTTGCTAGCCAGTTGTTTGCTTGGGTAAAATATATCACAGTAAGAACTATTCTTCCTCTTGCACAACACAAAATCGTATGGTCCTGGGACATACACAGCCATGAAAATATTTAATCACAGTAATAGTTTTCATAGGTTTTCAGTGGGTACAATCATAGTTGTGGAGATGAAAATGTTTCCGATATTTGACATCTCAAGACCTGAGACAATAAGGGCGGAAAGGCACTTCTAGACAGTGCATTCCCGTTCCAGAAAAGCACCTCAAATTTGTATAAGTTAAACGACTACTTGATGGTCAAACAGAAAAAACTCAGGCTTCATAATGTCTCAAGACTTGGTATTGCTAACTTGGCTGGACTGTGCATGCATAATGCCTACACTTGAGCCGTACTATACCACTAAACACAAATATGGCAAAAAAAAAAATGCACGCGAGAAGAGCAAGACGCATACCTGAGCTTATGCCGATGCGTTCGATTCTCGTTGTCGTGGCAGGCGGTCAATCAGCAGCCTTGTCAGGGTGGTGCATCTGCAGGTCCAGGTTGTATGGAGTTGCTTCGAGAGCAGCGCCAGTGGTGGCACATCATTGTCCTGCAAACAAAAACACAAGTAGATGAGATTGAGGATCATCATAATAATCCAAGAAGAGACTATGCCTAATTTGAGATAGCAAAGAAAAACTTGCACAATAAGAGCCTTAGCAGAGAGACAAACTAAGTTTAGGGCTACCATTATTTATTATCTAATCAGTCAAAACTAAGCTGGAACTCTTACGAGGCATTCACGGTGCGGGTGATAGTATTCAGAACAGCTGCACTACATAATAAACAAGTAAAGTTTTTGCTTGCATTTCTTGATTGAATCAATGATGCAATGTTGCTGTCATTGATGCACATTGCTGCCGGGAATGTCAAACTGTCACATTTCCTTTTCCATATTGTGGCGGCAATTGATATGACTAACTAAACCATATGTATTCCATGCATTACACACACATACAGAGTTGTTGAATCTGTGCTGCATCACACTATTTGGACTTGTACATTCATGTGGTTACCCTCACAGACAAAAACATGGGTAAAAAAATTTCCAAGACACAGGAGACCTGATTTGGTGGACCCTCCTTGTGTTGGGCAGGGGGTACATCGTCAGCAGTGCAGCGGCGCATCTGGGAAGCTCTTGGTCCTTCCCCTAGAATACGGCGGCTTTTCGCTCCGTGTGGACGCCGTCAGCTGCCGGGGCTCGGAGAGGCCGGCGACGTAGAAGGATCTCCGTGTTGCTGCTCTGAGCATCCACGAGGAGCACACCCACATCATGCCAGTGATTCTGATCTCTCTGGTGAAAGGCGTGGCACCAAATTAAATATAGTGAGTACATAACGACCGACTGGATACAAGGAACAGGGCTCTGTACAACAAGAAAACAATCAATAGCCTCCATTTGCTTAATTCGGAACACGTTGATTGTTCAGTAGAGGATCCAAAGAAAAACATTTACTTAATCTGTACTATCTAAATATAGCAGGAGAGTGCAATATTATGTATGTAGTCTGGCGGATTAGTAGAAACTAGAATAAACCAGAATGCATAAAGAATGCGTGCAAAGAACATATATATATGTAGGATTGCAGATGTACATACTAATACCAACTAATGGTCAATGCACCTAGTAGGTGACGGAAACTACACCGTTAGAAGAAGGCAGCCATGGCCGGCCAAATCATGTCCCCGATCAAATGATTTCGATCGCTCGGATAATACATGCCGGCCGGGCGGCCAGCTATACATGAGCGGGCAAACTGCAACCTAGCTACTATACAAAGGAGTCTAGAACTCACAATAGAAAGGGTAGCAAGTTAACCTATTGAGGAGCCGTGTACACCCTAAGCTGAAAGACTAGTGGAGTAGTGTATAGATAATTGGCAGTGGGACAGATTCATGTAGCTAGTGAGATGATTATCCACACCTAGATGAGTGAACCATGATCATTTTCAACTTGATGGCAATAAAAAGATCATCAATTCTAGCAGGAAAGATCTATCGGTGCACAAATTTGTACAGTAGCTCGTGTGTCCTAAATCCTTGGAACGGCAACAAGAATTCTGCACCATCATCGGAGGGGCGTGCAAACATGTCGTCGTAATCGTCATCATCAAGAACAACTAGGACAAGACGAGCACACACATGCCCAGAGCACCATGTAGGAGTCTGCAGGACATGAGAAGCAAGCACGTACTTGTTGAGTGGCCGAAGCAGGACTTGCGCCGTGGTTGCAATGTGGGCGGCCTAGCACTCAGGTTTTGATGTAGCACGGACGCCGCTGCCGTGATCATGGACAACAAGCGGCGGTTGCTGGGATGTATCCAACAGGGCGGGCGCCATGGTTGTCGGTTCTAGTCGGTTGGTTGGCATCTGTCAAAGCACAAGTTGAGCATTGAGTTCATAGTGATATTTTTGCAGGCGGAAGATTGGTGGTGGAAAACTAGGCAGAAAAAAAGAGGGACACGAAAAGAATCGGCGTCGTGGTGGTTAGGATCTGAGTGCACGAGAGCCTCCTCCTCCCCTTGTGCGTCGTCGGCATCGAGACGCCCAGCTGCAGCTCCTTCAACCACCGACGGGAGAGCCTGGGGAGGCCAGCCTTGATCCGTTACCTCCTCCTGATGTGCACGGACAGGTGATAAAACCGAGGGTGGTCGGAGGGTGATAGGAGATGGGATCGGGACCTTACCATGGCCGGTGAGCACGACGCGGAGGAGATGAGATCGTCGGTGGTTGTAGCAGCTGGCCTTCTGTTGGCCGGCGGAATGGAGAGGGACGGACACCGTGCCCGGCTGTGCGTTGTCCTTCATCCTCTGATCGAGTTGAAGGGCGGAGTGGACGGCGGCCGCAGATCTGGCGAATGGAGGCGAGATGTGAAGGGGGTGGAGGCGGAGGCGAGAAGGAAAGGGGATCGAGGGAAACTGGAAGAGCGACAGGCGGCGAGATTTTTGCGTGGGAAGAAGCTGACCCACGCGTAGTATAGGGCTGGAGCTGGAGGCGTTTGGGTGTGTTGGATTTGTGGTTGAATGGACGGTTTACATGTGCGATCGATGTGCACTAATTTGGAGTGCTCTCATTGGTTAGAAGCGGCTCGATCCAACATCTTGAGCGATCCTCTCCGTCCCGTAATTATTCTGTTGCGCCGATTAAGGAGAGAATTACAGCTAAAATTGTTTCTGATCTTCTTGCCCATGGATTAATATATATTTTGACTTAAATAAATATCTCTCTCCTTTGTTGCGCTACTATATCTCCTCCATGCATGACATGCACCCAATCATCCACCGTACGTGATTTTAGGTATGTATCTGATTATTTCGAGTGAGGAGTAAATAAATTGCAGCACGGAGGAAAAAAAAAACTTCACATGCTCCTCCCGATTATTTAGGCCGAAATAAATGGCATCTTTGATATTCGACAAATCGCGAGACAGATGCGGGCTCACGGCCGAAGGCGGCTCGAAGAAGCGCACATTAGAGCAAATATCATTCTTGTACTCGGCCCATAGGAACGTATCACGGAATAATAGATCCACCCGCGCCTCCATGTTATCGTCTACGATGCCCTCTGCGGTTCCACCAGCTCCTCCTTGGACATGGTCCTGATCGCCAAGCGCAACCCCTCGCCCTCGTTGTTCCCGTTGGGTGCTTGATCCTAAATTGCGATGATGCAACTATATAGGACGCAAGCATGAGCTCGCCATGTTATCGCCATTACCTCCCGGACTGAATCTTCTACATTGAGATTTGCCTCTAGCGAGAGCACCACCTCCCGCCTCGTCGTTGACGTTTTCGGATGTGTGCCTGTCGACGTTGTAACCAACTATATGCGTACGAATCGACTACACCATGTGGCCATCGTTGGAGTTGGCCGATGAAAGATGAAAGCCAAGACAGAAGTTTGAAATGGCACTTTCTTCACAAACTACACTATCTTGGAGAAAGTTTCTCGACTTAGAGAGTAAAACTCCCATTTCGAGACAACTGAAACTTTTTTTATAACGACTTGGCCTCTGTTTGTTTTTACTTTGTTCATATACCTTAGTTTGGATTTAAAAAATTACATAAAATGACCATTTTTAGGTAGAATTTTCGTTCTTCAAGCCGATGACCATGGGATCACAAAGTCGAACATGTGCCACCATGACTCCTCGAGCTACAACTCGTGCCATTGGGTACCCTTCACTGGGGCGTCACAAAACCGCTTCGTCATGGTGGTGTTGGCAATAGGTCCTGACCTCGACGCATGGGCTCCTTTGCCGGATATCGGGCGCGATGCGGAGTTTGAGATTGAACTTCGGGTTAAAATTTGACCACCTCCTTATCGCTACCGAGTCTGTTCCAGATGTTCCCCTTGGAGCGTCTATCGTGGATTGGATGATGACGTCCACATGAAGGGGACGTACTCAGTAGCCTTGTTGGCACCCAGGATGAAGAACTTGTGATCGGTCGATGTAGTCATCCCTAGCTAGGGATGTAAATGGGTCCATAAATGGCGCCACAAAATCCCCGTTCATTTATCTTTATAGTTCATTTTCTGGGTCTTTAACTATTTTACCAAAATAAGTGGACACCGGGATTAAACGGGAGGTCGTTTACATCCCTATCCCAAACATACTAACACGATGTGTTTTTGGTCTTAGATGTCCAAGATCCAACTCTAGCGTGTTACCGGCTTCACCGACCATCACCTTCCCTCTTGTGATTTTACGGACTTATAGCTCGAAACTCCCACTTCAGGCGAAACGTAGTGAATATTTACAAGAGTTGGGTAGATCTTGTTTTTTGGTTGTTTCTAGGGGCTAACTTAACACAACCAAGCATTTGGTTTCACTTTTATACCCTCTTTCAGAGCACGTGTATGGGTATCCCCGAAAGTTAGGCTTTTCTAGAGCAGGTCTAGGGTTTCGCAGGGGAGGGGCTTCAGATTGTCCGAATCCAACCAAAACCTAGGTGGTTCCATATATACAAGTTTGTTTTGGGTATTAGATGTCCAAGATCCCACTCCGGCGTGTGACCGACTTCACCGACAATCACCTTCTCTCTTGTGATTTTATGGCATATAGCTCTAAACTCCCACTTCGGCCAAAACATAGGGAATCTTTTCAGGAGTTGGGTAGATATTCTTTTTGGTTGTTTTTATGGGCTAACATAACACAACCAAGCAATTGGTTGCACTTTTTTACCCTCTTCTGGCGCACGTGTAGGGGGTAGCCCGGAAAGTTAGGGTTTTCTACAGGGGTTATAAGGTTTCGTCGAAGAGGGGATCTAGATTGTCTGAATCCAACCAAATCCTAGGTAATGCCATATTACATGTGTACAAGTGTGTTTTGGGTATCAGATGTCCAAGATCCCACGCTGGCGTGTGACCGGCATCACCGGCCATCACCTTCTCTCTTGTGTTTTTATGGACATATTGCTCGAAACTCCTACTTCGGGAGAAACACAGGGAATCTTTTCAAGAGTTGGGGTAGATCTTGGTTTTGGTTGTTACTAGGGTCTAACCTAACACAACCAAGCAATTGGTTGCACTTTCCTAACCTATTTCGGCGCATGTGTAGGTGGTAGCCCAAAAAGTTAGGGTTTTCTACAACGGATTTCGCTGGAGAGGGGCTTCGGATTATCGGAATCCAACCAAGACCTAGGTGGTGCCTTATAACATGTGTACACATGTTTTTTGGGTTTATATGTCCAATATATCACTCCGGCGTGTGACCGGATTCACCGGACATCACCTTCTCTCTTGTGATTATGGACATATAGCTCGAAACTCCCACTTTGGGCGAAAAAGTATGAAATATTTTCAAAAGTTGAGTAAATATTTTTTTGGTTGTTCCTAGGGGATAACCTAACACAAACAAGAAATTGTTTGAACTTTCTAACCTCTTCCAGCGCACGTGTAGGGGTAGCCCAAGAAGTTAGGGTTTTCTGCAGCGAGTCTAGGGTTTCGTCGGAGAGGGGCTCCGGATTTTATGAATCCAACCAAACCCTAGGTGGTGCCATATCACATGAGTACAATTGTATTTTGGTTAAATGTCCAATATACCACTCTAGTGTGTGACCGGCTTCACTGGCCATCACCATCTCCCTTGTGATTTTATGGACATATAGCCTGAAACTCCCACTTCGGACGAAACGTAGGCAATATTTTTAAGAGTTGGGATAGATCTTGTTTTTTTCTTGTTCCACGGGGATAACCTTTAAAAACCAAGAAATTGGTTGCACTTTTCTATCCTCTTCCGACGCACGTGTAGGGAGTAGCCCGAAAAGGTAGGGTTTTTCTCCACCGGGTCTAGGATTTCGCTGAAGACGAGCTCCAGATTGTCTGAATCCAACCAAGACCTAGGTGGTGCCATATCATATGTGTACACATATGTTTAGGTTGATATGTCCAAGATCTCACTCCGGTGTGTGACTGTCTTCACCGGCCATCACCTTCTATCCTGTGATTTTATGGACATATAGCTCGAAACTCCCACCTCGGGCGAAACGTAGGGATTATTTTCAAGAGTTGAGTTAGATCGTGTTTTTGGTTGTTCATAGGGGCTAACCTCAACGAAGCAATTGGTTGCACTTTTCTATCCTCTTCCAACGCATGTGTAGGGGGTAGTCTAAAAAGGTAGTGTTTTCTACAGCAGTTCTAGGGTTTCGCAGGAGAGGAGCTACGAATTTTCTGAATCCAACCAACACCTAGGTGGTGCCATATCACATGTGTACAAATATATTTCGGGTATTATATGTTTAATATCCCACTTTGGCGTGTGACCGGCTTCACCGACCATAACCTTCTTTCCTATGATTTTATGGACATATAACCCGAAACTCCCACTTCGGGCGAAACGTAGGGAATATTTTAAATTAAGAGTTGGGGTAGATCTTATTTTTGGTTGTTCCCAGGGGCTAACCTAACAGAACCAAGAAATTGGTTGCACTTTACTACCCTCTATTGTCTGAATCCAACAAAAACCTAGGTGGTGCCATATCACATGTGTACAAGTGCGTTTTTGGTCTTAGATGTCCAAGATCCCACTCTAGTGTGCGACCGGTTTCACCATCCATCACCTTCTCTCTTGTGATCTTATGGACTTATATCTCGAAACTCCTACTTCGTTCGAAACATAGGGAATCTTTTCAAAAGTAGGTGTAGATCTTGTTTTTGGTTGTTCTTACGGGCTAACCTAACACATGCAAGATATCGTATGCACTTTTATACCCTCTTCCGGCGCACGTTTAGAGGGTAGCCCGAAAAGTTAGGGTTTTCTCCACTGGGTCTAGGGTTTCGTCGGAGAGGAGCTCTGGATTATCTGAATCCAACCAACACCTAGGTGGTTCCATATCACATGTTTAAAGATGTATTTTGGATATTATATGTCCAATATCCCACTCCGGCGTGTGACTGACTTCGCCGACCATAACCTTCTTTCTTATGATTTTATGGACATATAGCCCGAAACTCCCACTTCGGGCGAAACCTACAGAATTTTCTTAATTAAGAGTTGGGGTAGATCTTGTTTTTGGTTGTTCCTAGGGCCTAACCTAACAGAATCAAGAATTTGGTTGCACTTTGCTACCCTCTTCCGGCGCACATGTAGGGGTAGCTCGAAAAGGTAGGGTTTTCTCCGGCGGGTAGGATTTCGCCGGAGAGAGGCTATTATTGTCTGAATCCAACCAAAACCTAGGTGGTTCTATATCACATGTGTAAAAGTGTGTTTTTGGTGTTAGATGTCCAATATCCCACTCTAGTGTGCGATCGGTTTCACCGGCCATCACCTGCTCTCTTGTGATTTTATGGACTTATAGCTCGAAACTTCTACTTTGTTCGAAACGTAGAGAATCTTTTCAAGAGTTGGTGTAGATCTTGTTTTTGGTTGTTCTTAGGGGCTAACCTAACACATGCAAGAAATCAGATGCACTTTGCTGCCCTCTTCCGACGCACGTGTAGGTGGCAGCCCGGAAAGTTAGAGTTTTCTCCAGCGGGTAAAGGGTTTCGCTGGAGAGGGGCCCTGGATTGTCTGAATCCAACCAAGTCTTTATGAGACGAAGACCCTTGCATGTCTCACGTCTCGTTGTGGACTATTGACAGAGGATCTTGCCCATGACTTTATGGTCCTACATCAACCGCCGCCTATCAAATCGAAAGGTCGCGCCTAAACTTTCACCCACATACCATCTTACATACTTAAACATCACCATGTATAGAAAGAGGACATACACATCTGATGGAGTCACCGTTGATGTGTCGCCGACAACGTCCATAAACTCTAACATTGTCGATCTAAATGACCGACGAGCAAGTGTTTCTACCAACTCCGAGACGCTGACGAGTTAGTTTGGGGAATTATTCGCAAGGGTGCCGGTCCCGCTACCCCAACGATGGACCACAATCAAACTGGACCTAACCCTAACTACCATGTTAGAACATGGGAACAAGGCCCCCCTCCTTCCTGCTGCCAAAGCGGCAAGCAAAGTTGGATAGACTAACACCCTCGCCGATGGAGATTGGAGGAACTATTTTACCCCCCCCCCCCCCCGTATTCACTTTGATATATTAATCGAATTAGCTATTGCAGTTACATACCGACCATTCGGTGGCACAAAAGAATTTTTAGCTGGTCGAGCTAATTCATTCTCGTATGTTTGGTTACTCGAACATGCACATCCAGTTGTTGGCACACCCATTAGGAACTGCGTCCACCGAGGAGAGCCATTGGCGATCAATCTGTATAGCTAGCCGTATATGACCTAGACAATTAATTGTCACCCGAGTCTTCCATTTGTTTTGAAGGAATGAGACATCACTGGGTTTCTCGCTGCCGCAACAACAAAATCGACGATGTGAGGTGTGTTGCCGACCAAATTGTTGGAATTCTTGTCCTCTCATGAACGATGGGGTTGCTTCCTGTGACAACCATGATTCACGCGGAAAACTCCCACTACCTTGCCATGCCGGCTGTTTCACTGTTTTGTTGGCATAACTAAGGTCGGCGGAAAGACGGAAGTCCGTTGGAGGTTCGCCTTCCTTTGTAGGCACGGGATAGGACGTGGCCTTTCTTTGTAGGCATGGAAGAGCATCGACCAGGAAAAAATCTAGCTGCCATCACATTGTCATGTACTTCTGTAAATCATTATTTTTATGTTAGAAGATATCTATTGACTTCTATTTCATGTGCAAAGAAGATTAATGAATCGTTCCTTTCTGGTTTCATGAAATTCACCCATTGTAATATTGTGATGTAATTTAAAATTTTAGTTATTTTATAGCATATAATTTAAATGTGCATGGCATCATGTTCAAACCGTAAAAAAGGCGAGAAAATTGGGTCCGCTGAGTTTGAGAGAACAAAGAGAGAAAAAAGTGATCGCAATAAGCTCAAAAATGATTTAAGACATTCGCAGGGGTACAACAATGTTGGGCAAATAGTAGAGCATGAGGATGTATTGTTTTGACATTTTCTCACCAGTTTTCGGGGCTACAACAAATTGTTTTTATATTAGTATTTCCAACCTTTTCTTTACTTTGCTTTCAACGGACCTCGTGCGCTACACAGAGGTGTTATGGAAAACCACTATTTTAGCGGCCTCCTGCGCTTTTCGGGCTTTAATTATTACAAAAAAATTGGGCGTTCCAAGATAATCATCTCGCTTTTTTCTATACACAAGGAGTGACATAAAAGTCATTTGGTTTTTCTGCTACCCCTTATCGAGGGTTATAACACACAAGTTTGTTTTCTCGGGATGATCTTAATGTCGAACTATTGTAGGCGGACGGTTACCGTGCAAAAACTCGCCATTTTCTAGTTTTCCCGTTTCTGACCTCACAAATTATCTTTAAATGGTTACTAAGGTGTCACCAAACTCGCTTCTCAGTGGGCGATCCCATCTGCCGTTACACCACCACGACAACCGTTGACATCGAAATCGGATATAGCATAGAGAATAGGCTCACAATAGACCAAAATGTAGTCGATATGTTTCGTGGAAAATACACCCCTTATTCTATGTTTAGATTAAAGAAGCATGTATCATAAAATGTAATCACTAGTATTTTATTGAGGCACGTGTTGGTATGTCAGACACTAGCTATCTAGTTGCATCCCATCATCGCGGCGGTGGACTTTGTGAATGAGTCTTCGAAGCGCCGTCTTGAATTCCGAGAACTCTACAATATCAATATATTTGTTCAATTAGGAAACACCGTCTAAAAGGAAGAAGCCATTAATTAGTTCTCCCTTCATCCGAATAGTATGTGCACTAAATTTTTCGATGCATGAAATAATAATTGGTGAAAGTAAAAACACAATTGGACGACATGAGCAATACTCTCTCCGTCCTGAAATAAGTGTACTTTTCACTTTTTGGGAAGTCAAACATTTTAAAGTTTGACAGTTTTATAGAAAAATGTAACAACATTTATGATACTAAATTGGTCTCATTAGATCCGTTTCGAAATGTAGTTTCATAATATATATATTTTCTACAAAGTTGGTCAAATTTTAAAAAGTTTGACCGGGCCCAATTCTAGAAGTATACTTATTTCACGACGGAGAGAGTACATGTTATTTTATACTGATAAAACATATTAGGTCTTCATGTGCAATTTGGTTGATAGTTATTATTACTTACTTTTCCCACTTTCAAGTGTCGATACCAACACACTCCTATTATTTCATGTGCTAGCGACCGGGCTCACATGAAATCATAGGCAGTATCCATGAAAAGCATGTCGTTATAAAGGAACAATTTATTAGTTTTTTGCACATGAAATAAAGTGTATAATATAATAATTTGTGGAAATTAAATACAGTATACATAATTAAAAAATAGTTAATCCAACATGATGAAAATGATGGTCAACCCGATCACACTAGACCATACACATAAGTGACCCGTATTTGGCATTGTCTCACGAGCGGAATAATACATCTTATGCAAATTAGTCGTATGAGTTTGACAAAACAAAAAGTGATTAGAATTCGCTCGATTTTGTTGAGCACTTTTAGACCCACTATTTCACATGTCGACTCACGTTACCAAGCCCTTATTTTGTGCGTGAAGATATATAGCCATCACATATCATTCTTTTTGCAGTAGAAACCGAAACTAAGGAAGGGAGAGGACACAATTGTCATCATGGAAGATGTAGTGTCCTCCAACATTGGGGGGTGACCGGGGTAGCACTTACCGGGCGTGGTGGCGACATGGGAAGGGTGGCGCAGCCAGGTGGTAGCTAGGAGACGATTGGGAGATTGCTGCTGGGGGACCTTCCCCATGATGATCCATCCGGCAGCGACGGTTCAAGTGGTGACAATGGTAAGTCGGTGGTGGAGGAAGTTGTTATTAGGGCGTGCACTACAAGCGGAATACCGGGTGGTATTAGGGTTTTACCGGGACGAAGAAGATGACTTGTAGCCTTTTTTTACATGTTGCTGGGGGTCTTGATAACCGACATCGCCTGAATTCCCATACGTCCGATCACGGCTTAGCAATTCCCGACGTGACCTAGGAACGATCATCATGTTAAAGCAAGCTTATTCCATGGCTTCGACAAGTTACATGTGTGCGTTAATATGAGTCAGGTCGACCTCCTCCTTAGCGCATGTAATTTAAGGTAGTACTTGTCGTAAGAAAATAAATGGAAAAATGCACTGCATACATTCATTATCTCTACGTGGATGAAGTTACCAAAAAAAGAAAATAATTTAGTTGTCATCGGACAGGAGTAAAAATGCAATTGGACGACATGAGCAATACATGTTATTTTATGTTGATAAAACATATTAGTTCTTCATGTGCAATTTGGTTGATAGTTATTATTACTTACTTTTCCCACTTTCAGGTGTCGATGCCAGCACATTCCTATTATTCCATGTGCTAGCTACGAGGTTCACATGAAATCATAGGTAGTAACCATTAAATACATGTCCTTATGAAGAAACAATTTATTAGTAAATAAAGAGTTTGATATAATAATTTGTGGACGTATAGTATACATAATTGAAAAATGGTTAATCCAACATGATGAAAATGATGGTCAACTCGATCACACTACCCCACAGACATAAGTGACCCATATTTGTCATTGTCTCACCACCGGGGCGATGCATCTTATGCAAGTTAGTCGCGTGAGTTTGAGAAGACAACAAGTGATTAGAAATCGCTCGAATTTGTTGAGCATTTTTAGACCTGCTATTTCACATGTCGACTCGCGTTACCAAGCCCCTTATTTTGTGCGTGAAGATATATAGCCATTACATATCATTCTTTTTTGTAGTAGTATCCGAAACTAGGGGAGGGGGAGAGAAACATTATCATCATGGAAGATAGTGCCCTCTAACACTGAGGGATGACCGGGGTAGCGCCGACCGGGCGTGGTGGCGGCATGTGAAGGGTGGTGCAGCCAGGTGGTAGCTAGGAGACGGTTGGGAGAGTGCTGGCGGGGGGCCTTCCCCATGATGATCCATCCGAAAGCGACGGCTCAAGTGGCCATAGGGGTAAGTCGGTGGTGGAAGAAAGTTGTTAATTATTAGGGAATGCAGTAGAGACGGAACACCAGGTCGTAAGGTCTTTTCGGGATAAAGAAGATGACTTGTGGCCTGTTTTTACATGTTGTTGGGGCCTTGATAACCGACATCGCGGGAGTTCCCAATCATCGTCTGATCGCGGACTAGCAATTCCCAACATGCCCTAGGAACGATCATGATGTAAATGCAAGCTCATTTCATGGCTTCGACAAGTTACATGTGTGCGTCAATATGGAGTATCATCCGTCGCGCCGCACCATATGAAATCAGATCGACCTCCTCTTTATTGCACGTAGTTTAAGGTAGTACTTTGTGTGAGTGTGTCATGATTCTGTATTGCGTCGGGTCAAAGGGTACTTGGTCTTATGTATCATCGTAAGACAAGAAATGGAAATACAATGTACTGCATACATTCATTATTTTTTTTGCGGGAAACTTTCTAGAGCTTTATTCAACCAACAAAGTCCTAGGATCATCAGCCAAAAGGCTAGTGACTAGGAAGCTAGGTGCACCAGCGAACCAACTATCTGTCACCTGCAGTGAGCAAGCAAGCCTCGCGCACAGGTGAGCCAAGTTGTTGGCCGCCCGATTAACATGTTGTATTCCAAAGGAATTAAAAGAAGAAGCTAGCTCTCCAATTTCTACTAAAAGAGGCACAATCACAGCTCGTGAGTTGCTACGAAAATTCCAGAGATTCACTATCTCCAGGCAATCTGTTTCTATTATTACTTCTTTATATCCACGAAGCTTGGCGAAGATAACTCCTTCACGAACTGCTAGCGACTCGGCAATGAGGAAATCCGTGACTCCCAGAAGGGGTTTGCTCCAAGCACCAACTAGGGAAGAAGAACGGACAATACCGCCTGCACCGCCATTCCGCCAGTCGCTCCGTCAGTATTGATTTTAAGCCATCCCATATCAAGCGGCCGCCATCCAAAACCTGGCAAAACAACAGCCTGTTGCCGAGGAATCTCAAGCATTGCAATGTCCTCCTTAATTCGACGGATTGAAAACGTCGGATCAGACAAATCCTGCTCATGTGTCACTCGGTTACGAGAGTGCCATATTGACCACATCACTGAAATGATATCCGCTCTGCGCTGATCTGAGAACCGTGAGTCACATAAGATATCACGCGCCAAAGTATCTGGATGAAGTCGAGGCATCCGAAATTTAAACCACTGTTCTGCTTCAGTCCAGAATTTTTGCGCATGCGAGCAATGTAACCATGCATGCATGAGGTCCTCTTCCATAGCATGACAAACCTTGCATCTGCTATTTTCCTTAATATGCCGCCTATTTAGCGTTTTCTCGTCCGGCAAGATCTCACGAATAACCCGCCACCAGAAAACTCGAATCTTAGCCTGAACCTTTAGTTTCCATAAAGAATTCCACATACATTCATTAGCTCTACGTGGATGAGTACATGCATGCATGAAATTAGTCGAACAAGTTAGCTGTTACGGACGGGAGAAAATTAACTGCAGACGTCAGGCCCATTGACGGTCAAAAGGAAAATAAACTAACAGGGCCCGTGTCAAGTCTCTGGTCCAACTTGGGCCAACAACCCACAGGCCCAGTTTCTGCTCGGAGCCGTCCGAAGGAGATCGACGGTTTCTGTTGATCGTGGCCTGAACCAGAAACCCTTACGCCATTTCTCCCGAGTCCCGACGACAGAGCGGCGGCGCGCACAGAAACCACGGCGTCGCAGCCGGCTAGCTCGCCGTCGCGCACGTGCGTCGGTAGAACGATGCGCGGCGCTCCGCCGAGCTAGCCTGCCAGCGTTGCACCCGTGGGCGCCGGCCATCAGGACGCGGCGGCCGTCGTTCGCCACATGCTGCAAGGATCACCACGAACCACAGCGTCAAGGTGCTGCTGGTGGACGCCGGCGGGGGGACGCCCTGCTTCCCCGTGCCGTTCGTGAGGCCGCTCCGCCGCAGTAGGCCAGCGCATCTCCTGGGCTCCGTCCTGGCGGTCTCCTTCGACGTGCTCGCCGTTAACAAGGCCGCGCCCGCCGCCGCCGCGCAGCTGGTGAGACACCTCTCTCTTTCTCCCCGATCAGCCCCGAGTATTCAAAAAGTTCGATCTTGCCCTGCTTCCACGTTCTTGCGGTCGAATCCTCGTAGCTTTGTTGGAAGGTTCATGAGGGCGTTCTCGATTTAGGGATGCAAAATTCTACTGAGTAGCTAGTCCAGATTGGGCTGAATAGAAGCCTACATCCGATGCTTCATAATTTCTCTGTCTACTGATCCTGTTATCTCAACCTTCTTTTATTTTACTGCAAGAATCGGTTTAGAACTGTTTGGGTGTAGTTTGGTTGCTCAAGGATGGACACTAGTTTAACTATAACCTGGTAAGGTCACTTGTTAATTGAGGACCATGTACCTACGTGATTTATACTACTCCCTCCGTTCCATAATATAACTGTACTGTTGTAACTGCAGTGAGCCAGTTATGCTTGCAAGTGAACAGTTTGGGTTCTCAATTGTCAAATATTGGAACCTTTTCAATTTATAGAACCAGCTGTGCTTGTATACGCAAAGTAGATTCTAAACTATTAAATACGTGTTATTTAATTCCAAGTGTCTTAGCTTTATGCTGGCAGTGTCGAGGTGCTCGCCCCCAAGGCCCACTGTTGCTACCTCGAAGCGGCGTTCAGTAGCACGTCCTGGTGGTCTCATCCGATGTGTTTGTCAGGAACATGGCCGTGCCCGCCGCCGCCGCGCAGCTGGTGAGACACCTCTCTCTAGTCTCTGCTCGATCTTGCAGGGCCCTGCCCCGATTATAAAAGAAATTGATCTTGCCATGTTTTCATGCCTTCCGATTGGATCCTCGTAGCTGTTTCGGTAGGTTCATGAGAGTGTTCTTTGATTTACTGCAGGATTGCGATATCCTAGCTAGTTCATATGGTTCTGACTATGTTTTGGTTCAGATTGGTTTGAGTGTAATTTGTTCAACTATAGCCTAGCCTGATAAAGGATACTTGTTAATTGAGGACCATGTACTGATTGGTAGGAATTAATTTATACTGTAGCTATTTATGCTTGGAGTCTGTAGCAATTAATTTATTTATTCTGCAATAGTTGAAGCTACTTTAGGATCGCCTGGACAATAGTTAAACAGCACTTCAAATCACCCTTGATTGTCTTTAATTAAGAATTGTACTGTGTGGTCTTGATCAGGCTTTGGTTAGGAAGCAACTGTTCTAGTTCTAGATGAGCAATAATATCTTATTTACCTCGTGTTAGTTATTTAACATGCTAATATTGTGCTGAAAAAACACGAGTATTAAGCATGATTTGTGCTATAATTATTACTGCTTGTTAAATAAACTAGGCACTTTTTGGGGTTGCTTCTGATTGGTGCATTCCATGTGCCGGGATGTCCCATCTGCAAGTGTCTGTGATGTCCAGTCTCTCTATTTCCACCAAGCAAATAGCATGCAATTCCCTTGACTCGAGGGTCTAGTTTTTCTGATCAAAATTTTGCATGTTTTGCTGTTTGTTGAACCGTTGAGAGCATACTCTGTGTTTGCGCTGGGGGATTGAGGAGCAGGAACTCGAAGGACTACCCCACCAAGAGGTTGCCTCGGAGATTGGTAGGCGATGTCCTCCTCGAGCTCCTGCAGCTGGCTAATGCTGCTGCTATTGGCGTCGATCCGGAGCTGCGTCTCCTGCGGGCGGCCACGTCTCCGATAGTCTGTCTCGACACCGACGAGGATGGCGCCGCCGCCATACCATACCAGAAGCTGTGATAATGAGTCTTAGGGAGCTGGAATCGGGAATTCTTGTAATATTGAGTCTTGCAATGAATGAATGAAGATTGTACTTAATATTTTGTAATACTCGAGACCGTACCAGAAGCGAAGCTGTGATGATTGTAAGCTTAACACAAATAAGGGGCTGTGGATTTGAGTGACTCGTCGGTGGGCGTGGAAAAGATGGAATCGATTTATCGAACCCGAGCCAAAGAAAGCTAGAATCCCGTAATTTAATTTTAGGAAGGGAGCAGAATTATCGCTAGATAGTCGCTTGCTTGCTTTGGCTCCTGTCAAGGCCTGAAATGAAGGTGAAATGCACGTGGCTAGCTCCCTGGTGTTCCAAGGTTGGTAGATTGGGTGCGTGAACAAGCGGCGCGAAAAAAAGAAGGAATCGAACGGGCCAAAGCGCCACCGTAATTAGCGCTAGTGTTGTGAAAGGTAAGTCCGTCCTGGATTCTCTCTCCCTCCACCGTGTATCGGCGAGACATGCGCGCGCGTGAGGGAAAAAAAAAAAGAGGAGGCGATCGAAAGCACGATGCTTTGGAGATTTGTAAGTAAGCTTGTGCGTGTTCGATCGCTTCACCCCTGCATGTCGCTTTGATTACGTCTCACCGTGATTTCTTCATCTTTGAGCATGCCTGCCTGTGCAGGTGTACCATCCGAACATCGACACCGAGGGGAAGATAAGCAAGGTAGTCCTGTGCACGATAAGCAAGGTCGTCTCCGTCCTCTACGACCCTTTGCTCCGGAGTCGCGCGCCAGTACACGCACCAGCGGCCTCTTTTCGAGGAAACGGCCAGAGGCTGGGCGCATCGTTACGCATCGGCGCCCGTCGTTTCCTTCTATCCAGGGAAGACATGAACGAGCGGGCTCAGTTCGAGGAGACGGCCAGGGAGTGGACCCGCAGACACCGTTCTGTGACACGTTGGGATCCAGATCGATCGTGGGATGCAACCAGTGGGCTTGCTGGGCCAGGAGGGGCTGAGATGCACGGATTAGGCAATGTTGGACGGAATATAATCCTTTGCTCACTCGGACTCGACTAGCACGGGTCTAGTTGGAGTCGGTTTCGGTATCCTACGGTTCTGAGTCCTCCGTGCCTATATATGCATCTATCGGGGCAGAGTTTCAAAAAGAAGTCGATCACACCTAGAGCCCCTGATCTTGGCGGCGGCGTTGAGAAGAAAAAAAGGAGAAACTTTCACAAGGGAGAGAGAGTACAGCAGGAAACAGCTTATTAGAGATGACGGGGATCACCCCTGAGACGCAGCTGCATGAGGAGATACCGAGAGCTTTGCTCTGCATCCAAGAGAAGTACTTGGCCAAGAAAAAGAGTAGGAAGATGGACGGGGAGATATTGCGGCTGCTCAGCGATATGTCCAACATGTTGGATCTACGTGGCGATGACGATGAAAAGGATGAGATAGAGGACAGTGGGGATACCAATGAGGGCACCATGGTCAAATCAGATAACGAACATGCATGTCCCATGGCCAAGATGACGGCCGCAGACGAGGAGATGGCAGATGAGGCGGAGGATTTCGCCGAGTACCGCACGGACTGGGAATACGCATGGAGCAAAACCTGCGGTTCCTTTGAACACATGAGTGAGTAAAACATCCTGCCTTCTGCTAATTGTGTCACGGGGAAATTAGGGGTTTATTATTCCGGTTAATTCATGTCAGATCCTAACACACGTTTTTTTTTTTGACTTGGGTGCTGCAGCGGCATTGAGTTCCATGCAATTTACATACTACACACCTGGACGCAGACCGGCCAACAATGTCGCTACCACTCATCCCACCTTGCAGATATACTCCATCAAGCTCGCAGAAATAGCTGGTGGCCTTGAATGGCCGTTGTCTGTGTATGGTGTGGTTGCGGTCCGTGACCCCGTGGATCACAACCGTAACTTTCTCTTCTACTGCGATAGGAAGAGATCTCAAGAACTGACAAAGAATGTACGTATCTCTGTTTGCTCTTCATTCTCTTCATTTGTATGAGCTGCTGATTAACGGGGTTTTATCGTTCGTGCTTGCAGGATCCTTTCTTGCGCTTGATTGGGCCGTCTCGTGCTATTGTATATACATACGAGGTCAACTTTGAAATGGAGCTAAAAGTAAAAGGTGCAACCGAGTCTCAAGATAAAGCATTGATCAGTGAAGGGCGCAACCGTCTCGAAGTATTTGGCCATGAGGATGTATCTACCGTTTGCTTCGAGAATTGTTTCTGCACGATGGAGTTATGTGCGCAGATTGTTGAGAAAACAACCCAGGCCACTATCTTGGGTGTCCAGGTTGAGGCTGGGCAATGGCCTTTTACATATGGTGCCCGAGTTGCTTGCTCCTCGCTAGCAGGTGAAGTGGTGGTCACTGAAGATAACCGAGTCACTTTTGTTACTTCTCCCTCATGTGGGGAAATTGTGATGCTTGATTCCAAAGATGGAGGAAAATTGAAAGGGGGCGGTGGTTACCTACATCTTCCAAGGAGTGTTATTTCTGTAGAGGATCAAGGAAGTTTGGATGTTGACATACAAGCCTACTCCAAATCTGGTGTTATTGCTGCACGGTGTCATGTCAGATTCCCAGCCAAATTTAGCAAAATAACCAGGAAAAGTTGTTACCTTGGAGGCGTTAAGCTGGTGGTTACCATTGCTTGGTCCCTAGTTGCTAGGGACAAGAGTGATATTATGGCACTAGGATGTTTGGTTTAAGCTTGCGGCTACTGATATCTATGTGGGCTATTGGAGTTTGGTGGTAGTATCTGTGTATAAGTTAAGCTAGCTATATAAAGTGTTGCGTAGTAATATCGACTGTAACTTTCTTTGAGCTATCTGTGTATCGACGCGGGCCAGGCGCACACTTTTGGCTCCCGGTCGCCTCCTCTCGGGCAACTCCGGAGTCCCCCGAAACCCTAGCCCACCTCCCCTCCTTCCTCGCGGATCTGTGGCCGCTGCCGTCGCCGGCCGGCGGCGGTGGCGGCACCCCACTGGCAGCCGGCTGGTGGGGATGGTGGGCGCCCCGGCGGCGGCGGTTCGGTGGCGCGAGGTGGCGGCGGCGTCGCTGGCCTGGCCTGGCTCTCGGGAGGCCCCTAGTCTTCTGTCAATTTTGTCAAACACTCTATATTCTAAAACATTAGCTAAAGCAGAGGGATGTACAACACTAATTACACGCTAGATATTCTAAAAGGAACATATATCAAAATGTGCCGGTAAGTGCTAGTAGTATGGAAATAGCAAACTAATGGAAGCGGTAGTTATTTGATATTCAATTATTATACTAAATAGATGAAGATATTGCATCCCTTTTGCACTTGCATTGTATTTTTCCGGTATTTTACCTCTTAAGTAAATCATGAATCTATGGATTACTGCATTTTAAATTGATACTCCATATGTCTTGGCCCCTCCTTATCATCCATACATTATCAGATGGTTGTTAAAAATGGTTTAGAATGATTATTTCCGAGACGCCGTTTCATATGATTTTATTTGTAGTTTGAGAAATATTAAATAGCAATCCACGTATAACAAAAGCTGGAATATATATGTGGTGGATTGAAAATGCATTTATTTTTTAATAAAATGTACTCCTCCGATCCATTTTAAGTGTCGTAGGAAAACAACAAAATCAGAGTTTTTGTTGGTCTGGAGAGAGTTTATTTTTTTAGGTCGTTGGTGAATGACCGGGCCTCCATAGAGCGGCCGCCAGGAGCAACCGCGTCATTTGCGGCCGCAGGCCGGATCACCCACAGCCCACCTCATTCCCTAAGAAAAAAAAGCTTAGTCCAGCCCGCTTGCTTCTGTGTCGAAACCCACGGTCCCAATGCGAACGCTGGTGCCTCCTTTTCGTGTCGACGGGCTAGTGCCATCGTCGAAAAGCCCGTGCGGGCGCCAGCGAGAAACGGGCGCCGAAAGCTCTCTGTCGAAAAAAAATGTGGCGGCGTCATGTGAAGAACGCAACGGAGTGCGAATGCAACGTCGGCATGCTACCATGTTTTGACACCCTATGTTGCTTACGACACACACAATCGCCCGCCGCTGGAGGATACTTCGAGCCGCTCCATGGGCTCGAGCCGAAGGCCGTGATGAACGGGAATAGAATACGCTACCACTGTACGAGCTAAACCACCGAATAAATTTCTTGTCTCTGGCAGCTACGAGAGCGTCTGCATGCACAGTGTAGTATAGCTGAGCCGTCGTCACGTTGAAGAGACGTCTCGCTCTCTCGCACCACTAATATATATCCAAACTAACTATATCCATGCACTAGTACAGTGTACGTACAGTCTCATGGCCGACTGCCCGACCCCAGCCCGAATCGCAGTCGACCGAGAGCAGCAGAAAGATTAGGGCCTCTTTGGATCACAGGATTGGAAAACATAGGAATCAAGAAAACAGAGGATTCTCACAGGTTTATCAGTGTAAAACAGAGGATTACAAAATACAGGAAAACTGTAGGTACAGTCGTTTGGATGGAACATAGGAAAAACACAGGAAAAGTGCCTCGATCCTACGCAACCGAGTCTTAAAAAGAGGTTGGAGTGGATGTTTGAATTCCTATGGGATTGAGGCATAGGAATCCAATCCATAGGAATTTTGTCACTAACATTCCTTTGATCCAAAGGCAATCCATAGGAAAATTCCTAAGGATTGTAAGCCTACAAAAATCCTGTGAAATTCCTGCAATCCAAAGAGGGCCTTATTGGACGTTTCGGTTCGGACGCCACTAGTTGGCCGGCCCGCACCGCACGTCCGTCCGTACCCACATGTACGAGCGAATTCAGTCGACGAGCACCCAGGTTGGTTGGACGCTGACCCGAGAGCCGAGCGCGCACGGGACCGGCCGATGGTGATGGATCAACGGCCAGCCGGCGGGGTTCTCTCTCAACCGCGTGGCCGAGCTGATAGGCAGATAGCTAGCCATTACTACGACAACTTAGTTTTTGCAATATGATTACTACGAGTACTGTTTATTATTCGTTTTTCTAAGTAAGTAGTGTGCTCACTAATACTCCCTCTGTCCCGGAAGCCGGTAGTACAAGTTATATACTCTTAGATGAAATGATTCAAAAATTTATAATGATATATTTTAATATTACTCCCTCTATTCACTTTTATAAGACATCTCAATTTTTGCCACATACAATCTAAAATATGTGAATCTAGACATATTTTACACATAGATTCACTCATTTTACTATATATATGGGCAAAATTGAAATGATAAGAAGTGTGACTTATAAAAGTGGACGGAGAGTTTATACAATTTATATTATGTTGGTCAAATTGACGACCTAGTGACACACACATGACCTATAAACAGGGACGGAGGGAGTATAAAAAAATATCACGAAAGGTTCTCACAGAAACTAACAAAGACATCATGCACACAAGACTGCCCTAAAAACATTTCGGAAATAATACCCATACACAGAAACACACAACAAAGCCCTTGTAGGTCCTGCACATACCGACACTATCGACCAACGCCCACCACGAGCGCCATCGATGTGCCCGCATGAAGAAGAGGGGAAAGACCTCAATCATCGCTAAAACCGGAGAAGCACCATCGCCATGAAGGATATTATAGAGCAAGACCAAGCTTGTTGCACGCGGCGAGACACATCTCGCTGTGGCATGTTAGCGGGGTATCTTCCCCATGCATTTCCGCCCCCAGATCTGCCGCCTCCAGTTGACGAAGTCGAGAGAACACGCTAGATCCACCATCCACATACCACCTCCCTGGTACAGGGTCGCCATCTTCAATCGCACGCCAACACCGCCACAATCATAGGTCACGACTATAGGAGACCTACTAGAAATATCCGCTCTGCTCCAGCATGACACCAGCGACAACGTCGCGGTCCAAACTTTGGGACCACACACCGGGGAGAGAGAGAGAGAGAGAGAGAGAGAGAGAGAGAGAGAGAGTGGGTGGAGGGGAAAACTGTTGGAATAATCCTGATGAAGTCATACACAACTCTAGAACTTTCTACCGTATAGTGGTATTTACTACTGTTTCTTACTAGTTAAGGAAGTAGCTAGGTGTAGTCTCTAGAATACACATGAGTTGTATTTGTAGAAGACACTAGAACATATGAAACGATACTTTCCTAGCCTAGGTCGGTTTGAAGCCCTATAAATAGAGACATGTTCCATCCGTGTAAGGCAACCCGAGAACTAGCAATGAAGGTTCAGTTATACTAGTACGTGACCATCTAGCACTCTTGATTGATCCACTCCACAAAGTATGTTCGTGAGAGTAGCTAGCTGAGAGAGAACACCAGCCCACGGGGAAAACAATTGGTATCAGAGCCATGGCGCTGGTTCCGCAAGGCGCAGGCGTTGGGGAGAGCACGGTGTCGCTCTCATGTCTGATACTGACGCCGGCGAACTACACCATCTGGGCGATCAAGGTGGAGGCGATCCTCGATGCCCAGGGCGTCTAGGAGGCGGTGTCACCTGAGGAGAGCGTGATGGTGGACGAGAAGAAGAACAAGATGGCAAGGGCGCAGATCCTCAGCGCGTTGTCGGAGGACATCCTCATGTAGGTGTCGACAAAGAAGACAACGAAGGAGGTGTGGGACAGCCTCAAGACGAGGTTCGTCGGTGCCAATCGCGTCAAGAAGGTGCGGCTCTCCACTCTCAAAGGCGAGTTCGACAAGATGTACATGGTGGAGGGGGAGCTGCTGGACAACTGCGCCACCAAGATCAGCAATATGGCGGCAAGGTTCACCAGTCTTGGCTCGACGCTCGGTGATGCCGACATGGTGAAGAAGCTTCTCGACACCGTTCCCGACCGGCTGTACCCCGCGGTGGCCGGGATCGAACAGTTCTGTGACATGGAGACGATGGCGTTCGAGGAGGCGCTGGGGAGGCTCAAGGTGTCCGAGGAACGCTCACGGCGGCGCACGCAGACCGGTGGCCAACGGAGCGACAGCCAGGTCCTGCCTACGGCGGAGCAGTGGGAGGCGCGGCGACGTCAGCACGGCGTCGGCCATGACCACTACAATGATGGTGGAAGCAGTGTGGCCTCGGGCGTGAGGAGGAGACGCGGGAAGTGCCATAACTATGGCATTCGTGCTCACTTCGCCCGTGACTGCAGGAAGCCAAAGATGGAGCAGGCGCTCCTAACCAAAGATGACGATGAGATGGGCCTTTACTAGGTCCGTGGCGGTGGCGACCGGCGTATGTGAGCGTCAGGTTGTGTCCGTGGCGGTGGCGACCGGCGTATGTGAGCGCCATGAATGAAATTTGGCCACGGCGGCTGCCTAACCCTAACCCTAGCCACTCCTCGTCGCTGCTCCATTCGAACAACGAGTCGTCGTTGTTGTCCTCAAGAATGACGACCTTGGAGGAGGAGGAGGCGGCGGGGCTCAAGGAGGGGTGGGCGCGAAGGGTGCGGCTACTGGAGGCCACAGAATGGGACACACTGCTGGTGGCGCCACGGCTCCCGGAGGCTTCCATCATCGTCAGTAACCCCGACGCCTCCTGCTACAACGTGGCCACCGAGTTGGCCATCGCTACAAAAAGGCCGAGGCAGTCCCCATCGAACGGGATGCGCAACGACAAGGCGAGGTTGTAGAGGTCGTCCTCCCTCAACTCCTCCTTGCCAGCAGCGCGGGCCTACGGCTGGTCCGGGCGGCGGGTGCGGTGGAAGAGACGGCCTTGGGGTTGACATCGGGTTAGGGAGTAGCGGCGCCGTGGGGACTCACGGATGACGATGCACGGACCTCCATGGGGTGGAGAACGGCGCCGTGGGGCGCGGCACTGGCGGCATGATTGAAAGATCATCTTCCGTTTTGATAATTGATGACAACATAACTAACGAACTAATCTCTATTTAGTGCATGTGCAGGGTTTATTTGATACTTATCAAAATGCCAAAATACTCCCAATACACTTTCTCAAAGGCTCACAATATTTATCCTGAAGAAAAGAGCTAAAAATAACAGAGCTGGGAAGCAGTTTCTACACGCAGCAAAGGCTCCGGTGAGACCACCAGAACCTCCGACCCCTGCTGTTTCTCAGCATATTCCCAGGCGCGGGGCTCCGGTGGAGACTCCAGTGTTGCCTCCGCCAAAACCCTCTTCGGGTGGCTCACGACGGAGCCCAGGGCGGAACCCACTGGATCCTCCGGTGGGCGGAACCTCCGCCCAATCGACCGGTACCTCCGCCAGTCCAACTAGGCCACAGGTGGGACTGGGTACCGGTGGAGGCTCCGGTGCAGGGTCCGCCAAAACACCTTCGGGTGCATACAGCGGAGGCTACGGAGGAACCCACCGGAACCTCCGGTGGGCGGAACCTCCGCCAGCACCACCGGAGCCACCACCACTGAAGTAACCATAGAGAGGAAAAAGGAGTTGCGCGGGCCAGAATGTACGAAGACCACCGGAGCTTCCGGTGCAAACACCGGAACCTCTGGTGCTGCATGTGAGTGGACAACGGTCAGATTAGGGAAGGGGTAGTTAAATCCCTTTCACTACCTCTTAAATGCTAAGCTTTTACCACTCTCTCTCCTAGCCATTAATGAAAGCTTCAACCTCCTAGATCTCCCTCTCCAACCACCCAATCACTCCATAACTTTGTGGAGAGCTAGAGGAGACCTAGATCCGTGATTCCATCAAAGGAATTGCAAATCCATCCACCACATCCTAGTAGATCTAAAATCCTACTTGAGGCCTAGGAACCTTAGTAGATTTTGTGCTTGTAGCTTCCACCTTGTTGCAAAGAAGATTCAGATTGTTTGAGAGCCTCCATCCATGTTGTGGAGTGTCCTCAACCTCGTGTAAAGGTTTGGTCAACGCCTTCAAGTCGACCTCATAGTGGGCCCTCACCGTAGAAGCTCAAGGAGATTAAGGTGTGCACAACCGTGCTATTGAGGAGCGCCTAAGTGGCTCCTCACCTCTCCAACGTAGACGTACTTCTCTTGAGGAGGAACTACGGGAAACATATCCTTGTATCCTTGTTTACACTTATGGTTTATCTTGTTACCTTTCGTTTTACTTCCGTTACTTACTCACCCATTGCCACACTAACCACCATTCGCATGATATTATCATTGGCTGGCTCACACGGTCTTCTCGTTCATTAAAAGGACACGTTAAG
The DNA here is from genome assembly GCA_028641055.1 of Alopecurus myosuroides. Classification (NCBI taxonomy): domain Eukaryota; kingdom Viridiplantae; phylum Streptophyta; class Magnoliopsida; order Poales; family Poaceae; genus Alopecurus; species Alopecurus myosuroides. The sequence goes on from CM054060.1 coordinate 99,341,378, forward strand.
ACAACTTTTCTGAATGGAGAGTTGGATAAAGAAAATTTATATGGAGCAGCCAAATGGTTTGTGGTACATGGTAAAGAAGGAACCGTCGGAGATATGCCGAATTACGGTGTTATCCAGTACTGGCCAAAAGGCGGCCTGCCAAGGTGGCCCATCGGTGGTGAAGCAGGAGGCTTCTCTATGAGGCCCAACAGGCCGACGCACAGAAAGCCGGATTCTAGAAGACCCGGACGACGGCCCAATCCGTAGTTCGACTTGGAGAAGAAGACGTGTTCCTTAACTTCCACGATTAGAGATAGAGACCTAATCTGAATAGATTCCTTTTCTGTATGCCCTAGTCTAGCTCTCTATATAAAGACGGACGGGGGCCACCTTAGGGAAAGCACGAGACACATCCATACTCACGTTATACTTTGTATACTTCAACCTTTAGCCCTGATTAGTGAGATTGCAGGAGTAGAGCGTCGCCTTTGCTAAATGTAATTAATTTTGGATTACTAGAGTAATTTGAAATATTTACACATATGAGCGTTAAGTTACTCGTATTAATGAAATAAGAGGATCTTCTTTTTCATTATATAAAGCGAAGTGACTTAAAAGTTAAAAGTCAATAGGAGCTGAATGTGATCTTTTCATTCGGCTTGGTCTAATTGAAAGAGAGTTGCCTCATGAGAGGATTCAAAAGAGTTTTAAATGAATTGTTAGAAAGTGTCTTATTAAATTAAGAATCTATGAGATAGATTAAGTAGATTAATAAACATGAATATGATGAGTGTGCTAAGTGTAATTCAGAAACAAATTTTCAATTGCAATGAGACAAAAGATTTTGTCTCAAAAGTAAGCATGGCATAATATTTTGCAATAGACTTGACCTTCGTAGTCTTGGCGAGCGAGATAGAAAGGATTGAGATAAAATCATGAAATTGTGTGATTTGGCCAATTTGTTTGTCACGAAGAAGCACACAAGAACCGGTATATTTTCGTTGGCTAAATTGTTAAGTCAAACCAGTATAAAGGAGAAAAACTTAAATAAAAGTTTTCACAAGCAGTTAATTATTTGTAATTAAACTAAGGAATAATATGGTGAGATGTTTGAAAGAGCATTTCCTAATCCATTGGGTTTTGTGTGTTTGTTAACAATATAAATGATACCTAACCGTGTGTTGAATGTTTAAGGTACATATATTACCAGCACAAAGCGGTGTCGAAGTTATGGTGAAGGAGAAAAAGACCGCAGGCTATTTTTCCTGCTAAGGAGAGGTTTCTATGGGCCTCCGGAATGATTCTGGATTGGCCACAAAAACCTCTGTTAGGATCCGGACTCATTCCGGGTGATTCCGGGAGTCGGATTCTTTCCGGATTCATTCCGACTTTGCTGCAAAAACCTCTGTTGCAATTCGGAATCATTCTGGGAAATTCCGGGTAGTCGGATTCATTCCGACATGAACGTGAAATCCTCTGTTAGCATCCGGATTGCCCCGAAATATTCCGGACGACCGGATTCATTCCGGATTGCACGCCGACAGCAGAAAAAACGACTACTTTTTTTAGTGGACCTATAAATAGAAGACCCCTTCTTCTCTGAATGGTTAGCTCATCCAGAATTCATTGCTCCATTGATTGAGCTCACCCACCAAGCTATATCTCCTATTTCCTCCTCCCAAACTTGTTGAAATTTGGAGGATTGAATGACAAGGCCTCGATCTACATCTTCACCAACCGGTTTTCCATTTCCCCCTCATCCTCTTGAGGGAACCAAGTCTAGGGTTTCCTTGTGTGAAGAACCTAGACCTCATATCTACCCTTGGTGATTCTTGGGAGCGCCTAATTTGGTTGTGGGTACGAGCGAATTCAGTCGACGCGCACAATTGAGTGTATGTACGTGGACTGCTACCTTCCCTGGATCGCTACCACGCGCAACTACTACGCTACTTCCCTCCCTGGCTCGCTAATAATCAATTTCCAATCGCCTCCTTTTTAGGTACTGTACGTGCTAGCTCGCTAGTTCCGTTTGATTTGGTTGGATCGCCTCCACTCTCTGTTTTTTTTTCTCACTATAGCCAACCGATCGCGCAACCATCTCTTCCTTAATTTCTCTATTCCTCCGTTTTACAAATAAATAAAATCTACGTACGGTACTACTGAAAAAAAATTAGAGAATGTTGAAATGACCCAAAGATCCAGTAATAAAATCATCCAAAACATGGATGGATCTCCATCTAACGGGCCACGGATTGGACTCCTGGAAACCAGCGAAAAGAAAGAAGCTCATCCTTTGCTTCCTGGTCGAGAAGAACCCTTCATATATAACGGAGATCCAATCCACGACCACCACGGAGTTGAGTAAACAAAAAAATAAAGAAAGAGGAGGAACCAGGAAGATGGATCTCTGTCTTAAGGGCTAATAATCCACGGACGGATCGACTACTCATGGAGCCAGGCAAAAAACAAACAAACTGATATATCGAGTGTGTTGGTGAATGAATGCATGCATGGTTACCTGCTCTTTTGCGTGGTTCACGAGAAGAACTCGCGGCGGCCGGAGATTGGATCCGCGACGGAGGAGGACCGGACAGAGTGCTCCACCGCCTCGCCACCCCCACCCCACGCCTCGCCAAAGTCCAAAGTCACAAGTCACGCGATACCGCACGCGGCTCCCTCGCCGTGGGTTTGTATTTATAGAAAGGTTTCAGGATTACAAAAGTTTTGAAATTTGAGACGCGTGGCGGGAAGAGTGAAAATTTCATTCAACGCTGATGTGATGGACGGATGAGATGAACATTCACCCGGATTGCTCACGTGGACGCCATGTAATTAGGAAACATAATGCGTGCACCGAGATCTGCATGCAGGGAGAGAAATTAGGACCGTCACCGATCCGATTCATAAAAGCACCGTTTACTAACTGGCATAAAAAGATCCATCATCCCCGTGACTCTGAAATTTGATAGCAAGACTCATTCCCGTGATTCCGCCCCCTATAATTTTGTTTCCTGATTAACTTGCATCTCAACTGGCCCATGCTATTTAGACTCATCTGCACAACAATATTCATCACGTCAATTTGTTTATTAGACTTCCTCTATAATAAATAAATAAAATTCAGCTAGTTTTTAGGCTTCTTTACGGCTCCTTTTTATATATATAGTACAAACGCAATCACTCACGCACATCCTACCCCTATGAGCATCTCTAAGAGACGGAACCGGCGGATCTTGAGATTGACAAAGTAACCATGTGCGCCTCGCTACCGATCGAAATATCGCTTCCCGCTAAAAGAATATTTCACCTATATGTGATACAAAGTGTCGAACCTTAGTTTAAACGCTGGGGGCTAAGGTTGCATCGATCTATTTTTTAAACCAATACCGATGTTTCATACATAGAGGGAGAAAAAACGACATATATTACTATGCAATAAAGTACTGCCACAAGTACCAAGGCCTCCTACTGAGGACCATCAAGACCTAATCAGCATCAACGCCTCGTCGTCTACAGGAGTGAGGCCATGTACATACACATACCAAGGACAAGTATTAATTCAAAAGCACAAACTAATTAAGCTATACCACAATTCATCTTTCTTAACTCTCTCAGCAGCTCATCCTACCCCTATCTACGCACACCCTGGATATCATAGATATTCGCCTTCGATCGCCCCACCCCGAAAGAATACTGCGGCACCGCATGCTGAGGGGTTGTAGCTGCGGCTTCCTCCTCTCCTCCTACATTGGTTTGTTGGTGTTGTTGCTCATAGAGGGGTGGTCGCGGCAAGGGTTTAAGACGACACTGCAACAATTAGCAGCTCCTTCCTTGATGTCCAACTCTGAACCTCTCTTGCACATTAACAGATATATAAACATTCTTGTTTAGGCACCACTCCTTCCACATCAAACAGAAAACCAGAAACTAGAGCAGCGCATACTTGATTAAGAACGTCCGAGTCCACGGCATAAGAAACAAAGGTTATTGGAAGCCCCTTGGAGCCAAAATGCCCAGCCCTTCCAACCTGAATGGACCCATCAATTAGTCAGTATGGTTACAATAGTGTCATAGGGGGCACAAAAAGCATCTCAAAATGTTCTAGTAGGATGCTTACCACGTGGTTTATCAAAATTTTGACATATCGATATCGGTTTCTCTGCCCACTATATCCATGGCCTCAAGGATCCTCTATGTGCCCTTCCTTCCAAGTTCTTGTATTGGGTCAACCTACAATAGCAAATCCGCCTTGTTGTCTAGGACGAAATTTGAACATCATGAAAAGTAGCTAAACACTTTCCAAATTCATGTGGAACTCACCCATAAAGGCTAGGGAGTTGGAACAAGACATAATAATTAGAGCTGAAACAGAACAACTAAAAGCATGCCAACATGACACAGAGTTTTTTCCAAATGTCCAGAATTGATATCATCACTTGACTCATTCTAAAACATGGAAAATTGCACTCTTGAAGGTTCATGATCATTGCATTACATCCCAGGAATAGGAGGATCACTGGATCCACCCACCGGTGACCAACCCAACAATATACATAGATATTGTGACAACATCTAAAAGCAAAGCATATCATTAAACAGGACTCATAAGCTACATGAAGCTAGCAAATAAAATAAAAACAGTCCTTAATCCTAAACATCACAGGAAAAATGCACTATAACAGCACGTATATGTGCCATTACCAATTCCAGAAAACTTGCCACTGAAACATAAACAAACTGGTCATGGTATCGATCATCGGAACACACTTAAATAATGGCTCGATAGCAGTGGCATTGCAAAGCACAAAGACGTGGAAGCAGATGAAACAGAAACGTACCCAAACCCATGGAGTAGAAGGTGGCTGCTGCCGCAGTTACAGTGCGGCAAACTCATCGCCATCACATGGGAGCTAGCGTGTAGGTGATGGAGAAAGTAGTCAAAACCAAAGGCCAGCAGCCCTACAACTGCGCGCTGGGCGCAGGAGGCCACGGCCAAGAAAGCAGCAGCATCACCGGACTCGGAACGACCGCATCAACAAACTCTGCGTGCCTAGTTCCACACATTTTAGGCTAAATTACAGGCCTATCCAGGAATCTATAGGATGGTCGTGGACGCGCCCACTTACAGGCCTATCCAGGAATCTATAGGATGGTGAGGTGTACGAGCTCACTGACCTCCGGAAGGATGCCCCCTTGCAGATAGTATGCTCACAGGTAACTGAACCAATATACACTCAAACACTCACACTTTAGTCCAAGTGAGATCAAGCAAGCAAGATAGATGAAAGTTGTAACTCTCCAATATCGGTATTGCAGTTCAACAAACTTTCTGCAGGCTAAATTTCTAGTATTGCGGTATTATACCAAGCTATTATGTAGTCTCCTACCTGCAACACAACATACCAGTCCATTAATAAATTGCTTATACTGGCATGACCGGAACTCCGATGAAGAAATAATTTGTGTTGGCCATTAAGGAGCTTGTCCTGTGAAACTAAATAAATAAGATAAAAATTACTCCCCTCTGATCCATAAAAAGTGTCCCTCATTTAGTACAAAGTTTGTACTAATTTGGTATAAAATGCGCGACACTTGTTATGGATCGGAGGGGTATTATAGGTGCACATTCTACACTCTAAAAACATAGGGTAGTCTCTAAGTGATAAATAAACATCAAGAATAGTCACAAAATTATTGTGAGTGCGAATCATCAGATATTATTATGTTTGTTGTAGTCTTGTTATTACTCATGCACTCATGCATGAAGAGGAAACCATCAAGACATGGATGGTTAAAAATATTCGAGCGTAAGAAATATATTTAATCCACATTTCACATGCACAAGAAAAAACCTACGATTTGGGCATCCATTATGGAAAGTTTTAGCATCCTAGATAGCTTAATTAGCTAGTCATCTACGATTATGATACATGTGTTCTTATGTACACGAGAGCAAGAGAGCATGCCTACTAGATAGGTTCGTTGTTGAACCAAGTACACTATCCATTGAACTCATGGTAGCCGTTCAAACGAATTTGGCAGGTGTGGTGGGACATCCATACATGAAAAAAAGTAAAAGTTCATTTTTTTCAGTTCAACAGAGTAAACATCACGAAATAGATTCAGGTTAGATAGCTTAAGTCATGAGTACCATGTAAGACCCACCAAATGAGCAAGTGAAGACAAATATCTACATAAATAACATAAATAAGCAGCGTGCATTATACAGACAGGTTCTCAAGATTCATGAAAACAAAAAAAATACTCAACGGTTCTAAAAAGAAGTAATAAATTATATAGGAACATGTATCTTACTGGGACAAATATCCTAATAAATATGTACTACTTCTGTTGGCCAACAGACCAAGTTTGAACAATCACGCGCACATCAAAACCTGCATACAGATTATTTGGCAACATTACAAACTGATATCACCTGGGAAAAAATTACCTAGATCAAGATAAATGTAGGCATAATAAAAATATAGGCATTTACATGCATAGAACATAGATGGAAGAGAGGCACCCCTAGCTTCACGCCGATGCTCTCGTGGTAATAAATTAGCAATATCAATACAATTTTTAAACTTGTAAACACTACTACGAAGATAAAAATAAATTATTTCAAAATTTATTCTGGAGTAGCAACCATTGCAACTCCCGGCCTGTCACCCAGGAATCTATCGTTACTTAAATTGTAGTGTAAATCAAAATCAAAATCAAAATTTAAAACGGTTTCATTTTTCTACCAACTTAGGTTCACGCAGAAAGTAAATCACCAGCCTGCGCCAGGAAAAAATACACTAAAGTTCACCTAGTGGATGAAAAATTGTACAGAGTATCAAGTTTTTGCAATGTACAAGCAGATTTCCACCAACTAAGACAAATAACTCGCATTGCAAGATTAAAATGGGTAATAATTAAAAGCTAGTAGTAAATGCATGGGCAATACCAGAACTGATTATGTCCATTGTTCAATGAAATCTGATTTGATGACAAGCAATTAAATCCCCCTTGAAACTTATGTCCACAAGTAGAAACTTATGTCCATAAAGAAACTACAAAGAAGCAAGCAAATAGAACAAATTGTGTAACTAGGCACAATTGTGTGTATGTGCACTGTAACATAAGAGAGCAGAGAGCAAATACAACCTCATCGACATGCTTCTTGTTGCATGCCCAGTCCTCAGCGCCAGAGGCGAGTGGCGGGGTGACCGCGCCGGGCTCCTCCTCGATGACACCACCGACGCTGGAGGCAAGGCTGCTGCCCCGCTCACCGGCTTAGCCGCTGCTCCAGAGTCCCCGTACCAGCAGCAGCATGTCTTTGGCATCATTCCTTGTCATAGGAGGAGAGCCACAACAGGTCGGCCTCCTTGTCACGGCGGCGGCGCATCCAGAGAACCTACATTTTTCATTAATATCTCATGGAGTTGAACAAGCTAGGATTTTTTCATGTAACTCAGCTGTAAAGCCAACAATAGAACTAGTCTAAAACTTAAAATTGTCTAACTATCTACTTGTGAAAAGAACGGTATTGAGAAATTAATTTGAGTTGCAATTTTAAAGATATGGAAGCATCCATTGTGCAAAGCTTGGCAGTAGCATTCTTTAGGACACGCTTTTTGAATAATAAGTATGTCATGAAGTGGAACAGTGTATGTTGTTTTCCACCATGTGACTGTTTATATATCTCCAACTTGTGTATGCTAATAATAATACTGCTACTAGTCTCAGTCAAACTATAAAAAAATGCTTGACTAGATAGCTTCTAAAAAGAGATAGCATCTTTGTTTTCACTTGCGCTGTAACATTAAAAAGATGCAGTAAAGCAAAGTTTGAGTGGATATTCGGAATCAAAGTTGCTATCTAGTTGTTTACCTAGCACTACACAACAGTAAGAGCTATTCTTATTCTTGCAATACTCAACATCGTATGTTTCTGGACATACACAACATGAAAATGTTTCTGGACATGAAAAAATTTAATCACAGTTATAGTTTTTCTAGGTTTTCAGTGGGTACAATCATAGTTATGGAGATGAAAATGTTTCCAATATTTGACATCTCAAGACCCGAGACAATAAGATGGCAGAAAAGCACCTCTAGACAATGCATTCCCGTTCCAGAAAATCACCACAAATTTCTATAAGTTAAGCGACTACTAGATGGTCAAACAGAAAAAATTATGCTTCATAATGTCGCAAGACTTGATATTGATAACTAGGCTGAACCGTGCATACATAATGCCTACACTTGAGCCTTATTATACCACTAAACACAAATAACGCAAAAAATTGCACACGAGAAGAGAAAAACGCAGACCTGAGCTTATGCAGATGGGTTCGATTCTCGTTGTCATGGCAGACAATCAATCAGCAGCCTTGTCAGGGCGGTGCATCTGCAGGTCTAGCTTGCAAGGAGTTGCTCCAAAACACCGCCAATGGTGGCACATCAATTTCCTGCAAACAAAGACACAAGCAGATGAGATGAAGGATCATCATCATAATCCTAGAATAGACTAGGGCTGATTTGAGATAGCAAAGAAAAACATGCATAAATAAGAGTGTTGGTAGCGGTGAGACAACTTAATTTTAGGGTTACCATTATTTATTATCTAATCAGTCCAAACCAAGCTGGAACTCCTGCGAGGAACTCACGGTGTGGGTGATAGTATTCAGAATAGTTGCACTACTTAATAAAAAAGTAAATTTTTTGCTTGTGTTTCTTGACTGAATCAATGATGGAATGTTGTTGTCATTGATGCACATTGCTGCTGGGAGTGTCAAACAGTCACATTTCCTTTTCCGTAATGTGGCGGCACTTGATATGACTAACTAAACCCTATGTATTCCATGCATTATACACACATACAGAGTTGTTGAATCCGTGCTGCATCACACTATTTGGACTTGTACATTCACGTGGCTACGCTACAGACAAAAACATGGGCAAACAATTATTCATGCACGCGAGATAAGCAGCGGGAAATGGGCAGACCTGAGTTGGTGTGGATTTGGTGGATCCTCATTGTGTTGGGCAGGGGGGTACATCGGTAGCAGGGCATCGGCGCATCTGGGCAGCTCCTCGTCCTTCCCCTGGAAGACGACGTCTTTTCGCTCCGGGTGGACGGCGTTAACAGCCGGGGCTCGGAGAGGCCGTCGACGCAGAAGGATCTTGGTTCCGCTGCTCTCAGCATCCACGAGGATCACACAAACATCATGGCAATGCTTCTGATCCCCCTGTTGAAAGGCGTGGCACCAAATTAAACATAGTGAATACACAACGACCGACTGGATAGAAGGAACATGTATCTGTACAGCAAGAAAACAATCAATAGCCTCCATCTGATGTTTTTTTCATTAATTTAGAACAAATTGATTGTTCAGTAGAGGATCCAAACAAAAACAGTCATTTAATCTTTACTATTTAAATATAGCAGCAAGGTGCCATATTATGAATGTAGTCCGGTGGATTACTAGAAGCTAGAATAAGCCAGACTGAGTAAAGAATGTGTGAAAGAATAGATATGAATATTGACTGGAAAAATATATGTCCAATTGCATATGTACATACTAGTACCAATTAATGTTTCACAATTGATAATAAAGAGGAGATGTGTACACCCTAAACTGAAAGACTAGTGGAGTAGTGTATAGTTAATTGGAAGTCAGACAGATCCATGTAGCTAGTGAGATGATTAGCCACGCCGAGCTGAGGGAACCATGGTCATTTTCAACTTGATGGCAATAAAAAGATGGTCAACTATAGCAGGGAAGATATACCCGTGCACAAATTTGTAGCTCATGGAGTTGAACAGTTAGGATGTTTTTCATGTAACTCAACTATAAACCCAGGAATAGAAGTAGTCTAAAACTTTAAATTTCCTAACTAGATACTTGAGAGAAGAAATGTCATGAGAAATTAGTTTGAATTGTAATTTTCAAGATATGGAAGCAGCCACTATGCAAAGCTTGGAAGTAGCATTCTTTAGGACACGCTTTTTGAATAATAAGTATGTCATGAAGTGGAACAGTGTATGTTTTTTTCCACCATGTGGTTGTTCATATGTCTCCAACTTGTGTATGCTAATAATAATACTGCTACAGGCTCAATCAAACTAAAAAAAATGCTTAACTAGATAGCTTCTGAATAGAGATATCATCTTTGTTTTCACGTGCGTTGTAACATTAAAGAGAGGCAGTAAAGCAAAGTTTGAGTGGATATCCGGAATCAAAGTTGCTAGCCAGTTGTTTGCTTGGGTAAAATATATCACAGTAAGAACTATTCTTCCTCTTGCACAACACAAAATCGTATGGTCCTGGGACATACACAGCCATGAAAATATTTAATCACAGTAATAGTTTTCATAGGTTTTCAGTGGGTACAATCATAGTTGTGGAGATGAAAATGTTTCCGATATTTGACATCTCAAGACCTGAGACAATAAGGGCGGAAAGGCACTTCTAGACAGTGCATTCCCGTTCCAGAAAAGCACCTCAAATTTGTATAAGTTAAACGACTACTTGATGGTCAAACAGAAAAAACTCAGGCTTCATAATGTCTCAAGACTTGGTATTGCTAACTTGGCTGGACTGTGCATGCATAATGCCTACACTTGAGCCGTACTATACCACTAAACACAAATATGGCAAAAAAAAAAATGCACGCGAGAAGAGCAAGACGCATACCTGAGCTTATGCCGATGCGTTCGATTCTCGTTGTCGTGGCAGGCGGTCAATCAGCAGCCTTGTCAGGGTGGTGCATCTGCAGGTCCAGGTTGTATGGAGTTGCTTCGAGAGCAGCGCCAGTGGTGGCACATCATTGTCCTGCAAACAAAAACACAAGTAGATGAGATTGAGGATCATCATAATAATCCAAGAAGAGACTATGCCTAATTTGAGATAGCAAAGAAAAACTTGCACAATAAGAGCCTTAGCAGAGAGACAAACTAAGTTTAGGGCTACCATTATTTATTATCTAATCAGTCAAAACTAAGCTGGAACTCTTACGAGGCATTCACGGTGCGGGTGATAGTATTCAGAACAGCTGCACTACATAATAAACAAGTAAAGTTTTTGCTTGCATTTCTTGATTGAATCAATGATGCAATGTTGCTGTCATTGATGCACATTGCTGCCGGGAATGTCAAACTGTCACATTTCCTTTTCCATATTGTGGCGGCAATTGATATGACTAACTAAACCATATGTATTCCATGCATTACACACACATACAGAGTTGTTGAATCTGTGCTGCATCACACTATTTGGACTTGTACATTCATGTGGTTACCCTCACAGACAAAAACATGGGTAAAAAAATTTCCAAGACACAGGAGACCTGATTTGGTGGACCCTCCTTGTGTTGGGCAGGGGGTACATCGTCAGCAGTGCAGCGGCGCATCTGGGAAGCTCTTGGTCCTTCCCCTAGAATACGGCGGCTTTTCGCTCCGTGTGGACGCCGTCAGCTGCCGGGGCTCGGAGAGGCCGGCGACGTAGAAGGATCTCCGTGTTGCTGCTCTGAGCATCCACGAGGAGCACACCCACATCATGCCAGTGATTCTGATCTCTCTGGTGAAAGGCGTGGCACCAAATTAAATATAGTGAGTACATAACGACCGACTGGATACAAGGAACAGGGCTCTGTACAACAAGAAAACAATCAATAGCCTCCATTTGCTTAATTCGGAACACGTTGATTGTTCAGTAGAGGATCCAAAGAAAAACATTTACTTAATCTGTACTATCTAAATATAGCAGGAGAGTGCAATATTATGTATGTAGTCTGGCGGATTAGTAGAAACTAGAATAAACCAGAATGCATAAAGAATGCGTGCAAAGAACATATATATATGTAGGATTGCAGATGTACATACTAATACCAACTAATGGTCAATGCACCTAGTAGGTGACGGAAACTACACCGTTAGAAGAAGGCAGCCATGGCCGGCCAAATCATGTCCCCGATCAAATGATTTCGATCGCTCGGATAATACATGCCGGCCGGGCGGCCAGCTATACATGAGCGGGCAAACTGCAACCTAGCTACTATACAAAGGAGTCTAGAACTCACAATAGAAAGGGTAGCAAGTTAACCTATTGAGGAGCCGTGTACACCCTAAGCTGAAAGACTAGTGGAGTAGTGTATAGATAATTGGCAGTGGGACAGATTCATGTAGCTAGTGAGATGATTATCCACACCTAGATGAGTGAACCATGATCATTTTCAACTTGATGGCAATAAAAAGATCATCAATTCTAGCAGGAAAGATCTATCGGTGCACAAATTTGTACAGTAGCTCGTGTGTCCTAAATCCTTGGAACGGCAACAAGAATTCTGCACCATCATCGGAGGGGCGTGCAAACATGTCGTCGTAATCGTCATCATCAAGAACAACTAGGACAAGACGAGCACACACATGCCCAGAGCACCATGTAGGAGTCTGCAGGACATGAGAAGCAAGCACGTACTTGTTGAGTGGCCGAAGCAGGACTTGCGCCGTGGTTGCAATGTGGGCGGCCTAGCACTCAGGTTTTGATGTAGCACGGACGCCGCTGCCGTGATCATGGACAACAAGCGGCGGTTGCTGGGATGTATCCAACAGGGCGGGCGCCATGGTTGTCGGTTCTAGTCGGTTGGTTGGCATCTGTCAAAGCACAAGTTGAGCATTGAGTTCATAGTGATATTTTTGCAGGCGGAAGATTGGTGGTGGAAAACTAGGCAGAAAAAAAGAGGGACACGAAAAGAATCGGCGTCGTGGTGGTTAGGATCTGAGTGCACGAGAGCCTCCTCCTCCCCTTGTGCGTCGTCGGCATCGAGACGCCCAGCTGCAGCTCCTTCAACCACCGACGGGAGAGCCTGGGGAGGCCAGCCTTGATCCGTTACCTCCTCCTGATGTGCACGGACAGGTGATAAAACCGAGGGTGGTCGGAGGGTGATAGGAGATGGGATCGGGACCTTACCATGGCCGGTGAGCACGACGCGGAGGAGATGAGATCGTCGGTGGTTGTAGCAGCTGGCCTTCTGTTGGCCGGCGGAATGGAGAGGGACGGACACCGTGCCCGGCTGTGCGTTGTCCTTCATCCTCTGATCGAGTTGAAGGGCGGAGTGGACGGCGGCCGCAGATCTGGCGAATGGAGGCGAGATGTGAAGGGGGTGGAGGCGGAGGCGAGAAGGAAAGGGGATCGAGGGAAACTGGAAGAGCGACAGGCGGCGAGATTTTTGCGTGGGAAGAAGCTGACCCACGCGTAGTATAGGGCTGGAGCTGGAGGCGTTTGGGTGTGTTGGATTTGTGGTTGAATGGACGGTTTACATGTGCGATCGATGTGCACTAATTTGGAGTGCTCTCATTGGTTAGAAGCGGCTCGATCCAACATCTTGAGCGATCCTCTCCGTCCCGTAATTATTCTGTTGCGCCGATTAAGGAGAGAATTACAGCTAAAATTGTTTCTGATCTTCTTGCCCATGGATTAATATATATTTTGACTTAAATAAATATCTCTCTCCTTTGTTGCGCTACTATATCTCCTCCATGCATGACATGCACCCAATCATCCACCGTACGTGATTTTAGGTATGTATCTGATTATTTCGAGTGAGGAGTAAATAAATTGCAGCACGGAGGAAAAAAAAAACTTCACATGCTCCTCCCGATTATTTAGGCCGAAATAAATGGCATCTTTGATATTCGACAAATCGCGAGACAGATGCGGGCTCACGGCCGAAGGCGGCTCGAAGAAGCGCACATTAGAGCAAATATCATTCTTGTACTCGGCCCATAGGAACGTATCACGGAATAATAGATCCACCCGCGCCTCCATGTTATCGTCTACGATGCCCTCTGCGGTTCCACCAGCTCCTCCTTGGACATGGTCCTGATCGCCAAGCGCAACCCCTCGCCCTCGTTGTTCCCGTTGGGTGCTTGATCCTAAATTGCGATGATGCAACTATATAGGACGCAAGCATGAGCTCGCCATGTTATCGCCATTACCTCCCGGACTGAATCTTCTACATTGAGATTTGCCTCTAGCGAGAGCACCACCTCCCGCCTCGTCGTTGACGTTTTCGGATGTGTGCCTGTCGACGTTGTAACCAACTATATGCGTACGAATCGACTACACCATGTGGCCATCGTTGGAGTTGGCCGATGAAAGATGAAAGCCAAGACAGAAGTTTGAAATGGCACTTTCTTCACAAACTACACTATCTTGGAGAAAGTTTCTCGACTTAGAGAGTAAAACTCCCATTTCGAGACAACTGAAACTTTTTTTATAACGACTTGGCCTCTGTTTGTTTTTACTTTGTTCATATACCTTAGTTTGGATTTAAAAAATTACATAAAATGACCATTTTTAGGTAGAATTTTCGTTCTTCAAGCCGATGACCATGGGATCACAAAGTCGAACATGTGCCACCATGACTCCTCGAGCTACAACTCGTGCCATTGGGTACCCTTCACTGGGGCGTCACAAAACCGCTTCGTCATGGTGGTGTTGGCAATAGGTCCTGACCTCGACGCATGGGCTCCTTTGCCGGATATCGGGCGCGATGCGGAGTTTGAGATTGAACTTCGGGTTAAAATTTGACCACCTCCTTATCGCTACCGAGTCTGTTCCAGATGTTCCCCTTGGAGCGTCTATCGTGGATTGGATGATGACGTCCACATGAAGGGGACGTACTCAGTAGCCTTGTTGGCACCCAGGATGAAGAACTTGTGATCGGTCGATGTAGTCATCCCTAGCTAGGGATGTAAATGGGTCCATAAATGGCGCCACAAAATCCCCGTTCATTTATCTTTATAGTTCATTTTCTGGGTCTTTAACTATTTTACCAAAATAAGTGGACACCGGGATTAAACGGGAGGTCGTTTACATCCCTATCCCAAACATACTAACACGATGTGTTTTTGGTCTTAGATGTCCAAGATCCAACTCTAGCGTGTTACCGGCTTCACCGACCATCACCTTCCCTCTTGTGATTTTACGGACTTATAGCTCGAAACTCCCACTTCAGGCGAAACGTAGTGAATATTTACAAGAGTTGGGTAGATCTTGTTTTTTGGTTGTTTCTAGGGGCTAACTTAACACAACCAAGCATTTGGTTTCACTTTTATACCCTCTTTCAGAGCACGTGTATGGGTATCCCCGAAAGTTAGGCTTTTCTAGAGCAGGTCTAGGGTTTCGCAGGGGAGGGGCTTCAGATTGTCCGAATCCAACCAAAACCTAGGTGGTTCCATATATACAAGTTTGTTTTGGGTATTAGATGTCCAAGATCCCACTCCGGCGTGTGACCGACTTCACCGACAATCACCTTCTCTCTTGTGATTTTATGGCATATAGCTCTAAACTCCCACTTCGGCCAAAACATAGGGAATCTTTTCAGGAGTTGGGTAGATATTCTTTTTGGTTGTTTTTATGGGCTAACATAACACAACCAAGCAATTGGTTGCACTTTTTTACCCTCTTCTGGCGCACGTGTAGGGGGTAGCCCGGAAAGTTAGGGTTTTCTACAGGGGTTATAAGGTTTCGTCGAAGAGGGGATCTAGATTGTCTGAATCCAACCAAATCCTAGGTAATGCCATATTACATGTGTACAAGTGTGTTTTGGGTATCAGATGTCCAAGATCCCACGCTGGCGTGTGACCGGCATCACCGGCCATCACCTTCTCTCTTGTGTTTTTATGGACATATTGCTCGAAACTCCTACTTCGGGAGAAACACAGGGAATCTTTTCAAGAGTTGGGGTAGATCTTGGTTTTGGTTGTTACTAGGGTCTAACCTAACACAACCAAGCAATTGGTTGCACTTTCCTAACCTATTTCGGCGCATGTGTAGGTGGTAGCCCAAAAAGTTAGGGTTTTCTACAACGGATTTCGCTGGAGAGGGGCTTCGGATTATCGGAATCCAACCAAGACCTAGGTGGTGCCTTATAACATGTGTACACATGTTTTTTGGGTTTATATGTCCAATATATCACTCCGGCGTGTGACCGGATTCACCGGACATCACCTTCTCTCTTGTGATTATGGACATATAGCTCGAAACTCCCACTTTGGGCGAAAAAGTATGAAATATTTTCAAAAGTTGAGTAAATATTTTTTTGGTTGTTCCTAGGGGATAACCTAACACAAACAAGAAATTGTTTGAACTTTCTAACCTCTTCCAGCGCACGTGTAGGGGTAGCCCAAGAAGTTAGGGTTTTCTGCAGCGAGTCTAGGGTTTCGTCGGAGAGGGGCTCCGGATTTTATGAATCCAACCAAACCCTAGGTGGTGCCATATCACATGAGTACAATTGTATTTTGGTTAAATGTCCAATATACCACTCTAGTGTGTGACCGGCTTCACTGGCCATCACCATCTCCCTTGTGATTTTATGGACATATAGCCTGAAACTCCCACTTCGGACGAAACGTAGGCAATATTTTTAAGAGTTGGGATAGATCTTGTTTTTTTCTTGTTCCACGGGGATAACCTTTAAAAACCAAGAAATTGGTTGCACTTTTCTATCCTCTTCCGACGCACGTGTAGGGAGTAGCCCGAAAAGGTAGGGTTTTTCTCCACCGGGTCTAGGATTTCGCTGAAGACGAGCTCCAGATTGTCTGAATCCAACCAAGACCTAGGTGGTGCCATATCATATGTGTACACATATGTTTAGGTTGATATGTCCAAGATCTCACTCCGGTGTGTGACTGTCTTCACCGGCCATCACCTTCTATCCTGTGATTTTATGGACATATAGCTCGAAACTCCCACCTCGGGCGAAACGTAGGGATTATTTTCAAGAGTTGAGTTAGATCGTGTTTTTGGTTGTTCATAGGGGCTAACCTCAACGAAGCAATTGGTTGCACTTTTCTATCCTCTTCCAACGCATGTGTAGGGGGTAGTCTAAAAAGGTAGTGTTTTCTACAGCAGTTCTAGGGTTTCGCAGGAGAGGAGCTACGAATTTTCTGAATCCAACCAACACCTAGGTGGTGCCATATCACATGTGTACAAATATATTTCGGGTATTATATGTTTAATATCCCACTTTGGCGTGTGACCGGCTTCACCGACCATAACCTTCTTTCCTATGATTTTATGGACATATAACCCGAAACTCCCACTTCGGGCGAAACGTAGGGAATATTTTAAATTAAGAGTTGGGGTAGATCTTATTTTTGGTTGTTCCCAGGGGCTAACCTAACAGAACCAAGAAATTGGTTGCACTTTACTACCCTCTATTGTCTGAATCCAACAAAAACCTAGGTGGTGCCATATCACATGTGTACAAGTGCGTTTTTGGTCTTAGATGTCCAAGATCCCACTCTAGTGTGCGACCGGTTTCACCATCCATCACCTTCTCTCTTGTGATCTTATGGACTTATATCTCGAAACTCCTACTTCGTTCGAAACATAGGGAATCTTTTCAAAAGTAGGTGTAGATCTTGTTTTTGGTTGTTCTTACGGGCTAACCTAACACATGCAAGATATCGTATGCACTTTTATACCCTCTTCCGGCGCACGTTTAGAGGGTAGCCCGAAAAGTTAGGGTTTTCTCCACTGGGTCTAGGGTTTCGTCGGAGAGGAGCTCTGGATTATCTGAATCCAACCAACACCTAGGTGGTTCCATATCACATGTTTAAAGATGTATTTTGGATATTATATGTCCAATATCCCACTCCGGCGTGTGACTGACTTCGCCGACCATAACCTTCTTTCTTATGATTTTATGGACATATAGCCCGAAACTCCCACTTCGGGCGAAACCTACAGAATTTTCTTAATTAAGAGTTGGGGTAGATCTTGTTTTTGGTTGTTCCTAGGGCCTAACCTAACAGAATCAAGAATTTGGTTGCACTTTGCTACCCTCTTCCGGCGCACATGTAGGGGTAGCTCGAAAAGGTAGGGTTTTCTCCGGCGGGTAGGATTTCGCCGGAGAGAGGCTATTATTGTCTGAATCCAACCAAAACCTAGGTGGTTCTATATCACATGTGTAAAAGTGTGTTTTTGGTGTTAGATGTCCAATATCCCACTCTAGTGTGCGATCGGTTTCACCGGCCATCACCTGCTCTCTTGTGATTTTATGGACTTATAGCTCGAAACTTCTACTTTGTTCGAAACGTAGAGAATCTTTTCAAGAGTTGGTGTAGATCTTGTTTTTGGTTGTTCTTAGGGGCTAACCTAACACATGCAAGAAATCAGATGCACTTTGCTGCCCTCTTCCGACGCACGTGTAGGTGGCAGCCCGGAAAGTTAGAGTTTTCTCCAGCGGGTAAAGGGTTTCGCTGGAGAGGGGCCCTGGATTGTCTGAATCCAACCAAGTCTTTATGAGACGAAGACCCTTGCATGTCTCACGTCTCGTTGTGGACTATTGACAGAGGATCTTGCCCATGACTTTATGGTCCTACATCAACCGCCGCCTATCAAATCGAAAGGTCGCGCCTAAACTTTCACCCACATACCATCTTACATACTTAAACATCACCATGTATAGAAAGAGGACATACACATCTGATGGAGTCACCGTTGATGTGTCGCCGACAACGTCCATAAACTCTAACATTGTCGATCTAAATGACCGACGAGCAAGTGTTTCTACCAACTCCGAGACGCTGACGAGTTAGTTTGGGGAATTATTCGCAAGGGTGCCGGTCCCGCTACCCCAACGATGGACCACAATCAAACTGGACCTAACCCTAACTACCATGTTAGAACATGGGAACAAGGCCCCCCTCCTTCCTGCTGCCAAAGCGGCAAGCAAAGTTGGATAGACTAACACCCTCGCCGATGGAGATTGGAGGAACTATTTTACCCCCCCCCCCCCCCCCCGTATTCACTTTGATATATTAATCGAATTAGCTATTGCAGTTACATACCGACCATTCGGTGGCACAAAAGAATTTTTAGCTGGTCGAGCTAATTCATTCTCGTATGTTTGGTTACTCGAACATGCACATCCAGTTGTTGGCACACCCATTAGGAACTGCGTCCACCGAGGAGAGCCATTGGCGATCAATCTGTATAGCTAGCCGTATATGACCTAGACAATTAATTGTCACCCGAGTCTTCCATTTGTTTTGAAGGAATGAGACATCACTGGGTTTCTCGCTGCCGCAACAACAAAATCGACGATGTGAGGTGTGTTGCCGACCAAATTGTTGGAATTCTTGTCCTCTCATGAACGATGGGGTTGCTTCCTGTGACAACCATGATTCACGCGGAAAACTCCCACTACCTTGCCATGCCGGCTGTTTCACTGTTTTGTTGGCATAACTAAGGTCGGCGGAAAGACGGAAGTCCGTTGGAGGTTCGCCTTCCTTTGTAGGCACGGGATAGGACGTGGCCTTTCTTTGTAGGCATGGAAGAGCATCGACCAGGAAAAAATCTAGCTGCCATCACATTGTCATGTACTTCTGTAAATCATTATTTTTATGTTAGAAGATATCTATTGACTTCTATTTCATGTGCAAAGAAGATTAATGAATCGTTCCTTTCTGGTTTCATGAAATTCACCCATTGTAATATTGTGATGTAATTTAAAATTTTAGTTATTTTATAGCATATAATTTAAATGTGCATGGCATCATGTTCAAACCGTAAAAAAGGCGAGAAAATTGGGTCCGCTGAGTTTGAGAGAACAAAGAGAGAAAAAAGTGATCGCAATAAGCTCAAAAATGATTTAAGACATTCGCAGGGGTACAACAATGTTGGGCAAATAGTAGAGCATGAGGATGTATTGTTTTGACATTTTCTCACCAGTTTTCGGGGCTACAACAAATTGTTTTTATATTAGTATTTCCAACCTTTTCTTTACTTTGCTTTCAACGGACCTCGTGCGCTACACAGAGGTGTTATGGAAAACCACTATTTTAGCGGCCTCCTGCGCTTTTCGGGCTTTAATTATTACAAAAAAATTGGGCGTTCCAAGATAATCATCTCGCTTTTTTCTATACACAAGGAGTGACATAAAAGTCATTTGGTTTTTCTGCTACCCCTTATCGAGGGTTATAACACACAAGTTTGTTTTCTCGGGATGATCTTAATGTCGAACTATTGTAGGCGGACGGTTACCGTGCAAAAACTCGCCATTTTCTAGTTTTCCCGTTTCTGACCTCACAAATTATCTTTAAATGGTTACTAAGGTGTCACCAAACTCGCTTCTCAGTGGGCGATCCCATCTGCCGTTACACCACCACGACAACCGTTGACATCGAAATCGGATATAGCATAGAGAATAGGCTCACAATAGACCAAAATGTAGTCGATATGTTTCGTGGAAAATACACCCCTTATTCTATGTTTAGATTAAAGAAGCATGTATCATAAAATGTAATCACTAGTATTTTATTGAGGCACGTGTTGGTATGTCAGACACTAGCTATCTAGTTGCATCCCATCATCGCGGCGGTGGACTTTGTGAATGAGTCTTCGAAGCGCCGTCTTGAATTCCGAGAACTCTACAATATCAATATATTTGTTCAATTAGGAAACACCGTCTAAAAGGAAGAAGCCATTAATTAGTTCTCCCTTCATCCGAATAGTATGTGCACTAAATTTTTCGATGCATGAAATAATAATTGGTGAAAGTAAAAACACAATTGGACGACATGAGCAATACTCTCTCCGTCCTGAAATAAGTGTACTTTTCACTTTTTGGGAAGTCAAACATTTTAAAGTTTGACAGTTTTATAGAAAAATGTAACAACATTTATGATACTAAATTGGTCTCATTAGATCCGTTTCGAAATGTAGTTTCATAATATATATATTTTCTACAAAGTTGGTCAAATTTTAAAAAGTTTGACCGGGCCCAATTCTAGAAGTATACTTATTTCACGACGGAGAGAGTACATGTTATTTTATACTGATAAAACATATTAGGTCTTCATGTGCAATTTGGTTGATAGTTATTATTACTTACTTTTCCCACTTTCAAGTGTCGATACCAACACACTCCTATTATTTCATGTGCTAGCGACCGGGCTCACATGAAATCATAGGCAGTATCCATGAAAAGCATGTCGTTATAAAGGAACAATTTATTAGTTTTTTGCACATGAAATAAAGTGTATAATATAATAATTTGTGGAAATTAAATACAGTATACATAATTAAAAAATAGTTAATCCAACATGATGAAAATGATGGTCAACCCGATCACACTAGACCATACACATAAGTGACCCGTATTTGGCATTGTCTCACGAGCGGAATAATACATCTTATGCAAATTAGTCGTATGAGTTTGACAAAACAAAAAGTGATTAGAATTCGCTCGATTTTGTTGAGCACTTTTAGACCCACTATTTCACATGTCGACTCACGTTACCAAGCCCTTATTTTGTGCGTGAAGATATATAGCCATCACATATCATTCTTTTTGCAGTAGAAACCGAAACTAAGGAAGGGAGAGGACACAATTGTCATCATGGAAGATGTAGTGTCCTCCAACATTGGGGGGTGACCGGGGTAGCACTTACCGGGCGTGGTGGCGACATGGGAAGGGTGGCGCAGCCAGGTGGTAGCTAGGAGACGATTGGGAGATTGCTGCTGGGGGACCTTCCCCATGATGATCCATCCGGCAGCGACGGTTCAAGTGGTGACAATGGTAAGTCGGTGGTGGAGGAAGTTGTTATTAGGGCGTGCACTACAAGCGGAATACCGGGTGGTATTAGGGTTTTACCGGGACGAAGAAGATGACTTGTAGCCTTTTTTTACATGTTGCTGGGGGTCTTGATAACCGACATCGCCTGAATTCCCATACGTCCGATCACGGCTTAGCAATTCCCGACGTGACCTAGGAACGATCATCATGTTAAAGCAAGCTTATTCCATGGCTTCGACAAGTTACATGTGTGCGTTAATATGAGTCAGGTCGACCTCCTCCTTAGCGCATGTAATTTAAGGTAGTACTTGTCGTAAGAAAATAAATGGAAAAATGCACTGCATACATTCATTATCTCTACGTGGATGAAGTTACCAAAAAAAGAAAATAATTTAGTTGTCATCGGACAGGAGTAAAAATGCAATTGGACGACATGAGCAATACATGTTATTTTATGTTGATAAAACATATTAGTTCTTCATGTGCAATTTGGTTGATAGTTATTATTACTTACTTTTCCCACTTTCAGGTGTCGATGCCAGCACATTCCTATTATTCCATGTGCTAGCTACGAGGTTCACATGAAATCATAGGTAGTAACCATTAAATACATGTCCTTATGAAGAAACAATTTATTAGTAAATAAAGAGTTTGATATAATAATTTGTGGACGTATAGTATACATAATTGAAAAATGGTTAATCCAACATGATGAAAATGATGGTCAACTCGATCACACTACCCCACAGACATAAGTGACCCATATTTGTCATTGTCTCACCACCGGGGCGATGCATCTTATGCAAGTTAGTCGCGTGAGTTTGAGAAGACAACAAGTGATTAGAAATCGCTCGAATTTGTTGAGCATTTTTAGACCTGCTATTTCACATGTCGACTCGCGTTACCAAGCCCCTTATTTTGTGCGTGAAGATATATAGCCATTACATATCATTCTTTTTTGTAGTAGTATCCGAAACTAGGGGAGGGGGAGAGAAACATTATCATCATGGAAGATAGTGCCCTCTAACACTGAGGGATGACCGGGGTAGCGCCGACCGGGCGTGGTGGCGGCATGTGAAGGGTGGTGCAGCCAGGTGGTAGCTAGGAGACGGTTGGGAGAGTGCTGGCGGGGGGCCTTCCCCATGATGATCCATCCGAAAGCGACGGCTCAAGTGGCCATAGGGGTAAGTCGGTGGTGGAAGAAAGTTGTTAATTATTAGGGAATGCAGTAGAGACGGAACACCAGGTCGTAAGGTCTTTTCGGGATAAAGAAGATGACTTGTGGCCTGTTTTTACATGTTGTTGGGGCCTTGATAACCGACATCGCGGGAGTTCCCAATCATCGTCTGATCGCGGACTAGCAATTCCCAACATGCCCTAGGAACGATCATGATGTAAATGCAAGCTCATTTCATGGCTTCGACAAGTTACATGTGTGCGTCAATATGGAGTATCATCCGTCGCGCCGCACCATATGAAATCAGATCGACCTCCTCTTTATTGCACGTAGTTTAAGGTAGTACTTTGTGTGAGTGTGTCATGATTCTGTATTGCGTCGGGTCAAAGGGTACTTGGTCTTATGTATCATCGTAAGACAAGAAATGGAAATACAATGTACTGCATACATTCATTATTTTTTTTGCGGGAAACTTTCTAGAGCTTTATTCAACCAACAAAGTCCTAGGATCATCAGCCAAAAGGCTAGTGACTAGGAAGCTAGGTGCACCAGCGAACCAACTATCTGTCACCTGCAGTGAGCAAGCAAGCCTCGCGCACAGGTGAGCCAAGTTGTTGGCCGCCCGATTAACATGTTGTATTCCAAAGGAATTAAAAGAAGAAGCTAGCTCTCCAATTTCTACTAAAAGAGGCACAATCACAGCTCGTGAGTTGCTACGAAAATTCCAGAGATTCACTATCTCCAGGCAATCTGTTTCTATTATTACTTCTTTATATCCACGAAGCTTGGCGAAGATAACTCCTTCACGAACTGCTAGCGACTCGGCAATGAGGAAATCCGTGACTCCCAGAAGGGGTTTGCTCCAAGCACCAACTAGGGAAGAAGAACGGACAATACCGCCTGCACCGCCATTCCGCCAGTCGCTCCGTCAGTATTGATTTTAAGCCATCCCATATCAAGCGGCCGCCATCCAAAACCTGGCAAAACAACAGCCTGTTGCCGAGGAATCTCAAGCATTGCAATGTCCTCCTTAATTCGACGGATTGAAAACGTCGGATCAGACAAATCCTGCTCATGTGTCACTCGGTTACGAGAGTGCCATATTGACCACATCACTGAAATGATATCCGCTCTGCGCTGATCTGAGAACCGTGAGTCACATAAGATATCACGCGCCAAAGTATCTGGATGAAGTCGAGGCATCCGAAATTTAAACCACTGTTCTGCTTCAGTCCAGAATTTTTGCGCATGCGAGCAATGTAACCATGCATGCATGAGGTCCTCTTCCATAGCATGACAAACCTTGCATCTGCTATTTTCCTTAATATGCCGCCTATTTAGCGTTTTCTCGTCCGGCAAGATCTCACGAATAACCCGCCACCAGAAAACTCGAATCTTAGCCTGAACCTTTAGTTTCCATAAAGAATTCCACATACATTCATTAGCTCTACGTGGATGAGTACATGCATGCATGAAATTAGTCGAACAAGTTAGCTGTTACGGACGGGAGAAAATTAACTGCAGACGTCAGGCCCATTGACGGTCAAAAGGAAAATAAACTAACAGGGCCCGTGTCAAGTCTCTGGTCCAACTTGGGCCAACAACCCACAGGCCCAGTTTCTGCTCGGAGCCGTCCGAAGGAGATCGACGGTTTCTGTTGATCGTGGCCTGAACCAGAAACCCTTACGCCATTTCTCCCGAGTCCCGACGACAGAGCGGCGGCGCGCACAGAAACCACGGCGTCGCAGCCGGCTAGCTCGCCGTCGCGCACGTGCGTCGGTAGAACGATGCGCGGCGCTCCGCCGAGCTAGCCTGCCAGCGTTGCACCCGTGGGCGCCGGCCATCAGGACGCGGCGGCCGTCGTTCGCCACATGCTGCAAGGATCACCACGAACCACAGCGTCAAGGTGCTGCTGGTGGACGCCGGCGGGGGGACGCCCTGCTTCCCCGTGCCGTTCGTGAGGCCGCTCCGCCGCAGTAGGCCAGCGCATCTCCTGGGCTCCGTCCTGGCGGTCTCCTTCGACGTGCTCGCCGTTAACAAGGCCGCGCCCGCCGCCGCCGCGCAGCTGGTGAGACACCTCTCTCTTTCTCCCCGATCAGCCCCGAGTATTCAAAAAGTTCGATCTTGCCCTGCTTCCACGTTCTTGCGGTCGAATCCTCGTAGCTTTGTTGGAAGGTTCATGAGGGCGTTCTCGATTTAGGGATGCAAAATTCTACTGAGTAGCTAGTCCAGATTGGGCTGAATAGAAGCCTACATCCGATGCTTCATAATTTCTCTGTCTACTGATCCTGTTATCTCAACCTTCTTTTATTTTACTGCAAGAATCGGTTTAGAACTGTTTGGGTGTAGTTTGGTTGCTCAAGGATGGACACTAGTTTAACTATAACCTGGTAAGGTCACTTGTTAATTGAGGACCATGTACCTACGTGATTTATACTACTCCCTCCGTTCCATAATATAACTGTACTGTTGTAACTGCAGTGAGCCAGTTATGCTTGCAAGTGAACAGTTTGGGTTCTCAATTGTCAAATATTGGAACCTTTTCAATTTATAGAACCAGCTGTGCTTGTATACGCAAAGTAGATTCTAAACTATTA
Source organism: Alopecurus myosuroides (assembly GCA_028641055.1). Lineage (NCBI taxonomy): Eukaryota > Viridiplantae > Streptophyta > Magnoliopsida > Poales > Poaceae > Alopecurus > Alopecurus myosuroides. Next base: position 99,366,712 of record CM054060.1, read on the forward strand.
AATACGTGTTATTTAATTCCAAGTGTCTTAGCTTTATGCTGGCAGTGTCGAGGTGCTCGCCCCCAAGGCCCACTGTTGCTACCTCGAAGCGGCGTTCAGTAGCACGTCCTGGTGGTCTCATCCGATGTGTTTGTCAGGAACATGGCCGTGCCCGCCGCCGCCGCGCAGCTGGTGAGACACCTCTCTCTAGTCTCTGCTCGATCTTGCAGGGCCCTGCCCCGATTATAAAAGAAATTGATCTTGCCATGTTTTCATGCCTTCCGATTGGATCCTCGTAGCTGTTTCGGTAGGTTCATGAGAGTGTTCTTTGATTTACTGCAGGATTGCGATATCCTAGCTAGTTCATATGGTTCTGACTATGTTTTGGTTCAGATTGGTTTGAGTGTAATTTGTTCAACTATAGCCTAGCCTGATAAAGGATACTTGTTAATTGAGGACCATGTACTGATTGGTAGGAATTAATTTATACTGTAGCTATTTATGCTTGGAGTCTGTAGCAATTAATTTATTTATTCTGCAATAGTTGAAGCTACTTTAGGATCGCCTGGACAATAGTTAAACAGCACTTCAAATCACCCTTGATTGTCTTTAATTAAGAATTGTACTGTGTGGTCTTGATCAGGCTTTGGTTAGGAAGCAACTGTTCTAGTTCTAGATGAGCAATAATATCTTATTTACCTCGTGTTAGTTATTTAACATGCTAATATTGTGCTGAAAAAACACGAGTATTAAGCATGATTTGTGCTATAATTATTACTGCTTGTTAAATAAACTAGGCACTTTTTGGGGTTGCTTCTGATTGGTGCATTCCATGTGCCGGGATGTCCCATCTGCAAGTGTCTGTGATGTCCAGTCTCTCTATTTCCACCAAGCAAATAGCATGCAATTCCCTTGACTCGAGGGTCTAGTTTTTCTGATCAAAATTTTGCATGTTTTGCTGTTTGTTGAACCGTTGAGAGCATACTCTGTGTTTGCGCTGGGGGATTGAGGAGCAGGAACTCGAAGGACTACCCCACCAAGAGGTTGCCTCGGAGATTGGTAGGCGATGTCCTCCTCGAGCTCCTGCAGCTGGCTAATGCTGCTGCTATTGGCGTCGATCCGGAGCTGCGTCTCCTGCGGGCGGCCACGTCTCCGATAGTCTGTCTCGACACCGACGAGGATGGCGCCGCCGCCATACCATACCAGAAGCTGTGATAATGAGTCTTAGGGAGCTGGAATCGGGAATTCTTGTAATATTGAGTCTTGCAATGAATGAATGAAGATTGTACTTAATATTTTGTAATACTCGAGACCGTACCAGAAGCGAAGCTGTGATGATTGTAAGCTTAACACAAATAAGGGGCTGTGGATTTGAGTGACTCGTCGGTGGGCGTGGAAAAGATGGAATCGATTTATCGAACCCGAGCCAAAGAAAGCTAGAATCCCGTAATTTAATTTTAGGAAGGGAGCAGAATTATCGCTAGATAGTCGCTTGCTTGCTTTGGCTCCTGTCAAGGCCTGAAATGAAGGTGAAATGCACGTGGCTAGCTCCCTGGTGTTCCAAGGTTGGTAGATTGGGTGCGTGAACAAGCGGCGCGAAAAAAAGAAGGAATCGAACGGGCCAAAGCGCCACCGTAATTAGCGCTAGTGTTGTGAAAGGTAAGTCCGTCCTGGATTCTCTCTCCCTCCACCGTGTATCGGCGAGACATGCGCGCGCGTGAGGGAAAAAAAAAAAGAGGAGGCGATCGAAAGCACGATGCTTTGGAGATTTGTAAGTAAGCTTGTGCGTGTTCGATCGCTTCACCCCTGCATGTCGCTTTGATTACGTCTCACCGTGATTTCTTCATCTTTGAGCATGCCTGCCTGTGCAGGTGTACCATCCGAACATCGACACCGAGGGGAAGATAAGCAAGGTAGTCCTGTGCACGATAAGCAAGGTCGTCTCCGTCCTCTACGACCCTTTGCTCCGGAGTCGCGCGCCAGTACACGCACCAGCGGCCTCTTTTCGAGGAAACGGCCAGAGGCTGGGCGCATCGTTACGCATCGGCGCCCGTCGTTTCCTTCTATCCAGGGAAGACATGAACGAGCGGGCTCAGTTCGAGGAGACGGCCAGGGAGTGGACCCGCAGACACCGTTCTGTGACACGTTGGGATCCAGATCGATCGTGGGATGCAACCAGTGGGCTTGCTGGGCCAGGAGGGGCTGAGATGCACGGATTAGGCAATGTTGGACGGAATATAATCCTTTGCTCACTCGGACTCGACTAGCACGGGTCTAGTTGGAGTCGGTTTCGGTATCCTACGGTTCTGAGTCCTCCGTGCCTATATATGCATCTATCGGGGCAGAGTTTCAAAAAGAAGTCGATCACACCTAGAGCCCCTGATCTTGGCGGCGGCGTTGAGAAGAAAAAAAGGAGAAACTTTCACAAGGGAGAGAGAGTACAGCAGGAAACAGCTTATTAGAGATGACGGGGATCACCCCTGAGACGCAGCTGCATGAGGAGATACCGAGAGCTTTGCTCTGCATCCAAGAGAAGTACTTGGCCAAGAAAAAGAGTAGGAAGATGGACGGGGAGATATTGCGGCTGCTCAGCGATATGTCCAACATGTTGGATCTACGTGGCGATGACGATGAAAAGGATGAGATAGAGGACAGTGGGGATACCAATGAGGGCACCATGGTCAAATCAGATAACGAACATGCATGTCCCATGGCCAAGATGACGGCCGCAGACGAGGAGATGGCAGATGAGGCGGAGGATTTCGCCGAGTACCGCACGGACTGGGAATACGCATGGAGCAAAACCTGCGGTTCCTTTGAACACATGAGTGAGTAAAACATCCTGCCTTCTGCTAATTGTGTCACGGGGAAATTAGGGGTTTATTATTCCGGTTAATTCATGTCAGATCCTAACACACGTTTTTTTTTTTTGACTTGGGTGCTGCAGCGGCATTGAGTTCCATGCAATTTACATACTACACACCTGGACGCAGACCGGCCAACAATGTCGCTACCACTCATCCCACCTTGCAGATATACTCCATCAAGCTCGCAGAAATAGCTGGTGGCCTTGAATGGCCGTTGTCTGTGTATGGTGTGGTTGCGGTCCGTGACCCCGTGGATCACAACCGTAACTTTCTCTTCTACTGCGATAGGAAGAGATCTCAAGAACTGACAAAGAATGTACGTATCTCTGTTTGCTCTTCATTCTCTTCATTTGTATGAGCTGCTGATTAACGGGGTTTTATCGTTCGTGCTTGCAGGATCCTTTCTTGCGCTTGATTGGGCCGTCTCGTGCTATTGTATATACATACGAGGTCAACTTTGAAATGGAGCTAAAAGTAAAAGGTGCAACCGAGTCTCAAGATAAAGCATTGATCAGTGAAGGGCGCAACCGTCTCGAAGTATTTGGCCATGAGGATGTATCTACCGTTTGCTTCGAGAATTGTTTCTGCACGATGGAGTTATGTGCGCAGATTGTTGAGAAAACAACCCAGGCCACTATCTTGGGTGTCCAGGTTGAGGCTGGGCAATGGCCTTTTACATATGGTGCCCGAGTTGCTTGCTCCTCGCTAGCAGGTGAAGTGGTGGTCACTGAAGATAACCGAGTCACTTTTGTTACTTCTCCCTCATGTGGGGAAATTGTGATGCTTGATTCCAAAGATGGAGGAAAATTGAAAGGGGGCGGTGGTTACCTACATCTTCCAAGGAGTGTTATTTCTGTAGAGGATCAAGGAAGTTTGGATGTTGACATACAAGCCTACTCCAAATCTGGTGTTATTGCTGCACGGTGTCATGTCAGATTCCCAGCCAAATTTAGCAAAATAACCAGGAAAAGTTGTTACCTTGGAGGCGTTAAGCTGGTGGTTACCATTGCTTGGTCCCTAGTTGCTAGGGACAAGAGTGATATTATGGCACTAGGATGTTTGGTTTAAGCTTGCGGCTACTGATATCTATGTGGGCTATTGGAGTTTGGTGGTAGTATCTGTGTATAAGTTAAGCTAGCTATATAAAGTGTTGCGTAGTAATATCGACTGTAACTTTCTTTGAGCTATCTGTGTATCGACGCGGGCCAGGCGCACACTTTTGGCTCCCGGTCGCCTCCTCTCGGGCAACTCCGGAGTCCCCCGAAACCCTAGCCCACCTCCCCTCCTTCCTCGCGGATCTGTGGCCGCTGCCGTCGCCGGCCGGCGGCGGTGGCGGCACCCCACTGGCAGCCGGCTGGTGGGGATGGTGGGCGCCCCGGCGGCGGCGGTTCGGTGGCGCGAGGTGGCGGCGGCGTCGCTGGCCTGGCCTGGCTCTCGGGAGGCCCCTAGTCTTCTGTCAATTTTGTCAAACACTCTATATTCTAAAACATTAGCTAAAGCAGAGGGATGTACAACACTAATTACACGCTAGATATTCTAAAAGGAACATATATCAAAATGTGCCGGTAAGTGCTAGTAGTATGGAAATAGCAAACTAATGGAAGCGGTAGTTATTTGATATTCAATTATTATACTAAATAGATGAAGATATTGCATCCCTTTTGCACTTGCATTGTATTTTTCCGGTATTTTACCTCTTAAGTAAATCATGAATCTATGGATTACTGCATTTTAAATTGATACTCCATATGTCTTGGCCCCTCCTTATCATCCATACATTATCAGATGGTTGTTAAAAATGGTTTAGAATGATTATTTCCGAGACGCCGTTTCATATGATTTTATTTGTAGTTTGAGAAATATTAAATAGCAATCCACGTATAACAAAAGCTGGAATATATATGTGGTGGATTGAAAATGCATTTATTTTTTAATAAAATGTACTCCTCCGATCCATTTTAAGTGTCGTAGGAAAACAACAAAATCAGAGTTTTTGTTGGTCTGGAGAGAGTTTATTTTTTTAGGTCGTTGGTGAATGACCGGGCCTCCATAGAGCGGCCGCCAGGAGCAACCGCGTCATTTGCGGCCGCAGGCCGGATCACCCACAGCCCACCTCATTCCCTAAGAAAAAAAAGCTTAGTCCAGCCCGCTTGCTTCTGTGTCGAAACCCACGGTCCCAATGCGAACGCTGGTGCCTCCTTTTCGTGTCGACGGGCTAGTGCCATCGTCGAAAAGCCCGTGCGGGCGCCAGCGAGAAACGGGCGCCGAAAGCTCTCTGTCGAAAAAAAATGTGGCGGCGTCATGTGAAGAACGCAACGGAGTGCGAATGCAACGTCGGCATGCTACCATGTTTTGACACCCTATGTTGCTTACGACACACACAATCGCCCGCCGCTGGAGGATACTTCGAGCCGCTCCATGGGCTCGAGCCGAAGGCCGTGATGAACGGGAATAGAATACGCTACCACTGTACGAGCTAAACCACCGAATAAATTTCTTGTCTCTGGCAGCTACGAGAGCGTCTGCATGCACAGTGTAGTATAGCTGAGCCGTCGTCACGTTGAAGAGACGTCTCGCTCTCTCGCACCACTAATATATATCCAAACTAACTATATCCATGCACTAGTACAGTGTACGTACAGTCTCATGGCCGACTGCCCGACCCCAGCCCGAATCGCAGTCGACCGAGAGCAGCAGAAAGATTAGGGCCTCTTTGGATCACAGGATTGGAAAACATAGGAATCAAGAAAACAGAGGATTCTCACAGGTTTATCAGTGTAAAACAGAGGATTACAAAATACAGGAAAACTGTAGGTACAGTCGTTTGGATGGAACATAGGAAAAACACAGGAAAAGTGCCTCGATCCTACGCAACCGAGTCTTAAAAAGAGGTTGGAGTGGATGTTTGAATTCCTATGGGATTGAGGCATAGGAATCCAATCCATAGGAATTTTGTCACTAACATTCCTTTGATCCAAAGGCAATCCATAGGAAAATTCCTAAGGATTGTAAGCCTACAAAAATCCTGTGAAATTCCTGCAATCCAAAGAGGGCCTTATTGGACGTTTCGGTTCGGACGCCACTAGTTGGCCGGCCCGCACCGCACGTCCGTCCGTACCCACATGTACGAGCGAATTCAGTCGACGAGCACCCAGGTTGGTTGGACGCTGACCCGAGAGCCGAGCGCGCACGGGACCGGCCGATGGTGATGGATCAACGGCCAGCCGGCGGGGTTCTCTCTCAACCGCGTGGCCGAGCTGATAGGCAGATAGCTAGCCATTACTACGACAACTTAGTTTTTGCAATATGATTACTACGAGTACTGTTTATTATTCGTTTTTCTAAGTAAGTAGTGTGCTCACTAATACTCCCTCTGTCCCGGAAGCCGGTAGTACAAGTTATATACTCTTAGATGAAATGATTCAAAAATTTATAATGATATATTTTAATATTACTCCCTCTATTCACTTTTATAAGACATCTCAATTTTTGCCACATACAATCTAAAATATGTGAATCTAGACATATTTTACACATAGATTCACTCATTTTACTATATATATGGGCAAAATTGAAATGATAAGAAGTGTGACTTATAAAAGTGGACGGAGAGTTTATACAATTTATATTATGTTGGTCAAATTGACGACCTAGTGACACACACATGACCTATAAACAGGGACGGAGGGAGTATAAAAAAATATCACGAAAGGTTCTCACAGAAACTAACAAAGACATCATGCACACAAGACTGCCCTAAAAACATTTCGGAAATAATACCCATACACAGAAACACACAACAAAGCCCTTGTAGGTCCTGCACATACCGACACTATCGACCAACGCCCACCACGAGCGCCATCGATGTGCCCGCATGAAGAAGAGGGGAAAGACCTCAATCATCGCTAAAACCGGAGAAGCACCATCGCCATGAAGGATATTATAGAGCAAGACCAAGCTTGTTGCACGCGGCGAGACACATCTCGCTGTGGCATGTTAGCGGGGTATCTTCCCCATGCATTTCCGCCCCCAGATCTGCCGCCTCCAGTTGACGAAGTCGAGAGAACACGCTAGATCCACCATCCACATACCACCTCCCTGGTACAGGGTCGCCATCTTCAATCGCACGCCAACACCGCCACAATCATAGGTCACGACTATAGGAGACCTACTAGAAATATCCGCTCTGCTCCAGCATGACACCAGCGACAACGTCGCGGTCCAAACTTTGGGACCACACACCGGGGAGAGAGAGAGAGAGAGAGAGAGAGAGAGAGAGAGAGAGAGAGTGGGTGGAGGGGAAAACTGTTGGAATAATCCTGATGAAGTCATACACAACTCTAGAACTTTCTACCGTATAGTGGTATTTACTACTGTTTCTTACTAGTTAAGGAAGTAGCTAGGTGTAGTCTCTAGAATACACATGAGTTGTATTTGTAGAAGACACTAGAACATATGAAACGATACTTTCCTAGCCTAGGTCGGTTTGAAGCCCTATAAATAGAGACATGTTCCATCCGTGTAAGGCAACCCGAGAACTAGCAATGAAGGTTCAGTTATACTAGTACGTGACCATCTAGCACTCTTGATTGATCCACTCCACAAAGTATGTTCGTGAGAGTAGCTAGCTGAGAGAGAACACCAGCCCACGGGGAAAACAATTGGTATCAGAGCCATGGCGCTGGTTCCGCAAGGCGCAGGCGTTGGGGAGAGCACGGTGTCGCTCTCATGTCTGATACTGACGCCGGCGAACTACACCATCTGGGCGATCAAGGTGGAGGCGATCCTCGATGCCCAGGGCGTCTAGGAGGCGGTGTCACCTGAGGAGAGCGTGATGGTGGACGAGAAGAAGAACAAGATGGCAAGGGCGCAGATCCTCAGCGCGTTGTCGGAGGACATCCTCATGTAGGTGTCGACAAAGAAGACAACGAAGGAGGTGTGGGACAGCCTCAAGACGAGGTTCGTCGGTGCCAATCGCGTCAAGAAGGTGCGGCTCTCCACTCTCAAAGGCGAGTTCGACAAGATGTACATGGTGGAGGGGGAGCTGCTGGACAACTGCGCCACCAAGATCAGCAATATGGCGGCAAGGTTCACCAGTCTTGGCTCGACGCTCGGTGATGCCGACATGGTGAAGAAGCTTCTCGACACCGTTCCCGACCGGCTGTACCCCGCGGTGGCCGGGATCGAACAGTTCTGTGACATGGAGACGATGGCGTTCGAGGAGGCGCTGGGGAGGCTCAAGGTGTCCGAGGAACGCTCACGGCGGCGCACGCAGACCGGTGGCCAACGGAGCGACAGCCAGGTCCTGCCTACGGCGGAGCAGTGGGAGGCGCGGCGACGTCAGCACGGCGTCGGCCATGACCACTACAATGATGGTGGAAGCAGTGTGGCCTCGGGCGTGAGGAGGAGACGCGGGAAGTGCCATAACTATGGCATTCGTGCTCACTTCGCCCGTGACTGCAGGAAGCCAAAGATGGAGCAGGCGCTCCTAACCAAAGATGACGATGAGATGGGCCTTTACTAGGTCCGTGGCGGTGGCGACCGGCGTATGTGAGCGTCAGGTTGTGTCCGTGGCGGTGGCGACCGGCGTATGTGAGCGCCATGAATGAAATTTGGCCACGGCGGCTGCCTAACCCTAACCCTAGCCACTCCTCGTCGCTGCTCCATTCGAACAACGAGTCGTCGTTGTTGTCCTCAAGAATGACGACCTTGGAGGAGGAGGAGGCGGCGGGGCTCAAGGAGGGGTGGGCGCGAAGGGTGCGGCTACTGGAGGCCACAGAATGGGACACACTGCTGGTGGCGCCACGGCTCCCGGAGGCTTCCATCATCGTCAGTAACCCCGACGCCTCCTGCTACAACGTGGCCACCGAGTTGGCCATCGCTACAAAAAGGCCGAGGCAGTCCCCATCGAACGGGATGCGCAACGACAAGGCGAGGTTGTAGAGGTCGTCCTCCCTCAACTCCTCCTTGCCAGCAGCGCGGGCCTACGGCTGGTCCGGGCGGCGGGTGCGGTGGAAGAGACGGCCTTGGGGTTGACATCGGGTTAGGGAGTAGCGGCGCCGTGGGGACTCACGGATGACGATGCACGGACCTCCATGGGGTGGAGAACGGCGCCGTGGGGCGCGGCACTGGCGGCATGATTGAAAGATCATCTTCCGTTTTGATAATTGATGACAACATAACTAACGAACTAATCTCTATTTAGTGCATGTGCAGGGTTTATTTGATACTTATCAAAATGCCAAAATACTCCCAATACACTTTCTCAAAGGCTCACAATATTTATCCTGAAGAAAAGAGCTAAAAATAACAGAGCTGGGAAGCAGTTTCTACACGCAGCAAAGGCTCCGGTGAGACCACCAGAACCTCCGACCCCTGCTGTTTCTCAGCATATTCCCAGGCGCGGGGCTCCGGTGGAGACTCCAGTGTTGCCTCCGCCAAAACCCTCTTCGGGTGGCTCACGACGGAGCCCAGGGCGGAACCCACTGGATCCTCCGGTGGGCGGAACCTCCGCCCAATCGACCGGTACCTCCGCCAGTCCAACTAGGCCACAGGTGGGACTGGGTACCGGTGGAGGCTCCGGTGCAGGGTCCGCCAAAACACCTTCGGGTGCATACAGCGGAGGCTACGGAGGAACCCACCGGAACCTCCGGTGGGCGGAACCTCCGCCAGCACCACCGGAGCCACCACCACTGAAGTAACCATAGAGAGGAAAAAGGAGTTGCGCGGGCCAGAATGTACGAAGACCACCGGAGCTTCCGGTGCAAACACCGGAACCTCTGGTGCTGCATGTGAGTGGACAACGGTCAGATTAGGGAAGGGGTAGTTAAATCCCTTTCACTACCTCTTAAATGCTAAGCTTTTACCACTCTCTCTCCTAGCCATTAATGAAAGCTTCAACCTCCTAGATCTCCCTCTCCAACCACCCAATCACTCCATAACTTTGTGGAGAGCTAGAGGAGACCTAGATCCGTGATTCCATCAAAGGAATTGCAAATCCATCCACCACATCCTAGTAGATCTAAAATCCTACTTGAGGCCTAGGAACCTTAGTAGATTTTGTGCTTGTAGCTTCCACCTTGTTGCAAAGAAGATTCAGATTGTTTGAGAGCCTCCATCCATGTTGTGGAGTGTCCTCAACCTCGTGTAAAGGTTTGGTCAACGCCTTCAAGTCGACCTCATAGTGGGCCCTCACCGTAGAAGCTCAAGGAGATTAAGGTGTGCACAACCGTGCTATTGAGGAGCGCCTAAGTGGCTCCTCACCTCTCCAACGTAGACGTACTTCTCTTGAGGAGGAACTACGGGAAACATATCCTTGTATCCTTGTTTACACTTATGGTTTATCTTGTTACCTTTCGTTTTACTTCCGTTACTTACTCACCCATTGCCACACTAACCACCATTCGCATGATATTATCATTGGCTGGCTCACACGGTCTTCTCGTTCATTAAAAGGACACGTTAAGACAACTTTTCTGAATGGAGAGTTGGATAAAGAAAATTTATATGGAGCAGCCAAATGGTTTGTGGTACATGGTAAAGAAGGAACCGTCGGAGATATGCCGAATTACGGTGTTATCCAGTACTGGCCAAAAGGCGGCCTGCCAAGGTGGCCCATCGGTGGTGAAGCAGGAGGCTTCTCTATGAGGCCCAACAGGCCGACGCACAGAAAGCCGGATTCTAGAAGACCCGGACGACGGCCCAATCCGTAGTTCGACTTGGAGAAGAAGACGTGTTCCTTAACTTCCACGATTAGAGATAGAGACCTAATCTGAATAGATTCCTTTTCTGTATGCCCTAGTCTAGCTCTCTATATAAAGACGGACGGGGGCCACCTTAGGGAAAGCACGAGACACATCCATACTCACGTTATACTTTGTATACTTCAACCTTTAGCCCTGATTAGTGAGATTGCAGGAGTAGAGCGTCGCCTTTGCTAAATGTAATTAATTTTGGATTACTAGAGTAATTTGAAATATTTACACATATGAGCGTTAAGTTACTCGTATTAATGAAATAAGAGGATCTTCTTTTTCATTATATAAAGCGAAGTGACTTAAAAGTTAAAAGTCAATAGGAGCTGAATGTGATCTTTTCATTCGGCTTGGTCTAATTGAAAGAGAGTTGCCTCATGAGAGGATTCAAAAGAGTTTTAAATGAATTGTTAGAAAGTGTCTTATTAAATTAAGAATCTATGAGATAGATTAAGTAGATTAATAAACATGAATATGATGAGTGTGCTAAGTGTAATTCAGAAACAAATTTTCAATTGCAATGAGACAAAAGATTTTGTCTCAAAAGTAAGCATGGCATAATATTTTGCAATAGACTTGACCTTCGTAGTCTTGGCGAGCGAGATAGAAAGGATTGAGATAAAATCATGAAATTGTGTGATTTGGCCAATTTGTTTGTCACGAAGAAGCACACAAGAACCGGTATATTTTCGTTGGCTAAATTGTTAAGTCAAACCAGTATAAAGGAGAAAAACTTAAATAAAAGTTTTCACAAGCAGTTAATTATTTGTAATTAAACTAAGGAATAATATGGTGAGATGTTTGAAAGAGCATTTCCTAATCCATTGGGTTTTGTGTGTTTGTTAACAATATAAATGATACCTAACCGTGTGTTGAATGTTTAAGGTACATATATTACCAGCACAAAGCGGTGTCGAAGTTATGGTGAACTGGGCAATTGACAAATAAAGGTTGCACCGTAGTGCACATTCATGACATGATTACTACTATGATATTTAGTGCGGGCATTACAACAATATACATAGACCGTAATCCAACTGCATCTATGACTAATAATCCACCCTCAAGTTATCATCCGAACCCCCTTAGGTATTAAGTTGCAAGCAACAGATAACTGCATTAAACAAAGTGTGTAATGTAAGCAATGATTATGCACGCGGGCACTCTCACCGCTGTTTTCTCCCTAATGGCAACATCACATCCTCCCCCTTCACGATTCTGTCACTCGAGCAAGCGAAGAGGAGTCATGAACCCACTATCAAGCATAAATACTCCCTCTTGGAGTCACTAGAAACTACTTGGCCAGAGCAACCACTAGCAACGGAAAGCATGCAAGATCACAAATAACATATGCAATAAAGACTATAATCAACTTGGCATAAGTTCAATATTCATTGGATCCCAGCAAACATAGCACATAGAGTTACATAAGATCAATCTCGATCATGTTAGGCAGCTCACGAGATCTAAACATGGAGACATATGAGGAGAAGACAACCATCTAGCTACTGCTATGGACCCGTAGTCCAAGGATGAACTACTCACACATCACTCCGGAGGCGGGCATGGTGATGGAGAGGCCTCTGGTGATGATTTCCTCTCCGGCAGGGGGCCGAAGACAGCTTCAGAACCCCCCTGATCTAGGGTTGACGGTGACGGCGGCTGCGGAACTTTTCGGGGATATTTGATCAGGTGTTTAGGGTTTTCCATCCAGGGGAATAAATAGGCGAATGGGCAGAGGAGGTGGAGCCCTGGGGCCCCACACCCCCCCTGACGCGGCCAAGGGGGCGCCACCCCATGGTGTGGGCCCCCTGATGCCCCTCATTGTCTCCTCTTCGGTCTTCTGGATGCTTCCGGGGAAAATAGGCACTTCGGGCTTTGTGGGGTCCAATTCGGAGAATATTTCCAGAACAACTTTTCTGAAACCAAAACCAGCAGAAAACAGGGAACTGGCACTTGGCATCTTGTTAATAGGTTAGTCCCGGAAAACGTGTAAAAATGACATAAAGAAGGGAGAAAACATGTAGCAATTGACATAATATCATCATGGAGCATCAGAAATTATAGATACATGGAGACGTATCAGAGGCTTGGGATAAACTTGACATCTTGTTTCAAGGAAATGCTAGCATCCAATCCTCCAAGTATGATGTGCCTCTTGACAAGTCCGAGAACTTCGTCATGCTTGAAGATGAAAGTCCCGAGGAGCTGTATAGAAGAGTTCTCACCCTTGGCAACCAATTGAGGGACTTTGGAAAAGAGGAAATCTCTGATGAGTGGATCAAGAGGAAGTTTGTCAAGGCCATAAACTCCTTTCGAGAAGAACCTCTCCACTAGCATCTGGACAAGATCGCACTACAACTCTCTCAACTCCATTGGTGTTCTTAGAGAGTTCATAGCTATATCCCTATCTCACAAGAGTGCCGATGATGCTCTCTCTCGCTAAAGAGGAATTGGGAAGTCTCCCAACCTAGCCTTGAAGTCTAAGGCAATTGCTCGGATAGAAGAAGTTGATGAGGATGATGAGGATGAATAAGACTATGAAGACACATACAAGGGTGCTCATAAGTGTATTTCTCTTGCCATGCATGACTATTGGAAGAGATGAGAGACTCACAAGTACGGTGCTCCTATACACTTGAGAAACAAGGTCTACAAGAAGAAGCGGGAGCGGCCAAGGACATGCTACAATTGTGGAAGTGCAAATCACTTTGTCAAAGAATGTTGTTGGGGGAATAGGTAAGTGGGAGCCTTACCGGCCTCCAACATTAACCGGGAATCACTAGATCCGGTTTAAGATGAGTGATCCGAGTCATGCTGAGCCGGGCCGGGTTAAGCCAAAGAGAGCCGGGTTACAACAACTATGACCCGGCTGAATGAAGAACCGACTCAAGGCCCTGGGCGGAAGACAAGGAAGCCCAGAAGCACGGAGAGCAGTTCAAAGGCCGACCCAGAAGTAGCCGGATCATGGGAAGAGCCGGACCAAGGTGATCAAGAACCGGAGGGAGATAGGACTCCAAGGACGGGCGTAATCCGGACTCCCTTGTAACCCGGAGGTCTCGTCCGCTATATAAGGCGAGACCCCGGGACGTAGAAAGACAAGTTCTAAGTTGATAGCAAAGTAACTCAAGACATCAAGAGCCGGAATCGCCCTTTGTAATCGAGACTTGGTCCTCTGATAAGTAAGAAAGCAGGAGTAGGTTTTACCCTCAATCGAGGGGCCGAACCTGGGTAAACTCGCGTCTCTCGTTTCCACCTCAACCCTTTCAAAGTTTCGCTTAGTAGCAATGGCCTCGCAATCTAGTTCTCGCATGAGGACACTTGCCGTGACAATACCACGACAGTTGGCGCCCACCGTGGGGCCTGCTCGCGGAAGCGTCGTCTTTTTGGAAGGAGCGCTACCTGGGATCGAGAAGCTCGCGATAGGCCGGCTCAGGAGGAGCCGGCACGGAAACTATTACAATCATGACATGTGGGGCCCAGAGTTCGCCTCCGTAGATTCAGGACTTCACGCCCCCTTTGGCAAGATCCATGTCTTCATCGGATACGTTGGGACAGCAGCCTCAGAACCGGACCAACTTTCAGATTCGGTGTCGGAGAAAACCATGGCAGTGGATTCCGATGGCAAGTCCTCGGTTGGGAACAATGGCGATCACGATGAAACAAGGTCGATCCACCAGCTCTTTGGAGATCTGTCGTGGGATAACCACGGCAGACGTTACCGGGGGTAACTGATCTTGGGGCAAGACGACACAGGCGTTTGGGAGAGGGTTTAGCCCAGAGGAAAACATGATGGAACTCGATCTGGTAGCCGGCAATCAAGTCGCCGAGTCTCCGATCTTAATATATTAACTCGATCTCTCGTATACACTGGATGCTCGATATCAAGCGGTACTGCTAGGGTTCTTAGATCTCCCTCAACTAGACCTGGGGGTTGGTTTATAAAGCACCCGTACCCCCCTGGCTTGCTCTCCAAGGCGCACCCTGACTCCTACCCGGACACCGCATATAAACTCTAACTTTCCTTTACCGTGACCCACAATCCGGGTTACGAGACCTACAAACTTGAGCCTTCCAGAAGTTTCTTTACCCTTAGCCGGATCTTGCGCAGCGTCCTTTGGGCCGGGTTATGCCTTGGAGTTGGCCTACCGGGTTAGCATCCCTCCATCAGTAGTCCCCAGAATAGCTTGGGCTTCACGGATCCTTCCTTGAAGCGCTTGCTATTCCCTGAAAAAACATCAAATGCCCAAATGCATGAAGGCTGGGTTAAAACGCTTCGATAAACAGCTAGGCCCAACTCCACGGTGGCCATATGGTAACCCGGCTCCTCTCCAAATACCCGGCTTAGCTTTCCGGGTCTAAGCCCTAATAAAAGTGTCAAGATCCTGCACTTTACTAGATAATTGATCTTGATATTATGAAGAATATCTCCTTCTTATTTCTGCCCAGATATCACGTTCAACACTTAAAGTGTATTTCGCAAAACTCAAACAGATAGCCGTTACTCCGTAATCCCCGGCTCCCGCTCGTGGAACCAAACTTATCCACATGAACCATTATAAATATGCTCGTAGGGGTAACCCTAACCCCAACGGCTCACTTCCCCCCATTCCTCTTCCTTTCTTCCTCCGTGCTCAAGCTCACAGAGCGCCACCACGGAAATCCCGCGCGCATCACCGGAGCCTATTGGCCGCCGGCTACGCTCCGCCACAGCGCACTCTGCACCGCCGCCAAGATCCGCCGCCAAACCCCCAACCGGCCCGTCAGGAATCGCAAAGGGGCACCAAACTTGCGCGATTTGCCTCCGTCGAGCTTCACTTCGATCTCCTCCAGTAAGCCTCCCATACCCGTTAACTGGCCTCCGCAATTTCTTGATTTTCTTCAGATTAGATCTAGGTCAACCCGCCGGTCATTTTCCCGGTCATGCCGAATTAAGTTACTTGTACTCACTCTAGTTCACCCAATGGATTGGATACTAACTTTACTTTACTTCCCTACCGCCCATAGCTGTTAATTTTGCCACAAATCCAGAAATGGAATCTCTAGCCTGGGCTCGGGCCGCCCAATTTTTCCGCCCTCACCTCTATCATCCGGAAAATCTTCCCTTTTCCGACTCCCTTTATTTGTAGTAGGTACCTGTGTAACCATCTATCACCCTCGAACATCCTTTCAATGCATAAGCCTTCATGATTTTTATAATGATGCTTGATACCCGGATAGCTTGAACCTTGCTCCACGAAATGACACCCGGATAGTATGTAACTTCCATATTGTCTCGATGCCACTCACCAATACTCGACCAGTTTATGGTTTCCGGGTCTTATTCCTTGTATCCTTCTACCTTGTGCTTTGCAGGTCAATCACATGGCTCCCAAAAAGCAGGGAAAAACACCAGCCAAGGCCAAGACCACCAATTCCATATCCGCCAACTGGGCGCGATCTTCGGTCACCAAGGCCAAGTTAGAAGAACTGGCCGAGTTAGGGGTTCTACCCCCTCAAAAGGAAATCCACTGGAGGGTGCCGGGCAACGAGACCCGGCCTACCCCGGCGAAGGACGAGGTAATATGTTTTGTGGAACACGTGACCCGGGGCTTCCGTCCTCCGGGTCACCCTTTCTTCCGTGATATTCTAAGCCATTATGGCCTTCGCATTTTTGACATAGGGCCTAATTCCGTATTAAATATCTCCCACTTCATCGTTCTCTCCGAGTCATACTTGTGCACTCCGCCAAGTTTGGCTCTTTTTGTCGAGCTTTTCCAGTGCAAACCGTGCCGCGAAAGCGGTGACGGGGCACTTCTCGCTTGCGGCGGGGTTTCTATCCAGCGCCGCAAGAATTCTCTGATGCCACCCCTCACTCTCAACTCCCACGTCAAACACTGGCAACTCTCGTACTTCTATTGCCGAGACACCTCCCCACCCGGCCAAAAGAAACTGCCGGGTTACTCGGAAGGCCTTCTCGATATCTCCGAGTCTTTTAATGCCTTTGCCCCTGACTCGGACAGGGAGGCCATCCGGCCTTTATTAGCCAAAATCTCTGTTCTGTCGGCCCAAGGTCTCATTGGGCTTAACCTGGTGAAAACTTGGGTCGATTTCCGGATCCAACCCAACTCCATCCGCACTAAGTTAATGTGCGAGTATTCAGGGCACGCTACGGACTCGCTCCGGTACTCCACCCACAGCTTTGCAGCCGGAGACACCAACAAAACTATCAAGAGCTTCTTGACAGAGAAGATGGAGGTAATCCGGAACATAGCCGGGTTAGAACCCTTCACTCGGGAGAACCCAGCCCCCAAGGTAAAGACTCGATTTTCATACTCTTTCTTTCACACCTTCCACTCGATATGACTAATAACCCTTACTCTTATACCTTCCTCCCAGGCTGATGATCCCTTTTGGAAGATTGAAACTCCTCCTAACTCTGAAAACCCAGAGGAGCAAGAGGATGGCATTAACTCGGATGAAGGTACGTTTCGAACTTCACGTAATTCCCTTGAGTTCATCGTGTCCCGTTCTTCATTTTCCAACTGTGACCTTGATAACTTCCAGAGTCAGAGGACAAAGACGAAGGAGAAGAGACTGACGGCAAAGTAGAATCCGCCAGTGACGAGGAGGAAGTGGAGCCGACAGTCAAAGTCGGATCTAAGAGAAAACCCCGAGGGGCCGCCCCCAAGGTTTCATATCGCCTCCTTGCATTCAATTCGTATTCCTTTGATGATATACATGAGCTAACTTGACGTTATTCCACTGGCCATATTTGAAGGAGTCGCCCATGACCAAGCGCAGAGCGACTCGAAATTACCCGGGTGATGATGCTCTTAACCCGGGTATTTCATTGTCTCCGACTCGGCGGGCTGGTATTTACCCTATCCTTTCTCGGA
Organism: Alopecurus myosuroides; assembly: GCA_028641055.1. NCBI lineage: Eukaryota > Viridiplantae > Streptophyta > Magnoliopsida > Poales > Poaceae > Alopecurus > Alopecurus myosuroides. The sequence goes on from CM054060.1 coordinate 99,384,190, forward strand.
CGAAACAATCTTCCTGAACCATTCCCTTATGAAATCTTGCTTGATACTTTTCAGTTTCGCCCGGGTCCAGCAGCGAATTCCCTTCGGACTTTGCGGTGAATACCGGGTAAAATCCCTTTCCTGATGCTCTATCACATTTTCATCACCCTTTCCTGATTGTACACTAACTGCTCACTCATAATATCTATAGGGCCACGGTCGTTATTAGCAACCAAGAGGATATGGAGACCGATGACCCGGGTAAGGGGAACCCGGCTGATAAGACAACAGCCGCGTCTAGCGGCGAAGAACAAGCGTCACCAATAAACCCGGCCAGACAAGAAGCCGAGTATCCGATAGCCTCTCATGCAAGCAAGAAGGGAAAGACTGCAACTTTGGGTGCGGGAGAGGGAGCATCAGATTCCGACATTCGAATGACCCGGATGCCGCCTTCTGCTAAGAAGAAAACTCCTTCTCCGAGGTTCCAAGGCCCCGGGTCCTCTAATACGGGTAATGATACCTTTGATGAACTGATGAGCGCTCTCCTCGGTATGAAGACCTCAGAGAGCAATATTCTGGAGCGCATGGCCGCCGAGCACCAGGTAACAACACTTGATATCTCACAGTATACACTTAGTCCCCAAGTTCGAGCATAACTTTGTTGAAGTTATGCTTGGTACTTTATACAATAGTCGGCTTGCCATGATACCCGACTGATACTTGTGCCCCTTGTTCTTTACAGGCACAGATGACCCGGTCTGACGAAGTTTTGCTCAAGACCGAACAACTTCTTCTTGCGGAGGTGAAGCGTAGAGAAGCCCTTGAGGCTGACGTGGAACCTTGAAGAAGGATGTTTCGAAATACAAAAAGAAGTGCACTACAGCTCAAACCGCACTGAAGAAATTATCGGACCAGGTTACCGATACCTATCGCATCTTGCTTAGTAAGTTTTTGCTGCCGGCTGACTTCATGCCTTTACTTTATTACATGATACTCGGGATTACTGATACGTTCTTCCTTTATTTCAACTGCAGGTGCCAACCTTGCGGCCCCAGAGGAGGATGCCATTGCAAAGGCTAGAACCTTAAAGACTGTCCTCCGGACTTTCTTTGCCGGCACGAAGTTTATACTGGATGCCGTGAAGTGGCCTACTGAGGTATATCCGGGTGAAGAAAATCTCATCCAAGCCTGCTCCACTGTGCCTGCCTGGATTGAAATCTGGAAACGCTCGGCATGCCGGATTGGTATGACCCGGGCCTTTACCCTGGCTAAGGCTTATTTTCCGAAGCTTGATCCGGCAAAGGTAATATCCGGGTTTCCAGAATTCAAGGCAGATGGTTCCAAGTTTACACCCAAGGACTTCAAGGCCATACAGTCCGCAGTGCGTCACTCGGCCACCACTTTGGCCGATAGTATGGATCTGAACACAATTATGAGCGCATACGATGCTGAAGGCAAAATCGTTACAGAGGACGCACCCCCGCCCTTTGATATTTTGGAGAGATGGGCTGCTGACTCGGCCAGGAAGAGGGAAGAAACTGCAAAGAGGGAGGCCGAGTTAGGATCAGGGCCAACCACCTCTACACCAGCTGTTCTTCCGCCTGTCCGTCCTGCCTCGAAGAATCCGGGTGATAATGCCGATAAAGCCAAAGAGCAAGCCCAGGAGCAAGACCCGGAGGCCAAGGGCAAAGATGTGGACCCTACTCAGGAAGCCGAATAGGCGGATGCCATCGAAATACTTCGATCATCTGATACTTTTATTCGAAACAAGTATTCTTTTGACAGTGCGCCTGTGCACCCTTGATACTGGTGTCGCAACTTGTAACGCACTTTAATTCTGTGATGCACTTCGTGCCTTTCTAGGCTTTTTGATGAACTTGATACTTGTCTATCTTATTCCTGATAATCCAACTTTCTTTTCATTTCTTTTTATTCCCCTCTTTATTTCCGAGTATCGCGAGTTTTGACAGGTGGACTTTTCTTTAAGTCCCCAAGTCCCCACGACTCAGACATTGGGGTCTTTCGAGCTTAGCAACGAAATAACTTGATCCTGCTTCGAAACCCACAGTCCCCAAGGCCCGAATATCCGAGTCTGTGGTGTGTGGTCTTTTCGAAGAGACCAAACTTGTTGTTGCTAAGCCGAAACCCGGAATTATTTCATACAGATAATGAAGTTATGCTTGATAAACGTTGAGTTTCCAGCTATTAGCCTTGTACTCTGCATAACTTGTGGTTTAGATGACCCTTTTGACTATCTTGTACTGTAAGCCGGCTTTCGCGTGGATACCATGTTGTTACATCTATACGAAAACAGGGTCAGGCAAGTCCCATTGGGCTTCATGGCTGATTGTAATCGTAAGCGAGCAAATCATGCCACTTTAGTGCGAGTCACATCGAGCTTAAGTAAGAAAAGTCAAGAAAATTTGGCTCCTTTGTCCGGTTATAAGATTGCAGCCGTACTCGTTTGCGAGTAATCGGCCCTTATAACTCATAGGCATCAAGGCCGGGTCTTTGGGTTTGTGGCCGTGCTATTTAAGCAATCAGCCCCCGAGACCTATATATATTCAACATACTTAATGATACTGATGTATTGGTAGCAGTGGATACTACTAACCTGTAACTGAAGTAAAGATCGTAACAAAATAGGACTTGATAACCATCTCTTTATTGATATGAGAAAGTTTGGATCAGCAGGCCGCCTCATTAAAAACCTTCCAGTCCCCTTAGGTACCCTGGGTAGGAAAAGAGCGCGTCTGAAACCTGCTGCCCGTTACATTGTTTAGTTCTTCTTGGGAACCGGTCCCGGGCTGACGTGACCGAGACACATTCTCCATTTGCTGGACTTTTTCATGATGAGTACCGGGTTTACTAGCCAACCCGGGTGAGGTGTTTCCATAACGCGGCTGGTTGTGAGCGGCCGTGCAATTTCTTCTCCTATGGCAGATTGTTTGGGGGAATCATCCTTGATAAAAGCCACCATCTTAGCATCTTGTGCTGCCTTGGACTTTGCTCTTTCGACTTCAGTACTCGGCCTTTTTGATGTGGTTCTGTCCTCCGGGTCTGCTTGAGACCGGTAATGCTTGAGTTCCTCCTTTCTACAGGCTTGCTCGGCCATTGCTGCGTCTCCTTCATCGCATTCAGCTGCTATATCTCGATTTCCATGTATGGTAATGGTCTTCTTAGGACCCGGGATTTTTAGCTGTAGATACACGTAACACGGCCTAGCCATGAATTTGGCATAAGCCGGCCTTCCGAATAACGCGTGATAAGGACTGCGCAATTTGACCACCTCAAAAGTGAGCCACTCAACTCGATAGTTATCCTTTGATTCCCCAAAAGCTACCTCCAATGCGATTTTTCCCTCGGGGCACGCTGAATGACCCGGCACTATCCCATGAAAAATTGTTGAGCTTTTTTGTAGCTGAGACTCCTTGAGGCCCATGCGTAAGAAGGTTTCCCAATACAGTATATTGATGCTACTTCCACCGTCCATCAAAACCTTTTTCAGCTCATACCCATTGACCTGCGGTGCGACTACTAATGCTAAGACTCCCGGGTGTTCTACTCTTTCCGGGTGGTCCCTTCTGCTCCATGTTACATCCTGTTCTGACCATCTCAGGTATCTCGGGACAGCCGAAGAAACTGAATTGACCGCTTGCTTCAGTATCTTTTTGTCCTTGTTAGAACCTCCTGTGGTATGCACATGATATTGACCCAACTGTTTGGGGTTAGCCTGGAAACCTCCTGCTCCCCCTTGGTTATTACCTTGATTTCCAGCTGCCGGGTTACCGGCTGGGGGTGGGCCGTTGCCCGGGTTTCCCCCTGGACCCGGTCCTCCTCCCCGTCCTGCACCTCGCATGGCTCTGTTCACTTCCTCATTCTTCCATCTCTGTAGGTCGGCGCACTGCTCCAAGGAGTGGTTAGCTGGCCTACCGTTCCTGCTGTGCTTCGGGCATGCCATTCTGAATATGTCCCAATTATTACTCGGCCTTGGTGGCCCTTGATAGTTTCCTCCATTGTGATTTCCAGCATTGAAATTTCCTTCTGCCCTGGGTCTGGAAGATCCAGCTTCAGTATTGGCGACAAACTCGGAGCCTCCTTCAAACGGACGCTTGTTCTGGCTGTTGTTACCCGGCGCTGATCCGTTGCCGGTTCTTCCATTACTACTTGTGTTTGCTTTTGCTTTTTTATCATCAGTTTCCTCTTCCGTAGTGTCCGTTGCGGCATGTTTGTTGCATGCATCCATCAATTCTCCCATTGTAACCTCCGAAGCATTCCGACTAGATTTCATGCGAGTTAACTTTTGTACTAAAGGTGTGTACTTGCAGGTCTTTGCCATAGCTTGCAGCGCATCCTTGGGCTGAATATCCGTAGATGAATGAAGAATTTCCATAACCCGGCGGACCCAGCTGCGCGCCGATTCTCCCTTCTTCTGAACACATCGCTCTAAGTCGTCAATAGTGAATAACTTTCTACACGTCCCGTGAAAGTGCTTGATAAACGCAGTTTTCAATTCTTCCCATGACTTAATAGATCCTTCCGGTAGATTGGCGAACCATAACTTTGCTGCTCCCTCAGACATCATTAGATACATGAATTTGGCTTGAAGATTCTCGGACGCATTGCGAATCGACATGGCCATCTCATAGCTGCTCAACCATGTTTCGGATCCATAGTCGGCTCATAATTCACCACTTTACCTGGTTCTTTGAACTTTTCCGGGTAAGGTTCAGCTCTGATGCTATCCGAAAGACACTTAGGTCCTGCAAGAATGGTTGAAGCTGGTCTTACTCGGGAAACGTGTGATCCTGCAGGGGGTACAGCTGGATGCGGTACCGCTGGTGGCCCATGTGCCGCAGACCCGGCCACGGCTCTCCTGGCTCTGGAACTATCCACGATGGCATGTGCTGCTGATGCTGCTGGTACTGCCTGAATGTGTGGAGGAGGCGGCATTTGCTGCTGCTCTTCCCTCCGCCGTGCCGAACTTGTTTGGATGTTTCCAGCGTTACCTTGTTGTTGGCTGACATATGGCGTCCCATGCATTCCACTTCTGTGATCCGGGTAATTAACCTGTTGCGCCACCGCGGTGCGCAGCATATCTATCGCCCGCCGGGTCTCCTCTGCGTGGGGTGACTCTCTCACGGGGATTTGATTTAGTGCAAGCGTTGCCGCGTACACGTTGTCCATGGGATTGTTGTAATGACCCGCTGGTGTGCGAAAGCGCGATGGTGGTGGTGGTGGTGGTGGTGGTACAGTATTGCCGGCAGTAACTCCAGTCTGTGGTGCGGGCAATCCGGCCTGCGTATCTACCGGCTGTACTCCTCCGGTTGTCGGCTGAGGGGCGGTTCCCTGATTTGCCGCTGGAATCGGCTGATCCTGAGGCGTAATAAATAGTGCGGCCGGGTTTATGACTCCTCCCAATGCTGGTAATCTAGTTTGGTGCCTTTGATGTATTCTAGTCGTTTCCTCTCGGAGCCGAGTTTCCAGTGCATCCAGCTCGCGTTGCCGTGTGGCCATCCCTTGCCTTTCTGCTTCTACTTGCCTCCTCTGCTGCTCCAATGCACGACGGGCTACGTCCAAATCCCTAACACGTTCCGCCGCGTTCTCTGGAGTGATAACTGTGGCAAGAACCGTCGGATCTAGGATCAGATTGTTGTCGAACAAGGCCGGGTGTTGTGGATTGGAAGGACCCGCTCCTGGTGTCCGGTTTGCTAGGAATCCGAACGTGTTCGCGTGTAGCTCGTTTTCTGGCGCTTGACTGGTAACCGATGCGGACTCTCCGTCAACCTGGGCCAAAACCGTGTTTCCGTTAGCCGGCCCCTGCTGCCGGATTAATGCTTGTGCTGACCCGGCCGCGGCCGCGGTCACGGTCTCTTGGTTGAGATTGGTCGCGGGAGCCGTGTAAACCGCGACTCGGCGTATGATGCTTGGCGCGAATTCATGCTGTTCCCCTTCGCTGTTATTCTCCTCATACCGGTTTTCCAGCAGATCCTGGATGGACTCGGTATCATCCTCTCTTTCGACCCGGTCGCGCGGGGTCCATGCCGGTTCCTCCGGCTGTTCCCACTTCGCGATGGGTTCTTCTGTCGGATATGTCGTTCCAACTGATTCTTCTTCATCTGATTGGATATAAGTGGCCTCCCCTGACACAGAATCAGATCCAAAATTGTCAGGGATCGAACCGGAAGTACATACCATACCGATGAAGACGCTGATCCGGCCGATTGTCACGACGGATCCGGATTCGAGGTGATCCGACTCTGGCCCCCAGCCGGAATCGTCCACCGTCTTTTCTCCTTTGTGGTCGATGTAGATCTCGCCGACGACAAGATTCTCCATGTTCTTCCGAGCTTCTCCCGTGATGTAAACACCTTTGGACGCAGGCCCCACGGTGGGCGCCAACTGTCGTGGGATAACCACGGCAGACGTTACCGGGGGTAACTGATCTTGGGGCAAGACGACACAGGCGTTTGGGAGAGGGTTTAGCCCAGAGGAAAACATGATGGAACTCGATCTGGTAGCCGGCAATCAAGTCGCCGAGTCTCCGATCTTAATATATTAACTCGATCTCTCGTATACACTGGATGCTCGATATCAAGCGGTACTGCTAGGGTTCTTAGATCTCCCTCAACTAGACCTGGGGGTTGGTTTATAAAGCACCCGTACCCCCATGGCTTGCTCTCCAAGGCGCACCCTGACTCCTACCCGGACACCGCATATAAACTCTAACTTTCCTTTACCGTGACCCACAATCCGGGTTACGAGACCTACAAACTTGAGCCTTCCAGAAGTTTCTTTACCCTTAGCCGGATCTTGCGCAGCGTCCTTTAGGCCGGGTTATGCCTTGGAGTTGGCCTACCGGGTTAGCATCCCTCCATCAAGATCGGTTAGGAGGAGACCTAAAATTGGACACACCAGGTTTCGATGAGAAAGCTCACCATGCTGTTGTTTACATGGCTGGTCCCACGCGACCAACCAAGCCCATGTATGACTCGGAAGGAAACCTGATTACTAACGAGGCTTCGACCTCAAACTCGGTTCTTGGAGCACCAGGTGTTACAGTCACAACACCAACCGAGCCAACGACTGCCCCAGGAGCACCAGAGGTGACGCCCTCGACAGGACATGGAACAACTAGACCAGGGGAGGCAGTGATCGACTTGACCGGGCCTGCATCATACAACCCAAGACCTGAGCTGATGGCTGCAATGGATTCTTTAAATGAAATTCTGGCAACGCAATCACCCCAGAAAACCTGGAGGCAACCCAGGAAACATGGGAGGTGGACACTTGGGAGATGGCAGCTCGGGACCCGGAAACCATAATCCGGGTCATCACAGTCAGAGTCACCAGGGAACTAACCCGGGCGGCAGTCACCAAGGCGGAAACACCGGTTTTCAAACAAACCCGAAGCAGCTAAGCTCAGGACAATATCACGTGTTCACCACCAGTTCCTGCAGAAGAGAACGCAAGGTGCAGAATAGTGCTGTTAACACAGTCACCCCCGCTGTTCCTAGATGGCTTAACTGGTCAGAACAACCCATAACTTGGAGTCGGGATGATCATCCCCCATGAGTCGATAATCCAGGTGGAGTGGCTCCACAAGTTGGAGGATATAAGTTAGATAAGGTACTGATGGACGGAGGCAGTAGTATAAACATACTTTACTATGACACGTTCAAAAGGATGAACTTGCAAGAGAAACAGCTTCAACAGTCATCAACCGTGTTTCATGGGATTGTACCTGGTAAGTCCGCACAACCTATCGGAAAATATTTCTTGAAGTTGCTTTTCGGGTATTTGAAAATTACAGAACAGAGATGTTAGCATTTGAAGTGGTAAAGTTCAAAAGTACGTACCATGCTCTGTTCGGACGGCCAGCTTATGCCAAGTTCATGGCCAGACCTTGCTATGTTTACCTCAAGCTAAAGATTCTAGATCCCAATGGAAACATTACTGTTAATGGAGATAGAGACATAGCTCTGGAATGTGAGAAAGGCGATGCAACTTACGCAGAGACAGCTTGCGCTGAAGAGGAGTTGAAATTGTATAAACTGCAGGTTGATCCAGAAGATATGACCTTGCTCAAAAAACCATCAGCTGAGTCCAAGTTAAAAATTTAGTCTGCTCAAGACACCAAGCTGGTGGACTTTACCCCCGGGGACTCATCTAAGAAGTTCAGCGTGGGGGCTCATATGACAGAAAAATAGGAAAGCGCGCTCATCAAGTTCCTCCGTGAGAATTGGGATATCTTCGCATAGAAACCTTCTGACATGCCAGGTGTACAAAGGGAACTTGCTGGGCACATCTTAAATGTGAATCTTGATTTGAAACCTATTCAGTAGTTCCTCCGTCGTTTCAATGATGAAAGAAGGAAAGCAATAGGAGAAGAGATTGCGAGGTTACTTGCAGCAGGGTTTATTGTAGAGGTGTTTCACCCAAAGTGGTTAGCTAATCCAGTTCTCGTTCTCAAGAAAAACGGAACCTGGAGAATGTGCATAGACTACACATATCTGAAGAAAGCATGTCCTAAAGACCCGTTCGCGTTACCCCGTATTGACCAGATTATAGACTCTACGGCCGGTTGCGAACTGCTATGTTTCCTGGACGCTTATTCAGGTTATCACCAAATCAAAATGAAGGAAGAAGATCAAGAGAATACATTGTTCATTACTTCCTTTGGAGCGTTTTGTTATATGTCAATGCTTTTTGGTTTGAAAAATGCAGGGGAAACTTATCAAAGGTGTATCCAGAAGTGCTTGGAAAGTCAGATTGGGCGGAACGTGCACGCTTATGTGGATGACATAGTAATCAAATCACAGAAATGTGACACTTTGATCTCAGACCTGGAAGAGACGTTCGCCAATCTGCACAAGTACCAATTGAAACTTAACTCAACAAAGTGTGTCTTAGGCGTGCCAGCTGGGAAGTTATTGGGTTTCATTATTTCCGAGAGAGGCATTGAAGCAAACCCGGGAAAAATTCAGGCCATACATAACCTGAAAAAGCCGGTTTGCCTTAAGGACATTCAGAAGTTGACAGGTCGTGTTGCCGCCCGAAGCCGGTTTATAAGCAGGCTAGGCGAAAAGGCCATACCCTTATACCAATTGCTGAAGAAAACAGACACCTTTGTGTGGAATCAGGAGGCTGATGAGGCATTGGAGGCCTTGAAAAAACAACTTTCTAATGCACCTATATTAGCTGCGCCTGAGGAAAAAGAACCCATGTTGCTATATATAGCGGCAAATAACAGGGCAGTGAGTGCGGTGGTAGTTGTGGAGCGTAAGCTGGAAGATAAAGAAGGTCTTGTTCAGCGGCCGGTTTACTACGTCAGCGAGGTCTTGACAGAGTCTAAACAGCATTACCCCCATTGGCAGATGCTTTTTGATGCATGTAAAATGCATACATGAACTTTGCATGTGATTTGTTTGTCCTTGCTAATCTCACCCCACAGAAAAAGAATGGGAGAAACATGTTTTGTGAAGTTTTTTTCACAGGGCATAGAGGAGCTGCGCCTCAAGACATCCAAGAATGGTGAAAGCCATAAGCTTGGGGGTGTGATGAACACCCAACTGGAGCTACACTCTTTTTGTTAGCACACGTCTACTTTATGTTTTTCTAAGCAAAGCATTTATCGTAGAGACTTGAAGCGTCTAGTTTTTGTTTTTATTTTTGTTTTGATAAGACCACACCCATCATTTTATATGAGATTGAGCTACTGGAGTTTGGGGTTGGAATGTATTGGATGCTAGTATTATGACTTGGGAAAGGGATGCTTTAGTTGATTATAAAAGGTACTTATAGTTGCATGATTTATATGCTGCTTTAGGTGTAGAAATTTGCAATAGTGTTGTCATGAGCTATCTCTTATTCATGTTTTTGATGTTAATTGTTAGTTTACTTGGTTTGTCATGAAATGAGTAGTTCTATGGACACTAATGCATGCATAGTAGCTGGTCAATTATCTCCCTCTTGCTAGCCAAAAAAGTAAAAATTCCAACAAGTATAAACTTGTTTCCAACACCCTTTAGCCAAGTATTTCCAGTGAGTCCACCATATCTACCTATTAGATTCAGAGCTATTCCGAGTATGTTCACCATGTTATAGTGTTATTTATGTTCTAAATTAAGATATTCACTTTATTAATTGTCATGAGCTGAATTTGGGATAGGACTCTCACGAACTTTTTAATGCACACCTTTACTTTTCATTGCACTTAATAAACATAACCCAATAACGGGAGCTAAAAGTTTTGCGTTTGACAAGTGTTTGGTTGGGAGCTAGCTATAAACGTGTATCACTGGAAAGCTTTCAACATTGCACAAAAATTTACATTTGGTTGATATCATGTACTTTTGATTTTGGACTCCTGCCATGCCGAAATGAAATAGAGGAATAGTAAGTTTGATGAGTAAGTATATTTATGACTAGAGAAACGCATTGGGCCGCTAACCCAAACCATGCTTGATCATGGTGGAAATTTACTTACAGCTATAGTGGACTATACAAACACATCCTATAATAAAATAAGAAGCTATGCATATAGTGAATGAAATAAAAAAGGATGATGAGTCTACTCTGTTTGTTCATCTTGTCATTGTGACATGGGCTGGTTTCCATGTCATGGGGCAAGAGGTACCTCTTTGCGGTTCTCTATGATGTCATTAATACTTATTATGATTGTACAAAGCTTATTAGGAATCTTAAGTTGAGTAATCATGGAGTAGGTTTTCACACTCATGGGGCATGCGGCATTCAACCAACACCTTGTCAATCACATTACTTCAACATTCACAATTTTAGATGCTAGTGATAAAGGGGCAATGAGAGTCTTAGACCAATGGATGCCACATTTCAATTAGTAATTTTATTTGAATAATTTAGAGGCTAAATAAGACTTGATCATGTTTTACCTCTACTCAATTTTCTCCAAAGTGTCCACCATATTTTCTATTTTCCATTATGTTATTCTTTGACCAATATAGGATTTTATTTTTCATTTTGTGTATGCATTTGGTCCATAGTGCTTTTATTTCATTATACACTTTGTGAACTTTCATGAAGCATCTTTGCTTGCATATTTGATATTTCTTATAACATGAATTGTATGTTGCTACTCATCTACATTATGAATCATTTGATTATATGTAGCATGAATAATCTTCTTTGATATTCCATGATTGTTTTAAAATGCAAAGTCCATGTTAGTTTTATCACCTTCATACTCGAGGACGAGTATGGGTTAAGCTTGGGGATGTTGATGCATGTAAAATGCATACATGAACTTTGCATGTTATTACTTGTTTTTCCAACATATTAGCAACTTATATTCATGTTTTATAATGATTTGGAGGATTTTCTGAATAATCCCCCTTCTTTTGGTTCTAACCCTGTTTTTCCAGAAAACGTACTTTTTAGTGTTTCAGACTTTCCGGGAGCTTTGGGACTCCAAAAAGGGCAAGGCCAAAGAGCACAGTTCAGAATTTTCGAGACGAAGACCATGGGCCAAAGTAGAGGGACAAAAAGCCAACCAGGTGGAAAAGAGGACCCTCCACGTGGCCAGATTCCTTGGCCGCGTGTGGGGCCCCCTTTTTTCCCCCGTGGCTCCGATGCCGTCGATCTTTCTTCTCCCGAGTGTCTCGTGACCTAAAAACGACTATATAAAGGGTCCCCTGGCCTTTTCGAGAAGGAGGCGGCACCGAGAGACGAAACCACGAAACAGAGAGACAGAAGGCTGCCGTCGGAGAAGATCGGAGGGGGGAAACGCCGCCGGGCTCACCCCCGGAGGGCTCCACCCCCCTCCGGCGTGTTTATCATCAACATCTACAGCAAGATCAGCTCCATCTCTCCACTGTAATCTCTTGGCAAACACGATGTATGATGCAATACTATATTCCCTTGATGTATTGTGTCTCCCCGTCTATGTTTGAGTAGTGAATTGTTCTTGGTAATGGTGAAATAGTTTGTTGATTGGTTGCATACAAGTTTGTTATCTTCTATGATTGTCTTTATGTATAATATATGAGTGCACGCATATGTTGGGTAATGCATGTAAGGTGATCACCGGTAGCATAATGGAGTGGTGGTGACTTGGGAGTGACAGTAACCTGAGACCGAGCCACAAAGTTATGTTATTGGGGGATATATATAGGGGACCTTAGAACGTAAGGCTATGGTGGGACTTTATGTCTTAATCAATTTTGTGCAGTCATTTACTTGGCCACATGATCCATCATAAGGGGTTGTAGATCATTTACTTGACTATACCTATTCATGGCTCCTTCCTAGAAGAAACAACTAAGACTAAAACATGTGCTTCGCTAATTGTGACAACCACACGAACGAAACACCTATTGCTAGAACACTTGCTCCCTTGAGATACTTGAGATATTTGCTGCTTGCTACTTGTGAAACTTGCTTAGAAACTTGCTTTAGAAACTTGCTCTAGGATTTCTTGCATTTTAAACTTGCTTCACTAGTTACTAGACAAACCACACTCCACGTCACTTGCTTTTAATTAGTTAGTTCCTTTTAGTCAAACTTATTGCTTTGCATAAATAGCCATATAAGAGGGTTATTGGGCTTTAGAGAATAGATAGCTTACCTTCAGCTCCTCGTGGGTTCGACACTCAAATACTTATCGAAAGGTACTACAATTATTGATCTCCTACACTTGGGAGTCATCAAGCACTTTTCTGGCGCCGTTGCCGGGGAGCGTTGTGCTAAGCTTTTATTCTTGTTTGCATTGCATACTAACATATAAACCTAAAACACAAAAAAAATTATAAAATGGAAAACAACCAAACAATTTTAGAACTGTATAATATCTACCTTGAATTAGGACATGAAGTGTTTGAGGAGAAATTGAAAAATTATTTGCACAACAATCATATTTGTGGTAGTACTAATTCTTTGAACACCGTTATTGCTAAGGAAAACCTTGAGCTTGGGGAAGTTTGTCTTGATGAATATGATATTTTTAGTCCCCCTACTATTGAGGATAAAAATGATATAATTGCTGATTCTATGGAAAGTTTTAAGCTTGGGGAAGTTGGTTTTGATGAGCATGATATTTCTAGTTCCCCAAGTTTGGAGGAGAAAATTCACTTTGATGATACTATGCCTCCTATATATGATGATTGCAATGAAAATTATGAATGTTTAACTCCCACTATCACTAATGAGGATTTTACTTATGTGGAGAGTAGTGATTCTTTTATGCATGTGGGTCATGATAAGAATGTTTTATGTGATATTCATATTGTTGAACCTATTCATGATGCTACTGAAAATTATTATGAGAGAGGGAAACATGGTTACACATATTTCAACAATATTAAGTTTCCCCTGTTTATGCTGAAAGTATTGAAGTTGCACTTGATCTACCTTTCTATGCTTGCTATTATGTGCTTCTTTTATTTGTTTCATTACAAAATGCCAATGCATAGGAAATGGGTTAGACTTAAAAATAAATTGTTTAATATTTTTTGGTGTGTTCCTTATGCTTTAATTTCCTATTCGTTTTGAGCACACATTTATGTCTTTACAACATGTAAAATTCCTTTACCTACTTTTATGTATCATTTAGTTTAAGATTTTCATTTTATAAAAAATTTGGGAAAGTAAATGAGAAGGATGAGTAATGGAGAAGTTGGGGTCGACCTTGAACATGTGTTGTTCATGCCAATGAAATCATTGCAAAGTCTCTATCATTAAACCTTTTTCCAAAGCTAAAAACAATAAAAATATCAGTTCACTACTGTAACATCACATTTATGTCTTATTTCTCATCTTAAATGGCAAGAATAATCTTATATGAGAGATAGGATTAAACAATAGTAATTAGCTGTCCAGAAAACAGATTCCTGAACTTCACTGCGAAAAATGTTTAAAATCAAAGAAGTGAAATTTTGACCTGGTAATTTACGAAAGAAATATTTAGTTATCACTACATATTTCATTAGTTTTAAGTTTTCTTATTTCAGCAACTTAAGTGCCTCTAAAAATTCACTCTTTACGGGTTGTTCAGTTTTTGGCAGATTATGTCTTTATTTTGCATTGCTCTCATTACTTGTGTTTTGTGTGGTTCTTTTGATCAAGGAGCAATGCACAACTGTAGTAACAGTAGTTAATATTTATAATCAACTCATTATGTGTCTTTGTTGTACCTATGTGGATTTTATTTATGGAGGCACTAACCCCTCTAATCAAGTTTTATGTTGAGATTTGTGTAAGAAGAATTTTTCAGGAGGAAGAGTTGAGTGAGATGGACAAAGATCAAGAGGGACAACCAATCAAGCTTGGGGATGTACCCCTGGGCTCACCATACATGTATCAAATAAGTACAAGAATCCAAGCTTGGGGATGCCGAGCCACCTCACTCCAACCATCATGATGTTAAGTAAGTAAAGCCTAGCTATATGGCTATAAAGAAAGCGCTTTACGGGAGGCAACCCGGTTGTTTTTGTTTGGATTTTCCTAGTGTCCTCTTGCTGTCTCAATAGATTATTTTTTTTGTTTTAATTCTTGAGTTTTCAATAAAGAGTCAAGTTAAACCCATTTGGACTTATAAGTTGCTATCCTAGTGCATGGAATTTCTGTTTCAGCACGAGTCTGCTCACCGTATGATTTTATGTTTTTTATTGGTATGTCTTATTGAGCTAATTTTTTAGTATGTTCTGCATATTTTCGTCCTCTGTAAGCACAAAAATTGGCTTAATTTTTTGACGAGTCTAGCTTAGGGAAAAACGTTCGTTTTTCTTCTGTTGCTTTTCTGGACAGATTCTGCCTTCTTTTGTTTTATGCACTCTTTGGGCTTGGGAATCGAATTTCCATGATTCTTTCAAGAAAGATAGTGAACATACAACATAATGAACCTTATTGTATATCTACTGGAGCATTTGATTTGGAATTTTTCACATCAAGCATGTGATTTGTTTGTCCTTGCTAATCTCACCCCACGGAAAAAGAATGGGAGAAACATGTTCTGTGAAGTTTTTTTCACAGGGAATAGAGGAGCTGCGCCTCAAGACATCCAAGAATGGTGAAAGCCATAATATTGAGGATGTGATGAACACCCCACTGGAGCTACACTAATTTGGTTAGCACACGTCTACTTTCTGTTTTTCTAAGCAAAGCATTTATCGTAGAGACTTGAAGCGTCTAGTTTTTGTTTTTATTTTTGTTTTGATAAGACCACACCCATCATTTTATATGAGATTGAGATACTGGAGTTTGGGGTTGCAATGTATTGGATGCTAGTATTATGACTTGGGAAAGGGATGATTTAGTTGATTATAAAAGCTACTTATAGTTGCATGATTTATATGTTGTTTTAGGTGTAGAAATTTGCAATAGTGTTGTCATGAGCTATCTCTTATTCATTTTTTTTATGTTAATTGGTAGTTTACTTAGTTTGTCATGAAATGAGTAGTTCTATGGACACTAATGCATGCATAGTAGCTGGTCAATTATCTCCCTCTTACTAGCCAAAAAAGTAAAAATTCCAACAAGTATAAACTTGTTTCCAACACCCTTTAGCCAAGTATTTCCAGTGAGTCCACCATATCTACCTATTAGCTTCAGAGCTATTCTGAGTATGTTCACCATGTTATAGTGTTATTTATGTTCTAAATTAAGATATTCACTTTATTAATTGTCATGAGCTGAATCTGGGATAGGACTCTCACGAACTTTTGAATGCACACCTTTACTTTTCATTGCACTTAATAAACATGACCCAATAACGGGAGCTAAAAGTTTTGCGTTTGACAAGTGTTTGGTTGGGAGCTAGCTATAAACGTGTATCACTGGAAATCTTTCAACATTGCACAAAAATTTACATTTGGTTGATATCATGTACTTTTGTTTTTGGACTCCTGCCATGCCGAAATGAAATAGAGGAATAGTAAGTTTTGATGAGTAAGTATATTTATGACTAGAGAAACGCATTGGGCCGCTAACCCAAGCCATGCTTGATCATGGTGTAAATTTACTTACAGCTAGAGTGGACTCTACAAACACATCCTACAATAAAATAAGAAGATATGCATATAGTGAATGAAATAAAAAAGGATGATGAGTCTACTCCGTTTGTTCATCTTGTCATTGTGACATGGGATGGTTTCCATGTCATGGGGCAAGAGGTACCTCTTTGCGGTTCTCTATGATGTCATTAATACTTATTATGATTGTACAAAACTTATTAGGAATCTTAAGTTGAGTAATCATGGGGTAGGTTTTCACACTCACGGGGCATTAGGCATTCAACCAACACCTTGTCAATCACATTACTTCAACATTCACAATTTTAGATGCTAGTGATAAAGGGGCAATGAGAGTCTTATACCAATGGATGCCACATTTCAATTAGTAATTTTAGTTGAATAATTTAGAGGCTAAATAAGACTTGATCATGTTTTACCTCTACTCAATTTTCTCCAAAGTGTCCACCATATTTTCTATTTTCCATTATGCTATTCTTTGACCAATATAGGATTTTATTTTTCATTTTGTGTATGCATTTGGTCCATAGTGCTTTTATTTCATTATACACTTTGTGAACTTTCATGAAGCATCTTTGCTTGCATATTTGATATTTCTTATAACATGAATTGTATGTTGCTACTCATCTACATTATGAATCATTTGATTATATGTAGCATGAATAATCTTATTTGATATTCCATGATTGTTTTAAAATGCAAAGTCCATGTTAGTTTTATCACCTTCATACTCGAGGACGAGTATGGGTTAAGCTTGGGGATGTTGATGCATGTAAAATGCATACATGAACTTTGCATGTTATTACTTGTTTTTCCTACATATTAGCAACTTATATTCATGTCTTATAATGATTTGGGGGATTTTCTGAACAATCCCCCTTCTTTTGGTTCTAACCCTGTTTTTTCCAGAAAACGTACTTTTTAGTGTTTCAGACTTTCCGGGAGCTTCGGGACTCCAAAAAGGGCAACGCCAAAGAGCACGGTTCAGAATTTTCGAGACGAAGACCATGGGCCAAAGTAGAGGGCTAAAAGGCCAACCAGGTGGAAAAGAGGACCCTCCACGCGGCCAGATTCCTTGGCCGCGTGTGGGGCCCCCTTTTTGCCCCCGTGGCTCCGATGCCGTCGATCTTTCTTCTCTCGAGTGTCTCGTGACCTAAAAACGACTATATAAAGGGTCCACTGGCCTTTTCGAGAAGGAGGCGGCGCCGAGAGACGAAACCACAAAACAGAGTGACAGAAGGCTGCCGCCGGAGAAGATCGGAGGGGGGAAACACCGTCGGGATCACCCCCGGAGGGCTCCACCCCCCTCCGGCGTGTTCATCATCAACATCTACAGCAAGATCAGCTCCATCTCTCCACTGTAATCTCTTGGCAAAGACGATGTATGATGCAATACTATATTCCCTTGATGTATTGTGTCTCCCCGTCTATGTTTGAGTAGTGAATTGTACTTGGTAATGGTGAAATAGTTCGTTGATTGATTGCATACAAGTTTGTTATCTTCTATGATTGTCTTTATGTACAATATATGAGTGCACGCATATGTTGGGGAATGCATGTAAGGTGATCACCGGTAGCATAATGGAGTGGTGGTGACTTGGGAGTGACAATAACCTGAGACCGAGCCACAAAGTTAAGTTATTGGGGGATCTTAGAACGTAAGGCTATGGTGGGACTTTATGTCTTAATCAATCTTGTGCAGTCATTTACTTGGCCACATGATCCATCATAAGGGGTTGTAGATCATTTACTTGACTATACCTATTCATGACTCCTTCCTAGAAGAAACAACTAAGACTAAAACATGTGCTTCACTAATTGTGACAACCACACGAACGAAACACCTATTGCTAGAACACTTGCTCCCTTGAGATACTTGAGATATTTTCTGATTGCTACTTGTGAAACTTGCTTTAGAAACTTGCTCTAGGATTTCTTGCATTTTAAACTTGCTTCACTAGTTACTAGACAAACCACACTCCACGTCACTTGCTTTTAATTAGTTAGTTCCTTTTAGTCAAACTTATTGCTTTGCCTAAACAGCCATATAAGAGGGTTATAGGGCTTTAGAGAATAGATAGCTTACCTTCAGCTCCTCGTGGGTTTGACACTCAAATACTTATCGAAAGGTACTACAATTGATCTCCTGCACTTGGGAGTCATCACTTGTCTTCGGAGTATTCATGGCCAGTCGGAAACTGAAACATTACTTTCAGGAACATCCTATCACTGTGGTTAGTTCAGCGCCTTTGTCTGACATTATTCAAAATAGAGAAGCAACAGGAAGAGTTGCCAAGTGGGCTATCGAGATGGGACCTTATCATGTCAAATATGAGCCAAGGACTGCAATAAAATCCCAAGCTTTGATCGAGTTTATAAATGACTGGACATAGTTACAGGTTCCACCGGATAAACCAGATACTAACTATTGGACTATGCACTTTGATGGATCTCGACAACTGGAAGGTTCAGGAGCTGGTGTGGTTTTAACATCCCCATGAGGACATAAGTTTTGCTACGTCTTGCAAATCTCATTCAAATGCACTAATAATGCAGTAGATTATGAAGCCTTTCTCCATGGGCTTCGCATTGCGAAAGAAATGAGCATAACCCGGATTTGATGGTGATTCTGATCTGGTATCTCAGCAAGTTACAGGAACCTGGGATTCTAAAGACCCGGTCATGGCAACTTATAGACGGGCAGTTACCCAGCTGGCTGGACATTTTCAGGGATATCAGGTGGATCATATCGATCCACGTCACAACGAAGTAGCTGATGCACTGACACGTTTAGGTTCTCAGAAAAAGCAAGTCCCGCCAAATGTTTTTCTGGATGAAATTCATAGCCCGTCTGTTAAAATCCCAACAGAAGAAGACTTAGCAAATCCAGATCTAGAATCAGAATTAGTAGCTGCCCTGCACATAATTCCAGAGTGGACTGAGCCATATTTGGCATACCTTATGAGAGGTGAGCTCCCGCAGGACGAGGTTATAGCTCGCCAGGTTGCCAGAAGATCCAAGTCATATACAATTATAAATGGTGAGTTACACAAAAGAAGTGCGACTGGAATTTTTCAAAGATGTGGTTCTCCAGAAGAAGGATGTTAGATTCTCAGAGAAATTCATTCAGGAGACTGCGGCCATCACGCAAGCTCTAGATCTTTAGTTAATAAAGCTTTCAGACATGGATTTTTCTGGTTAACCGCGAATACTGATGCAGAACATATAGTGAAAACATGTGAAGGCTGTCAAAGATATGCAAGATAGGATCACGTGCCATCTCAGGACTTGCGTATGATTCCCATAACCTGGCCTTTTGCAGTTTCGGGACTTGACATGGTAGGACCTTTCAAAAGGTTAACTGATAAAAAGACTCATCTACTGGTGGCAGTTGATAAGTTTACAAAGTGGGTAGAAGCGGAACCAATTAGTAAATGTGACGCGGTTACAGCAGTCAAGTTCTTAAAAAAGCTAATTTTCAGATGGGTACC
Source organism: Alopecurus myosuroides (assembly GCA_028641055.1). Lineage (NCBI taxonomy): Eukaryota > Viridiplantae > Streptophyta > Magnoliopsida > Poales > Poaceae > Alopecurus > Alopecurus myosuroides. The sequence continues at coordinate 99,403,664 of CM054060.1, forward strand.
CACATAGCATTATTACAGATAATGGGACGAATTTATCAGAAGGAGCAATGCAGAAGTTTTGTGAACAGAACCATATAAGGCAAGACCTTGCTTCTGTGGCCCATCCACAGTCTAACGGATAGGCAGAGAGGGCTAACCAGGAATTACTCAAAGGTATCAAACCCAGACTTCAGGTTCCATTGGAGAAAACTGCTGGTTGCTGGGTCGAAGAACAACCTGTTGTTTTATGGAGCATACGAACTACTCCAAATAGGTCAACAGGTTATACCCCTTTCTTTCTGGTCTATGGAGCAGAGGCAGTTTTGCCAAGTGATATTCGTCACGATTCACCACGAGTGACTGCTTATGTGGAAACCAATAATGAGTTAGCTCGTCAAGACTCATTAGATGCTTTAGAAGAATCACGTGACCTCGCAGCATCTCGGTCAGCTATATATCAGCAGGGACCTGCATCGCTATCATAGTCGGAGAGTTAAGACTCGGAGTTTTCAAGAAAGAGATTTGGTTTTAAGACTAATTCAGAAGAAGGATGGGATGCATAAGCTAAGTCCTCCATGGGAAGGACCCTTTGTAGTAAGTAAAAAGCTACACAACGGGTCCTATTACCTCATTGATATGCGTGATGCTGATAAATCCCGCACATCTGAGGAAGAAACTGGAAGACCATGGAATATAGCCTAGTTGAGGCCATATTATACATAGGATCATTGTAATTACTATGTTATCTTTTGACAATAAGAGGCAATGTTAGCAACATATGAGTTATTGAAATTTATTGGCCTATCCCTATGACATAAAGCTATAACATTATTTTTATATGATTACTTGGGGGCTGATGCTAGAGCACAGTCTATATCTCAAGAATCTGGCGTATGCCAAGATATATTGGTTATACTTGCCTGCCAGTCAGTGGTTACACGCACTTTTATGACCTAGATGTTTAAACCTGGTTGAGTCAATCATGATATAACCCGGTAACACCGGTTTATTATAACCCGACAAACCGGGTTACTATGACCCTGAACTCCCAGAGTTGTACACACTAGAATAAGTCATGCGAAAAACCGGCTGAGCTAGAAAGCAAAGAAAAACCAAGCCAAGTAAATTCTCATCTTCAGGTAAAAGAAAACGCAGGAAATATTAAACCAGATATGATTTGCATAACCTCAAAATAAATCCGGGTTATTACAGACCAAATTGTAGCATAAGTACACACACGCACCTTTAAAAAATAGGACTAGAAATAAAACAGTTTATCTAGCCTATTACAGACCCAACAGGGTCGAATTATTGTTCTTGCAAAATACCACATAATCACTCTGCAGCAGATTTTCCCTTCTGCTGGGACGGGTCCTGAATTGCCGGGTCTTGAGGAGCTAGGTCTTGCGCCTCCGGGTCATCTGGGGTCTGGATCGCTCCTTCGACTTCATCAGCATGGACGTACTTCTACTCTAGCCGAGCCAGAGCATCAGTAACATTCTCCGATTCATATAAGGGGCATGGTGGAGCAGAAACATAAGGAGTAACCGACTGAGGCGCACCAGATGACGAGGCTATGGAGAGCCGGCTCTTTGGAGGAGCTTGTCAAACAGCAGCCATAGCTAGAGGAATAAAAGGCATTTTTTGTTCACCTGAAGAAGTATAACCCGGGCACATGTCTTTCAGTTTCATTTTCTCAGCAATAGTGCAGGCATAGAACCGGCACTCTTTTTCTATCCTGGCGAAGTCCTTCTTCTCATACTTTGACATATCTGCTTTGTATTCTGGGAAACCTCCCACAAGAAGATTTGACTTCAATTCTGGATGATAGGCTTTCGCCAGTGACATGACCTTGATGGCTCCACGTCGACAAAATGATAGCTTATGCTCTTCTATCCACTGAGGGACCTGAGTTAGCTCCACAAGCATTTCGCTAAGCCTTCTAGGCGGAGTATCCCAGTTCCGGACAGCTTTAATACATTCTCCACCTCCAATGTATAGCTGCCGGATCAGGGTGAACAAGGCCTTGAGTTTCAGGTTATTTCCATGCATCCTGCCTATAGGTTACAAAAAGGAGCCAAGCTGTTTGATAAAAAGACAAAGGAAATACAGCATTGGACATACAATACATTGAAGGGGATGATAAACCAGATAAACTTAGCAAAAACACTGCAAGTGATATCTCTCAGCAGATCTGTGACCTTGGTAAAGTTGGTCCGGGTCTCCTCTAGTTCCTTTTCATCATTCTCTGCTCTGGTTACAAGAGTTTTTTCCCGGGTTTCAAAATCCTGCTGCAGAACAGACCAAGTCTTGGCTGCCTCAGTCATTTGTTCTTCTAGTTCTTTCTGCCGGGTCCTGGCTTCCTCAGTTTTCTTGGCCTCTTGGGCAAGTAGGTTCTTCAAGTTTGAAACCTCCTTTTGAGACGAGGATTCAAGACTCTGCAAAAGATTCAAGTTATTCAAAGGTTTAGTCGTAACTTGATAAATATCCGGCTTATAAAATCATAACCCAGATACTGGTGAACTTATTGCAGTTTTAAGAAAAAGTTAAGTCCCAGGTAGCTGCGGGTTCGCAACCCGACACTTGGGGGCTACAGTATTTCAGTTTCAAGAGTTGGGTTATAACCTATGTTTAAGTCCCGGCTAGCTGCAGGCTCGCAACCCGGCACTTGGGGGCTACAATACTTCAATCTTATTTTAAAAACAATTAATGACATAGCATAGCAAGTCCCAGTTTATAATATCGTTATAAACCAGCCCTTGGGGGCTACAGCTATCCAGGTTACAGTTATTCAGGTTGCAAGCTATTCAGTCTACGACTATTCAGTAACAAGTCTCCGAGTATATATTACGAATATAAACTAGAAGATTGAGGGCTACGGGTTATGAATATAGAGGTTACCTCATATTTCTGTTTCAGAAATTCTATGATACCATCAGCATGGCGCCGGTTCTCAGAGAGTTCTTGAGCAAGCGTGTCAAACCTCTAGCCTTCAATGTTCAGGCTTGGAGTAGATCTCTTGTCTTCCGGCTTCACTTTCAGGTCTTCCATGACTTTGGAGAGAACAGTGGATGGTCCAGTAATCTCAACAGCCTGAGATCTAGTTATGACCACATCCGGGTCCTGAACATTTACCTCTTCAACCGGAGGATCATTACCCGGGATATCATCAACCGGGTTCACCTCTTCATGTTCTTCAGCCATAACATCCATATGACCCGGCGAGGGAGCAGCCGGTTCATCATTCTCTTCCTCAAGGGTCTTCTCTTCAACATTTACGGAGGGAGCAGCGGACGAAACAGGGTTCACTTTTAATACAACTTGCGTTCTGTTGCAAAAGGAAAAGCTCTGAGTTACATTGCAAGGTTAAGGTATTAGCAAATCAGGAAAAGAAAGTTAGCTTACCCAGAGTTGATGGAGAATGAGCTAGCCCCGCTGAAATGGGACGAGTCTGAGTTCGGGGAATCTGAATGAAAGGGACGACTCAGTTCTGGCCTCATTTGTCTGGCTAAGGGGTGAGAAGCAGTGGGCGAGACCCGGATTTTAGAGACCCGACGAGTGGGAGTTTTTTCAGGCAAACCTGTTTCTAACTCGCTGGAGCCAGAGCTCCTGGCCCTTCTTCTCTTGCTGCCCTCCTCATCCTCCTGCGTTTTCTGTGTGTGTGAGGATGTTTTCAAAGGATTTTTTGACAGTCTAGAGATAGGCACCTTTGCAACAGCCTGCCGGGTCCTCTTCTGCCCTACGGAGGACTCCTTTTCGGCCACCAGGTGATGCATGTAAAATGCATAGATGAATTTTGCATATTTTCACATTGTTTTCTATTACATATTGCATCATATAAGGGTATAATTCAATGTTTTATAGTATTTTGGGGTTAAATTACAAAGTCCCCCAACTTTTATGGAATTAACCCTGCCTGTCAGAAACCCCGTTTTCTATATTTTTGACGTTTCAGGGGGCAAACTTCTGCGAAATCACCTGAAAATCTCCGAGGGGTCATTTTCTTGGAAGGAGAAGACTTGCGGGCGAAGGATCCACGAGAATTGGGCAAGGAGGCCCAAAAGAGGACCCTCCACGCGGCCAGATTCCTTGGCCGCGTGAGAGGCCCCCTTTTGGCCCCTGTGGCCCCAATTCCTTCCATCTTCGACTTACCGACTCCGTCTTGACCTAAAACCGACTATAAAAAGGGTCCCCCGTACCCTTACGGAGAGGAGCGTCGCCGAAACACCGAAACAGAGACCATAAGTTCCAGATTGGAGGGGGAAACTCCGGCGGGGCGCCGCCGGTGTGATCTCCTACCCCTCCAACGTCATCACCATCGACATCTCCATGAAGAGGGAGTAGTCCACCCCAGGGCTATGGGTTTGTGGAAGTAGCACTTGTATCTCTCTCTATGTGCTTCACTAATTAGATCCGTATGAGCTGCCTCACATGATTACGGGCACCGTTGTAATTCCTATGTGGTGGATCTTTTCTATGAGTTATTGAATCTGAGATTGCAATTGTTTCTCTTGAGTTATTTGAGTAGATGTATCTTATGTACCCCGTTCTTATTTGCTAGCTTTGATCAATCTAGTTCTTGAGAGCGTGTGTGGGGTGATGGGTGCATTAGTTGGAGTAACGGGGGGTGGCTAGTGCTGTGAAAGTGACAGAAGTTCAGCGATCCACTTAGGTTTTGTTAAACCTTTCTTAGTTACCTCACTAGGGATAAAAAGGAGTACCTTGTTACCGGGGATTTGAAGTGACACTAATCAATCTCCATGACTAGATCTAGCAAGTTCTTACTTCAACTTCATGTCACAATGCTTAAAGCTATACTCTGGTTTTTCCTTAATTATCGAGGTGTTATGATTTATTTCGCATCTTGGTGGAGTATAAGAGGGATCAATATGACCGTAGAGATCTCTATGCTAGGACGTGATGCCCATATGAAAGTACTCAATGTTAAACATGTTATTGTAATCTCACATGTAATTCTTTATGTCCACCGTCTACCACTTTATTTGAGAGAATGCAAGTGTGAAACCACGAGCCCCGGTCCTATTTTAAATATAACAAAACACTCTAGTTACTTTGCTGCAATTTACTTTACTTGCACTTTACTTTACTTGCATCTCCAATTCGAATTTACATTATCTCCATCACCACTTGCATCACAAAAATACAAAAACAATCCATTGCATATTTATTTTCTCATTTGCATTTAGTAGTAGATTTAATTATTGCACATTTACTTTCAGTTTTGCATTGCAATTTAGAAGTCTCACACCTTGTGCTTGACAACCACTTGGTGAGGTTGAGGGCACAAATTCTCTACTTGTTTGCAGGATCCTGGAGGAAGCTTGGAAGACAACTGCTGAAATACTGGCTCGCCAAGAGTTCGATATAAACCCTCGAGTCACCCTCGTGGGGAAGAAGGCTTGCCACTAGCTACACACTCTGCACTTGGAGTCTCAACCTAGCCATCACCAGGTTGGAACCAGTGATGGGAGTAGAGGGGTTGAAATCCGGCATGGCCTGATCCGGAACTTCATGACCCGTTTTGTCGTGGGATAATCACGGCAGACGTTACCGGGGGTAACTGATCTTGGGGCAAGACGACACATGCGTTTGGGAGAGGGTTTAGCTCAGAGGAAAACATGATGCAACTTGATCTGGTAGCCGGCAATCAAAGTCGCCGAGTCTCCGATCTTGATATAACAACTCGACTCTAGGGTTACACTAGATGCTCGATACCAAGAGATATTGCTAGGGTTCTTAGATCTCTCTCAACTAAACCTAGGGGTCGGTTTATAAAGCACCCGTGCCCCTTGGCTTACCCTCCAAGACGCACCCTGAATCCTACCCGGACACTTCATACAAACCCTAACTTTCCTCTACCGTAACCCACAATCCGGGTTACGAGGCCTACAAACTTGGGCCTTCCAGAAGTTTCTCTATCCTTAGCCGGATCTTGCGCAGCGTCCTTTGGGCCAGGTTACACCTTGGAGTTGGCCTACCGGGTTATTATCCCTCCATCAGTAGTCCCCAGAATAGCTTGGGCTTCACGGATCCGTCCTTGAAGCGCCTGCTATTCCCTGCAAAAATATCAAACACACAAGTGTATGGAGGCCGGGTTAAAATGCTTTGATAAATAGCTAGGCCTAACTCCATGGTGGCCATATAGTAACCCGGCTTTTCTCCAAGTACTTGGCTTAGCTCTCCAGGTCTGAACCCCAAAATATCAAGATTCTATACTTGATAATTGACCCCGATATCACGGAATGGATCTCTTTCTCCTTTTCGTTCAGACACCTTGCTCAACATTTAGAGCGCATCTTGCAAAAAATCAAATAGATAGCCGTTTACTCCGCAACTCCCGGCTCCCGCTCGCTGAACCGGGCTTATCCACTCGCGCTATAAATAGGCTCCTTGGGGTAACCCGAACCCTAACGGCTCATTTCCCCTCACTCTTCTTCCTTTCTCCCTCTGTGCTCATCCTTACCGAGCGCCACCACGGAAATCCCGTGCGCATCACCAGAGCCCATCGGCCGGAGGCTGCGCTCCGCCACAGCTCACCCCGCGCCGCCGCCAAGATCCACCGGCAAATCCCCATCCGGCCCATCAGGAACCGCAAAAGGACACCAGGCTTGCGCCATCTGCCTCCGCAAGGCTTCACTCAGATATCCTCCAGTAAGCCTCTTGCATTCATTAATTTGCCCTTGCAATTTCTTGATTTTACCTCAGATTAGATCCAAATCAATCCGCCAATGATTTCTCGGCCATGCCGAATTAGGTTGCTAATATTCTTTCTAGCTCGCCCAATAGATAAGATATATACTCCAATTTACTCTCCTACTACCTGCAATCATTAATTTCGCCACAAATCTGAAGATGGAATTTCCAATCTGGGCTCGAACCACTCAAAATTTCCGCCTTTGCCTCAATCACCCGGCTAGTCCTCCCCTTTCCAGTTCCTTTTATTCGCACTAAGTGCCTGTGCAGCCATCCATCGTCCTCAAAAACCCTTTCAACGCTTAGATCCCCATAATTTTTGCTATAATACTTGATACCCGGATAGTTCGAACCTCACTCTGCAAACTGACACCCGGATAATACACAATTTTCGTGTCTCAATATTACCTTGCCGACACTCGGCCGGCTCACAGCTTCCGTGTCTTATTCCTTTTATCCTCCTACCTTGTGCTTTGCAGGTCAACCACATGGCTCCCAAAAAGCAGGGAAAAACTCCAACTAAAGCCAAAGCCACCAACTCCATATCCGCCAACTGGGCGCGGTCTACGGTCACCAAGGCCAAGTTGGAGGAGCTGGTTGAGCTGGGAGTTCTTCCTCCTCAAGAGGATATCCAGTGGAGGGTGCCGGGCAAGGAGACCCGGCCTACCCCGACGAAAGACGAGGTAATCTGTTTCGTGGAACATGTGACCCGGGGCTTCCGTCCGCCGGGTCACCCTTTCTTCCGTGATGTTCTAAGCCATTACGGCCTTCGTGTTTTTGACATCGGGCCTAATTCTGTATTAAATATTTCCCACTTCATCGTCCTTTCCGAGTCATACTTGTGCACTCCGCCAAGTCTGGCTCTTTTCATTGAGCTTTTTCAGTGCAAACCGTGCCGCGAAAGCGGTGACGGGGCGCTTCTCGCTTGCGGCGGGGTTTCTATCCAACGCCGCAAGAATTCTCTGATGCCACCCCTCACCCTTAACTCCCATGTCAAGCACTGGCAGCTCTCATACTTTTACTGCCAAGACACCTCCCCACCCGGCCAAAAGAAGCTGCCGGGTTACTCAGAGGGCCTTCTTGACATCTCTGAGAAATTTAGTGCCTTTGCCCCTGACTCGGACAGGGAGGCAATCCAACCTCTACTAGCCAAAATCACCACTCTCGCGGCCCAAGGTCTCATCGGGCTCAACCTGGTGAAGACTTGGGTCGACTTCCGGATCCAACCCAATTCCATCCGCACAAAGTTGATGTGCGAGTATTCGGGGCAATCTACAGACCCGCTCCGGTACTCTGACAACATCTTCGCGGCTGGTGACACTCATAAAACTATCAAGGGCTTTCTGACGGAAAAGCTTGAGGTAATCCGGAACATATCCGGATTAGAGCCCTTCACACTTGAGAACCCAGCCTCCCAGGTGAAAACCCAATTTTGATGTCTTCACCTTTGCTCTTTCCACTCGATACAGTTGATGACCCTTATACTGATACTTTTCAGGCTGATGATGATTTTTGGAAGATCAACACTTCTCCTAGCTCCGAAAGTCCAGAGGAGCAAGAAGAAGCCGTTAACTCGGACGAAGGTGCTCTCCGGATTTTATTTGGCTCCTTTAAGCTCATCATAACCCCTTCATTTCCAACTATAACTTTGATGTTATCCAGAACAAGAAGATGACGAAGAAGAAAACTCCGACGGCAAAGTAGAATCCGCCAGCGACGAGGAGGAACTGGAGCCAACAATCAAAGTCGGATCAAAAAGAAAAACTCAAGAGGCCACCTCCAAGGTTTCATATCACCTCCTCGCATTCAATTCGTATTCCTTTAATGATATACATGAGCTACCTTGACGTTGTTCCACTGGCCATACTTGAAGGAGTCGCCCATGACCAAGCGCAGGTCAACTCGAAATCACCCGGGTGATGGTGCTCTTAACCCGGGTATTTCATCGACTCCGACTCGGCGGGCTGGTACTTACCCTATCCTTTCACGGACGAAACATTCTCCTTGAACCATTCCCTTATGAAATCTTACTTGATACTTTTCAGCCTCTCCTGGGTCCAGCGGCGGATTTCCTTTGGACTTTGCGGTGAATACCGGGTAAAATCCCCTTCCTGATGCTCTACCACATTTCATCACCCTTTCCTGACTGTATATTTAGTTGCTCACTCATAACATCTATAGGGCCACAGTCGTTACCAGCGACCAAGAGGATATGGAGACCGAGGGCCCGGGTAAGGGGAGCCCGGCTGATAAGACTACAGCCGCGTCTAGCGGCGAAGGACAAGCGTCGCCGACAAACCCGGACACACAAGAAGCCGAGTATCCGATTGCCTCCCATGCAAGCAAAAAAGAACAGAGCCACAACCTTGGGTGCAGAAGAAGGAGCATCGGATTCCGACATACAAATGACCCGGGTGCCGCCTCCCACTAAGAAGAAAACCCCTTCTCGGAATTTCCAAGGCCCCGGGTCCTCTGATACGGGTAAAGACACTTTTGATCAATTGATGAATACTCTCCTCAATATGAAGACTTCGGAGAGCAAGATCTTGGAGCACATGGCCGCAGACCACCAGGTAATGACACTTGATATCTCGTAGTGCATACCTAGTCCCCAAGTTCCGAGCATGACTTGCTAAAGTTATGCTTGGTACTTTACGCAACATTCAGCTTACCATAATATCCAACTGACACTTGTGTTCCTTGCTACTTACAGGCGCAGATAACCCGGTCTGATGAAATTTTACTCAAGACCGAACAACTTCTTCTTGCCGAGGTAAAGCGGAGGGAAACCCTTGAGGATGACATGAAAACTTTGAAGAAGGATGTTTCTAAATACAAGAAGAAGTGCAATGCCGCTCAGACCGCACTGAAGAAACTATCGGACCAGGTCACCGATACTTATCAGATCTTGCTTAGTAAGTTTTTGCTGCCGATTGACTTCATGTCTTTGCTTTATTATATGATACTCGGGATTACTGATACGTTCTTTCCTTTGTTTCAACTGTAGGTGCCAACCTCGCGACCCCAGAGGAGGATGCCATTGTCAAGGCTAGAACCCTAAAGACTGTGCTCCGGACTTTCTTTGCCGGCACAAAATTTATACTGGATGCCGTGAAGTGGCCTACGGAGGTATATCCGGGTGAAGAAAATCTCATTCAAGCCTGCTCTACTGTGCCTGGCTGGATTGAAATCTGGAAACGCTCGTCATGCCGGATTGGTATGACCCGGGCCTTTACCCTGGCCAAGGCTTTCTTTCCGAAGCTTGACCCGGCAAAGGTAATATCCGGGTTTCCAGAATTCAAGGCGGACGGTTCCAAATTTACACCCAAGGATTTCAAGGCCATACAGTCTGCAGTGCGTCCTTCGGCTACCACTTTGGCCGATAGTTTGGATCTAAACACGATTATGAGTGCATACGATGCTGAAGGTAAAATTGTTATGGAGGAAGCACCCCCGCCCTTTGATATCTTGGAGAAGTGGGCTGCTAATTCGGCCAGGAAGAGGGAGGCAACTGCGAAGAGAGAGGCCGAGTTAGGATCACAGCCGTCTGCCTCTACACCAGCTGTCCCTCCGCCTGTCCGCCCTGGTGCGAGGAGTCCGGGTAATGCTGCCGGGAAAGCTAAGCAACAAGCCCAGGACCAAGAACCGGAAGACCGTACTCAGGAGGCCGAATAGGGCAATGCCATCATAATACCTTGATCACATGATACTTTGTATTCAAACTAGTATGCTTTTGATGGTGCGCCTGTGCACCCCTGATACTGGCATCGCAATTTGTAACGTACTTTTAGTCCGTGATATACTTTGCGGCTTTCCTGGCCTTTTGATAATCGTGATGCTTGTCTATTCTTTGAACTTGTTCTCGATACCCGACTCTCTTTTTGGCTCCCTTCGTAAGACTCGGTTTTCCGAGTATCACGGGTTTTGATAAGTGGACTTTTCTTTAAGTCCCCAAGACTCGGATGGTAGGGTCTTTCGAACTTCGATAGCCAAGTAGTTTGTTTCTGTTTCGAAGTCCCCAGTCCCCATGGCCCAAAGTCCGAGTCATGGGGGTGTGGCCTTTCTCAGAGAACAAATTGTTTTTTTACCGAGTCGAAAACCTATAGCCATTTCGTGTAGGTACTGAAGTTATGCTTGATAGTCGTTGAGTTTCCGGCTATCAGCCTTGTACTCTGCATAAACTTGTGGTTTAGATGACCCTTTTGACTACCTTGTACTGTAAGCCGGCTTTCGCGTGGATACCATGTTGTTACATCTATACGAAAACAGGGTCAGACAAGTCCCATTGGGCTTCATGGCTGATTGTAATCGTAAGAGAACGAATCATGCCACTTTAGTGCGAGTCACATCAAGCTTAAGTAAGAAAAGTCAAGAAAATTTGGCTCCTTTGTCCAGTTATAAGATTGCAGCCGTACTCGTTTGCGAATAATCGGCCCTTATAACTTATAGGCATCAAGGCCGGGTCTTTGGGTTTGCGGCTGTGCTACTTGAGCAACCAGCCCCCGAGACCTATATACACTCAACGTTCTTAATGATACTGAAGTATTGATGTCACATGGATACTACTTACTTGTAATCAGGCTGTACCGAGATAGGACTTGATAATCATCTCTTTATTGATGCGAGAAAGTTTTGGATCAGCAGGCCGCCTCATTAAAAACCTTCCAGTCCCCTTAGGTACCCTGGGTAGGAAAAGAGCGCGTCTGAAACCTGCTGCCCGTTACATTGTTTAGTTCTTCGTGGGCACCGGTCCCGGGCTGGCGTGACCGATGCACATTCTCCACATGTTGGACTTTTTCATGATGAGTACCGGGTTTACTAGCCAACCCGGGTGAGGTGTTTCCATGACGTGGCTGGTTGTGAGCGGCCGTGCAGTTTCTTCTTTTATAGCGGATTGTTTGGGGGAGTCATCCTCGACAAAAGCCACCATTTTAGTATCTTGTGCTACCTTGGACTTTGCTCTTTCTCCTTCAGTACTCGGCCTTTTTGATGTGGTTCTGTCCTCCGGGTCTGCTTGAGACCGGTAGTGCTTGAGTTCTTCCTTTCTACAGGCTTGCTCTGCCATTGCTGCGTCTCCTTCATCGCATTCAGCTGCTATGTCTCGATTTCCTTGTATGGTAATGGTCTTCTTGGGACCCGGGATTTTTAGCTGTAGATACACGTAACACGGCCTAGCCATGAATTTGGCATAAGCCGGCCGTCCGAATAACGCGTGATAGGGGCTGCGCAACTTGACTACCTCAAAGGTGAGCCACTCAATTCAATAGTTATCCCTTGACTCCCCAAAAGCTACCTCCAATGCGACTTTTCCCTCGGGGCACGCTGAATGACCCGGCACTATCCCATGAAAGATTGTTGAGCTTTTTTGTAGCTGAGACTCCTTGAGGCCCATGCGTAGGAAGGTTTCCCAATACAGTATATTGATGTTGCTTCCACCATCCATCAAAACCTTTTTCAGCTCATACCCATTGACCTGCGGTGCGACTACTAATGCCAAGACTCCCGGGTGTTCCACTCTTTCTGGGTGATCCCTCCTGCTCCATGTTACCTCATGTTCTGACCATCTCAAGTATCTCGGGACAGCTGACGAAACTGAGTTGACCGCTTGCTTCATTATCTTTTTGTCCTTGTTAGAACCTCCTGTGGTATGCACATGATATTGACCCAATTGTTTGGGGTTAGCCTGAAAACCTCCTGCCCCCCCTTGGTTATTACCTTGATTTCCAGCCGCCGGGTTACCAGCTGGGGGTGGGCCGTTGCCCGGGTTTCCCCCTGGACCCGGTCCTCCTCCCCGTCCTGCACCTCGCATAGCTCTGTTCACTTCCTCATTTTTGCATCTTTGTAAGTCGGCGCACTGCTCCAAGGAGTGGTTAGCTGGCCTGCCGTTCCTGCTGTGCTTCGGGCATGCCATCCTGAATATGTCCCAATTGTTACCCGGCCTTGGTGGTCCTTGATAGTTTCCTCCATTGTGATTACCTCCGTTGAAATTTCCTTCTGCTCTTGGTCTCGAAGACCCGGCTTCTGTGTTGGCGACAAACTCGGAGCCTCCTTCAAACGGGCGCTTGTTCTGGCTATTTCCGTTATTACCCGGTGCTGATCCATTGCCGGTTCTTCCGTTATTACTTGTGTTTGCTTTTACCTTCTTGTCATCAACTTCCTCTTCTGTAGTATCTGTCGCAGCGTGTTTGTTGCACGCATCCATCAATTCTCCCATTGTAACTTCCGACGCATTTCGACTAGATTTCATGCGGGTTAGCTTTTGCACTAAAGGTATATACTTGCATGTTTTTGCCATGGCTTGCAGTGCATCCTTGGGCTGAATGTCCATGGACGAGTGAAGTATCTCCATAACCCGGCGCACCCAACTGCGCACCGACTCTCCCTTCTTCTGGACGCATCGCTCTAGATCATCAATAGTGAACAATTTCCTCCACGTCCCATGAAAGTGCTTGACAAACGCGGTCTTCAATTCCTCCCAGGACTTGATCGATCCTTCCGGCAAATTGGTGAACCACAACTTTGCTGCTCCTTCTGACATCATTAAGTACATGAACTTGGCTTGGAGATTCTCTGATGCGTTGCGAATTGACATTGCCATCTCATAACTGCTTAGCCATGTTTCTGGATCCATAGTTGGCTCGTAATTCACTACTTTCCCTGGCTCTTTGAATTTTTCCGGGTAAGGTTCAGCTCTGATATTGTCCGAGAGACACTTGGGTCCCGCAAGAACGGTTGAGGCCGGCCTTGCTCTAGAAACGTGTGATACAGCGGGGGGCGCGGCTGGGCACGGCGCTGCGGGAAGTCCATGTGCTGCGGACCCGGTCGCGGCCCTCCGAGCCCTGGAACTGTCCACAACAGCTTGTGCTGCTGATGCTGCCTGAACACGGGGAGGAGGCGGCATTTGCTGCTGCTCTTCCCTCCGCCGTGCTGAACTTGTTTGGATATTCCCTTGTTGTTGACTGACGTATGGCGTCCCGTGCATCCCACTTCTATGATCCGGATAATTGGCTTGCTGTGCCACCGCAGTGTGCAACAGATCGATGGCTTGTCGGGTCTTCTCTGCATGGGGTGACTCTCCCACAGGGATTTGATTTAACGCGAGTGTCGCCGCATACACATTGTCCATGGGATTATTGTAGTGACCGGCTGGTGTGCGAAATCGTGACGGTGGCGGTGGTGGTAGATCGTTGCCGGTTGTGACTCTGGTCTGTGGTGGGGGTAACCCGGCCCGCTCATTTGCCGTATGTGTCCCCGCTGTTGCCGGTTGGGGTGCGGTTCCCTGGTTCACCACTGGTATCGGCTGATCCTGAGGTGTGATAAATAAAGTAGCCGGATTAATAACCCCGCCCGTTGCTGGTAACCTAGTTTGATGCCTTTGATGTACTCTAGATGTTTCCTCCCGGAGCCGAGTTTCCAGCGCATCCAGCTCACGCTGCCGCGTGGCCATCCCTTGCCTTTCTGCCTCTACTTGCCTTCTTTGCTGCTCCAGCGCACGACGAGCCACGTCCAGATCCCTGACACGTTCCACTGCGTTTTCTGGAATGATAACCGTTGCAAGAACCGTGGGGTCTAGAATCAGATTATTATCGAATAAGGCCGGGTGGCGCGGGTTCGAAGGACCCGCCCCTGGTGTCCGGTTTCCCAGGAATCCGAACGTATTTGCGTGCAACTCCTCGTCTGCTGCGCGGCTGGTCACTGATGCCGACTCTCCATCAACCCGGGCCAGAACCGGGTCTCCGTTAGCCGCGTCCTGCTGCTGGGCCAATGCCTGAGCCGCCCCGACTGCTGCTGCGGTTGCGTTCTCTTGGTTGAGATTGGCCGCGGGAGCCGTGTAGACCGCAACTCGGCGTATGATACTCGGTGTAAATTCATGTTGTTCTTCTCTGGCGTTATTCTCCTCGTACCGGTTCTCCAGTAGATCCAGGATAGACTCGGTATCATCCTCTCTCTCGACCCGGTCGCGCGGGGTCCATGCCGGCTCCTCCGGCTGTTCCCACTTCGCGATGGGTTCTTCCGCCGGATATGTTGTTCCGATCGATTCTTCATCATCCGATCGGATAGGAGTGGCTTCCCCTGACACAGAATCAGATCCAAAATTGTCAGGGACCGAACCGGAAGTACATACCATACCAATGAAGACGTTGATCCGGCCGATTGTCACGACAGATCCGGATTCGAGGTAATCCGATTCTGGCCCCCAGCCGGAATCGTCCACCGTCTTTTCTCCTTTGTGGTCGATGTAGATCTCGCCGACGACGAGATTCTCCATGTTCTTCCGAGCTTCTCCCGCGATGTAAACACCTTTGGACGCAGGCCCCACGGTGGGCGCCAACTGTCGTGGGATAATCACGGCAGACGTTACCGGGGGTAACTGATCTTGGGGCAAGACGACACAGGCGTTTGGGAGAGGGTTTAGCTCAGAGGAAAACATGATGCAACTTGATCTGGTAGCCGGCAATCAAAGTCGCCGAGTCTCCGATCTTGATATAACAACTCGACTCTAGGGTTACACTAGATGCTCGATACCAAGCGATATTGCTAGGGTTCTTAGATCTCTCTCAACTAAACCTAGGGGTCGGTTTATAAAGCACCCGTGCCCCTTGGCTTACCCTCCAAGACGCACCCTGAATCCTACCCGGACACTGCATACAAACCCTAAATTTCCTCTACCGTAACCCACAATCCGGGTTACGAGGCCTACAAACTTGGGCCTTCCAGAAGTTTCTCTATCCTTAGCCGGATCTTGCGCAGCGTCCTTTGGGCCAGGTTACACCTTGGAGTTGGCCTACCGGGTTATTATCCCTCCATCATGTTTCTTCTTCAACAGCTTGGCCGCCGCCTAACCCGGCAACTTCTTGTTCCTCTTGCTCATCCTACGAGTAATCAGCGTCAGCGAATTGGTTGTGCAACTGGCCGAGGGAGTCAAATTCAGAAACCTCTTCCTCGTCGTCGCTTGGTTCTTCTGATTCTTCGTCTTCAGGTGGTGAAGCCGGTTCGGTAGTAGTCCAGAAAGGGTCATTAGCCTGTGAACCGGAACAACGGCGAGGTTAGAACTTATGCAGCTAAAAATAAAAATGAAAGAGGCAAAAATACAAAGATATGAAAACTTACGGGTTAGAGGAGCTAAAGGGCTCCAGACCAACTTCGAAGAATTTGTCTTACTTCACTCCAACCAGGAGTTTCAGGGAGGTTATCATCTCAGACTTAGAAACTATGGACTCAGAATATCGCATAGAATCTAATGAACCGGAATACTCATGGAATAACCGGTTCCTGATACTGAGTGGTTGAACACGCCATTCTACCCAAGTTTTTGTCAAACCTAAACCTGTAAGCCCGTGAACTATCAGCGAGGTTACACGTTTTAGGAGAGGTCGGATCTTGATTCGATCGGCAGACTTGGCATAGGAGTTCATCGTGCTAGTGTAAACTAAGCGTTCAGGACGGTAACCCGGAAGAGCCGGTTCACCTTCAGGAGTGGTACTTTTGATGTAGAAGTAGGATTTGTGCCACAACTTGGGGTGGCTTGCAAGAGGAATACCTGGGTAGGCGATGTCCTTTCGTCTCTTCAACGAGACCCCCCCCCCCCACAATGTATAAGTTCACCCCCAGCTACCTCAGGGTGTTTGTTACAATAAAAGTATTCGAGAAAAAGGTCTAGGTTTGGCTCTACTTGGAGGTAGTCCTCACAAAGGACTACGAAGTTGCTAACGTTTAAGATGGAATTTGGTGGGAGGTCTTGAGGATGGAGGCCATAGTAAGCCAAGATCCGGCAAAAAAAGAGAGAACCGGGTGGACGAAACCCACGGAGAATATGGGCTTCAAAAATTATTACCTCACCCGTCCTAGGTTCGGGCCGGATCTCATTTCCCGGAGCTCGCCAGGATAAACCTTTAGGCAGAAGCCCGGAATCCTCCATCTCCGTGAGCCGGCCTTGGGTCATCTCGGACTTGCACCAGTTCACTTGCATTTTGTTCCTCCCAGAACCGGCAATTCCAGAGCCGGAAGCTCCTCCGGATTTCTTCTTTTTCCCCGCTCCGCCGGCCTTGGACGCCAAAGTTTTCTCCTTTCCCATCTTGAGGTGGACGCCGGTGAAGCTCCGGCCGCGGCGACGCTGGAAGAAAAGCAGAGCTCTGGAGCTCAGATCGGAGGAGGAAGATGAAGTGGGGAGAGAAGGGTGCGAATGAGCCCTGGGGGCCGTACACCTGCTATTTATAGGCGGGGTCAAAACCCTAGGGTAAAGCGGTGATTTTTACGCAAAAACCCCTCCAGATTTTATTATTTACGGAAAGGTACAAGCAAGATCGGACCACAGAAAAATATTTTTTCCAAAGAAATGGAGCAATTTCACGGAGAATAATCCGGGCTAGGTTAAGATCTTTTCGTTCCGAAGATTTGGGAGATAAAAATATGAGATTTATCTTTACGAGAAACGGAAAGATATGATGCTGGAGATAAAGAGTTCGGCCCGCGAGATCCGGAAAGGATGTTCCGGGAGGTTATTTTTCTTGGACTAGAAGATTAGTGTTTAAAGTTTCTGGATAAAGTTTAACGTGAACTTCTTAAGTTCGAAACTTAAACGTTCATGTTAATCTGGGGGCTAATGTTGGGGGAATAGGTAAGGGGGAGCCTTACCGGCCTCCGACATAAACCGGGAATCACTAGATCCGGTTTAAGATGAGTGATCCAGGTCATGCTGAGCCGGGACGGGTTAAGCCAAAGAGAGTCGGGTTACAACAACTATGACCCGGATGAATGAAGAACCAGCTCAAGGCCCTAGGCGGAAGACAAGAAGCCCAGAAGCACGGAGTGCAGTTCAAAGGCCGGCCCAGAAGTAGCCAGATCATGGGAAGAGCCGGACTAAGGTGATCAAGAACCGGAGGGAGATAAGACTCCGAGGACGGGCGTAATCCGGACTCCCTTGTAACCCGGAGGTCTCGTCCGCTATATAAGGCGAGACCCCGGGACATAGAAAGACAAGTTCTAAGTTGATAGAAAAGTAACTCGATACATCGAGAGCCGGAATCGCCCTTTGTAATCGAGACTTGGTCCTCTGATAAGTAAGAAAGCAGGAGTAGGTTTTACCCTCAATCGAGGGGCCGAACCTGGGTAAACTCGTGTCTCTCGTTTCCACCTCAACCCTTTCGAAGTTTCTCTTAGTAGAAATTTCCTCGCAATCTAGTTCTCTCTTGAGGACACTTGCCGTGACAATACCACGACAAATGTCCTTTTGAGCCAAGAGAAGAGAATGAAGCCAAGCTTGTTCGCAAGGACAAGAATAAAGCTCCACAAAACAAGAATCTTGCTAGAAGAGTCCCAAGGGCTCTATATGTTCAAGAAGGGCCCACACTGAAAACATACTACTCTGGAGATGAAGGAGAAGATGAAGTCGTAGGTGTGGCCCACGTCGCCATAGCTACGACTTCCTCTTCATCGGTCTCTCTATTTGAATCCCCCAATGAGAAGGCATTGATTCGACCTACATGTCTCATGGAAAAAGCCACCGCAGTAATATCTTCCACCTCCAAGTCTATTTCTACTAGTTCTCCCTCATTATTGGATTGTGTTGAAAACATTGTTGATGATGAGGAGGATGCCAAGAATCTAGGCTCTTGGTTATGTAGTATTGAAGGTGAAACCAAAGAAAAGGTAAAGGCCCTTTTGAGGCAACTTGATGATGCTAACTCTCTCATACATGAGGAGGAAGAGATCATCATGACTTTGGAGAGCTATGGTGGTGGCCATGATAACAATGACAAGGAGCTTGTAGAAGCTCTTGAGAAAGAGAGATACATGAGAGCCTCTCTTGAAGAGACATTATCTAGTCTAGAGGAGACATATGCCATTAGTGTTTCCAAACTTAGGAAGGATAATAAAAAACTCTTGATCTACTTAAAATCTTTGAAGAAGAAGAAGAGTTGAAGCTAGGAATCGCTCATGAGAAACTTGTTGAGCGTCATAAAAAACTAGAAAAGGAGTTCATGTCTCTTAAAGAAATTCATGACAAACTCACCACGTCTCGGAATAAGCTTCTAAATCAACAATCTAATAAGCAAGTGACACCTTTCTCTAATAGCATTGTCATCATGCCTAACTTTTGTACTACTACTAACATTGTAGGAATAGAGAAAATTCTCAATGATGCCATAAGCTCTCAAGGAGCTAAGACAGGGAAGAAAGGGCTTGGCTTTGTTTCCAAGTCAATGAATAAAACCAAGAATTTCACCTCTTCCTCTCGTAATGTTGTCTTTGTGAAAGAGAGAGAGGTGACCAAGGAGAAGGAGACCAACGCCGTGGTGGGTGGTGATACCTCTAGGGGGAGCATCACTCATAATGACTTTGCCGTAAAATATAACCCCTCTTATGTTCTCCTGAATCTAGAGATGGTCATGCTTATGCTAAATACGTTGGTACTTCTTATGGTGATGATTATCATTGGACTATTTGGGTTCCTAAGACCCTTATTACTAACAAAAGAGGACCCATCGAAGGATGCGTACCTAAATGAAGAAATTGATCTCTTGTAGGGAAGTGCTTCCGGGTCGGGTAGATGGATGGTGGATAGTGGTGCATCCCAACATATGACCGGAAGCAATGAGTAATCTTGAACCTCCATTACCTCATCTCAAATGCGTCACTATTGGTGACAATTCCGAACTTAAGGTATTGGGACGAGGCAAGGTGGCTATCTTAAATGATTTATCAATTGAGAATGTTCTCCTTGTTGAGTCCCTTGGTTATAACTTGATATCCGTTCTTCCACTTGAAAATTGTGGTTTTACCTCGTTCTTTAATAAAGAGAATGTGATTGTCACTTGGGAAACAACTCTTAAAGTATCCTTTGTTGGGTTTGTCAAGAACGACATGTATGTGGTGGACTTCTCTAAAGGAGACACGTGTGTCGCGACATGCCTAATGGCTAAAGTTGATGTGGGTTGGCTTTGGCATCGCCGGTTAGCCCACACCAATATGAGAATGTTTCATGACCTTCAAAGTGCAAATCATGTTCTAGGACTAACCAAGGCTAAGTTTGCTAAAGATCGTGTGTGTAGCTCTTGCGCCTTTAGGAAGCAACATGGAGAACTTCACCCAACCAAGACCAATATCTCCACCACAAGAATTCTCGAGCTCATTCACTTAGATCTGTTTGGTCCACTATCTTATGATAGTCTCAGAGGAAAGAAGTATTTCTTGGTGATAGCGGATTATTATTCAAGATATTGTTGGATGTATTTCTTCAAGAGGAAGAGTGAGACTCAAAAGAGAGTCATCGAGTTCATCAGTCTAGTGGAGCGCCAACACAATGCTTCCATATTGGCCATCCGGAGTGATAATGGCTCGGAGTTCAAGAACTATACCGTTGAGGGTTTTCTTAGTGAAGAGGGCATTGCTCCTCAATATTCCACTCCCTATACCCCTCAACAAAATGGTGTTTTAGAAAGAAAGAACTGGACTTTGATGGATGCGGCTAGGACAATGATTACGGAGTTCTTTTCTCCTTATAACTTTTGGGCCAAAGCCATCTCCACCACATGTCATGCTACCAACCGGTTATATCTCCGCAAGATCTTGAACAAGACTCCCTATGAGATCCTCACGGGCAAGAAACCGGACGTATCTTATTTCAAGGTCTTCGGTTGCAAGTGCTTTATTCGCAAGAAAGGCAATCGTTTGTCAAAGTTTGAGACCAAATCTTATGAGGGTATCTTTATTGGCTATGCCACAAATGCTCACTCATATAGAGTCTACAACAAGTCCACCAGAATTTTTGAAGAAGCTATAGACGTGGTGTT
Organism: Alopecurus myosuroides; assembly: GCA_028641055.1. Classification (NCBI taxonomy): domain Eukaryota; kingdom Viridiplantae; phylum Streptophyta; class Magnoliopsida; order Poales; family Poaceae; genus Alopecurus; species Alopecurus myosuroides. The sequence goes on from CM054060.1 coordinate 99,424,150, forward strand.
TGATGAGGATAACGGCTCCCAAGGGGGCGTATAGATCATGGTGTTGTAGGATATGCAATTCCTCCAATAGTCATAAGAAGAATGGGGATTGATGAAATAATTCCTATTTAGGGTTATCGGATGACGGAGGGAGAAGGACTATGCCCCCAGTCAAGTGGATCCATTGACTACAACCATTGATACACAAGATATCCAACAAGATGCACCAAGCTCTCAAGCTAATGATCAAGGTCAAGCAAGTGATCAAGACCAAGCTAATGATCAAGGTCAAAGAAGTGATCAAGGCCAAGCTACTCATCAAAGTCATGATCAAAGTCCCATCATTGTTGAGAGAGCTCAACCTAGTGGTGATCCTTCACCCATTGATGATCAAGGCCAAGATGAAGATGGACATGTCTCCGATGAAGAAGTGAACGAGCGGGTCACACGGAGGACAAGATACTTGGGCAACTTCACGGAAGGGTTGTCACTAGGAAGCAATTGACGGATTTTAGCAAGGCTCATGCTTTCGTCTCTTCCATTGAGCCCAAGAAGGTCTATGAAGCTCTTGAAGATCAAGATTGGCTTGAGGCCATGCATGATGAACTCAACAACTTCGAGCGCAACAAGGTTTGTAAGTTAGTGCCAAGACCCAATAATTGCAAGAATGTTATTGGAACCAAATGGTTGTTCAAGAACAAGAAAGACAAAGATGGTATCGTCATCCGCAACAAGGCAAGATTGGTGGCCCAAGGGTTTTCTCAAGTCGAAGGTGCTGATTTTGGTGAAACCTTTGCCCCCGTAGCTTGTCTTGAATACATTCGTATCTTACTTGCTTATGCATCTCATCATAATTTTAAGCTACAACAAATGGATGTTAAGAGTGCTTTCCTAAATGGTCCCATTAATGAGTTAGTATATGCCGAGAAACCTCCGGGTTTTGAGGATCCCAACCACCCTGATTATGTCTACAAACTCGATAAGGCGCTCTATGGACTTAAACAAGCTCCATGTGCGTGGTACGAGCACCTTAAAGAGTTTATAGTGGATCGTGGGTTTAATGTTGGTTTAATCGACCCCACCCTCTTTACCAAGACGGTTGGAGGTGACTTGTTCATATGCCAACTCTATATGGATGATATCATTTTTGGGTCTACTAACACTTTGTTCAATGAAGATTTTTGCAATCTTATGACCAATAGGTTTGAGATGTCTATGATGGGAGATTTGGAGTATTTCCTTGGCTTTGAAGTGAATCAATGTCATGAAGGAACCTTCATCGAACAAGCCAAGTACACTCAAGACATGCTCAAGAGATTCAACATGAATGATACCAAGCCTATGAAGACTCCCATGTCCACAACCCTTGACTTGAAACCCGACCCTAATGGTAAAGAGCTAGATCAAAAGGTATACCGCTCCATGATTGGCTCTTTGCTTTACCTTTGTGCATCTAGACCGGATATCATGTATAGCATAGGTAAATGTGCAAGGTTTCAAACCTCTCCGAGGCAAAGTCATTTGGAAGCGGTCAAACGAATCTTTCGATATTTAGTTCATACCCCAAATTTAGATCTTTGGTATCCCATGAGTTCAAGTTTTCAGCTTATTGGGTATTCGGATGCGGATTATGCAGGAGAGAAGACGGATAGGAAGTCCACATCCCGGGCTTGAAAATTCCTTGGTCGCTCCTTAGTGTGTTGGTCTTCAAAGAAGCAAAACTGCATTGCTCTCTCCACCATCGAGGCCGAGTACATCTCTGCGGCAAGTTGTTGTACCCAATTGCTTTGGATGAGGCAAACCTTGAAGGATTATGGTATTCATTTTGACAAGGTGCCTCTTCTTTGTGACAATGAGAGTGCTATGAAGATCGCCTCCAACACCGTTCTTCACTCCAAGACGAAGCACATTGAGATCCGTTATCATTTTATTCGGGATCATGTTGAGAAGGGTGATATTGATCTCTCATATGTATCAACCAAGGATCAACTTGCGGATATCTTCACGAAGGCCCTTGATGAACCAAGATTTCGAGTTTTGAGGAATGAATTAAATGTCATAGATTCATCTAACTTCACTTGAAACCTTGCATAAGTACCTTCACTATATGTGTTATTAGGTTTGGATGCAGGCATGGACATAGGGGGAGCGTCACTCAACTCATGAGTGTACCCTCTTCTTATTATGCGGAAATCAATTCTTCATTGTTTATCTAGTCATTTTATGACTTATTATGCTTAATTGTGAGTAGTACTCTTGGACCCAAGATACATCTTCGCGGTGCCAAAGTACACACTCAAACATGGTGGCACGACCACCAACCTCCTACTCAAGGAGTTGGTCTTATTTTGGCTCTTTCACGCACATACTATCCCTCCCTTGGCAACTTGTGCGAGTTCGGCTTTTTCTACTTTGCATCTTGCAAACTCATATCAAGTAATGTATCTCGTATGACAGTTAAAACTATCCAACCTAAGATTCCTTTCCCCAAAAGCCCACTTCCATCACAATGCTCTTGTTTTTCTGATCTTGGCGCGCTGAAGCTGGGTCGAGCGGAACCTCCGGTGAAACCACCAGAGACTCTGTCGCGCCTGACCACCAGTACCTCCGCTGGTGCGAAAATCTCTCCCAGCGGGTCTGTACCGCGCCGCACCACGTGGGAAGGGGGCGGAACCTCCGGTGAAAGCACCAGAGCCTCCGCCCGCTGCGGTTCTGCGAGGATAAGCCTAGGGCGAGCGGGGGAAGAGATCTTTAGATCTCACTTTCCCCCACTCGCCCCCACTCCTCCTCCTCACAACTGCCGCCGCCCCCTTCTTCTCCGCCGCAGGGACGAGCCCTCCACCACCGGGAGGCCTTCTCCTCGCCTTGGACGGCTCCGGGATCTTCCTCATCCTTCACCCTTCACCATGGATGCGGGTATGTGGCTCCCTCTCTCTCCCATCTCGTTGACGGATGGATAAGCACTAGGAGCAACTTATTCTTCGCATTTAGATGTATGAAATAGGGTTTTGGAGTAGGGAATCGCGAGTACAAACCCTAGAAATCTAGATGTCTCGTACACGATCTCGAGAACTAGATCTGAGAATTATTATTCGCTTGTATCTTCATAGATAGATCTTGACTAGCATGCATGACGATTTAAAAAAAAATCCCATACACGCAACCCAGTATCCACTTCCCTCTACTTTGTTTAATTTTTTTAGTAGATGTCTTTGCTAGAATATTAACTAAAGGGGCAAATACAAATTTAATAAAAGGTATGTGTCCTAGATTTATCCAGGAAGGGGTGTGCTATCTGCAATATGCAGACGACACACTGCTTTCTATTAAAGCAAATAGAGATATTACTGTTAAAGTGAAATGGGTGCTTACCTGTTTTGAGCAACTATCAGGAATGAGAGTTAACTATCATAAGAGTGAGTTAAAATCCCTATTAATATGGAGGAAGCGGAGTATGAGAAATTCCTAGAAATTTTCCAATGTGCGCTAGGTAGTTTCTCTATGAAATATTTGGGGATACCACTACATTATGATATGTTGAAGAGAGAGTACTTGCAACCTCTAGTAGATATTATACTTAAAAGACTCTCTTGTTGGAGAGAGAAAATATTGTCCTCCTCTGCTAAAAAAGAGTTAGTGTAGTCTGTGTTAGCTAATATTCCTGTTTACTTATTGTCTTTTTTCAATTCTCTAAATGGGCACGTAAGCTAATTGATACCTAATTAGCTAATTGCATGTGGAATGACGAGGAGGCCAAACATGAGATCCATTTAGCCAACTGGCCCTTTGTGTGCATGAAAATAGAATATGGGGGGTTTGGGTGTCCCTAATATTCAAGATAGGAATCTATGCATGCTTGGATCATGGATTAGGAGATATTCACGGGGAAGAGGACTATGAGGAGGAAAGTTGTGGATTCTAAGTATAATACCAATAGCCCAAATATTTTTTGATGTCAGGAAATACAACCTTCCAATTTCTGATTCCTGTACGCGACTTTTGATCTAAGCGCTTCTGTAAATTTTAACATATAGATGGCTTGATGTGAAGAAGCTAAACATGGATCCTACATTTTTTTTCCAAATGACACAAGCCGGGTTCCACTATCGTGAGATAACAGAACAGAGTCTTTTTTTACAAAACTTGCAGAAAAGAAAAGCACATGCCTAAACTTAGAAACAGGCATCTCCACCCACAAAGGGGGAAGAGAGCCCCCAAGCAAAACATAAGGTACGAACACCCGGCTAAAGTTTTAAACGGACACTGTCGGATATATACCAACTAGGGGTATATCAGATGGTAGTCTAAAGTGCCGGATTACCAGGGTGGCCTAAATGGTGATGGGCTATGGTCCGTTAGGCGGCCGAGTAAGCTGACGCACAGAAGCCGGATTCTAGAAGATCTCAGATCACGGCCCACATGATCTGGTTTGGAGTAGAAGGCGGATTCCTTCTTTCCAAGTTAGAGAGTTACCGTAGTCTTCTAGGTTTCCTATTCTGTATGCCCTAATCCGGCTATTATATAAAGCCGGACGGGAGATATGATTGATAGACAAGAAGCTACAGGCTAAGTCGCCGAGAGGTTGATCCTTGACGAGCAGCTAATAGAACCTCACATTGTACCCTGTACTTCCAGGTTTTAATCCTGAATAGTGAGTTTGCAGGAGTAGGAACGTCGCATTATTGCGTCGTACCGAACCTGGGTAAAAACCCCGTGTCATTGTCCTTCGCACAACCACGTCACCCCACGTCTCTATCAGTAGTCTCATGGCACCCCCGTCTATGAATTCTACTACGATGTCTCGACGGTTGGCGCCCACCGTGGGGCCAGTTACGTCAGGCGTTAAGTTTCAATCTGGGATACTCGGCGGGATTGGCAGTTCAGTAACTGTCGGGAGCTTGGAGTTCGACAACGACGTTGGGCGCTTCCTCGACAACGGATGTTACATACCGGCGCAAAATCATCTGGTAAGTGCCTGCGTGCTACCGATCGGATATGCAAATATCTTTATCGGATTAACAGCAGAGGCCATGGGGTTTTGCGGTGGAAGTAAATTTATCCCACCCGCCCTGTACCCAGTCGAAGATGACTACGACACCGGGTTTTGCTCAGATCGCTGACATACAAGTGAATCACACTTTATCGGCATGGTGCAATCCGATATCGTCGAAAACACGGATGAAAGTAATCCCGTGCAAGAGGCAGAAAACAACACTCCCACAACAGAGGTGGAAGATCCGACATCCGTCAGCATCGCGACGAACTCGGAAGTTGACTCTATACTAGCCGTCATTGAGACGAGATTAGAGTCGGAAACCGGATCGGATCACTTCGACACCGAAGACGAAGATGAAGACGCTTTCGAGAGAAAGGTCAAATCCTTCCAAGAGGGATTCCACGAAGTACTGATGGCAAAACCGGCTGAAAACACGGATGCCGACAGTCAGGAAAGCCCTAGAACTCCTCCGCCAGAGGAAGAGAGAGAAGAAGGAGAAACCTCTCCGAAATTCCCCGATGTCAAAGAATTGACAGAGGAAGAACCAATCAAAATACCTCCCTCTTCCAAGAAAAAGCACAAAACTGCTAAAAAGCTCCAATATGAACTCCGGAAGAAGAAATTGGCTGATCCAGCCAATGAAAGCCCGGAAGTCGGAGATGCAAGCGGTGTGAAACCGTCGGAGAAGAAAACAAAAGAAATCCTTGTTCCGCCAATGACAGAACAAGAAGAATAGGAGTTACTCCAAACACCAGTGGGATTGCATGAACCCCCTGAAGTGATGGAAGCCAGGAGACAAGCTCTCCAGAGGCAACAGCAACATCTATTCAGAACTCGTGAACACCTCGAAAAAACCCAGGATGACATCAAACTCATGAAGGAAGAAATCGAGGAATACGAGAGAAAGAATAGATCTGGAATCAAACCTACAAGGTTACCCGGAATTGTAAGACCGGAAGTACCGCCAAAAGAAAGGTTTCATAACCCATCTTGGCAAAAGCAGGTAAACGAAAAAGATGCCAGAGGCAAACCAATATACAAAACCGCAGCAGAGAATGCGGAAGCAGCGTTCGCCATCCTCAACAATGATTTGTACTCCAATGGAGAAAAACTTCATGGGGTGTATGCTTTCTTAGGAAAAGCATTGCAACAACAACAGCGAGGGCAGCAACGATCAGGGAAGTTGCATGACGACTCGGCCCTATGTAAAACAGCTACATGCGCCGCTGGAGCACCTGGACCGGAGGTACCTGGAGATTCAAGCAACTCAAAAGAGAAGAAAGCAGATCCGAGAAAAGACAAGAAAAATCCCAACAACAGGGATGAAGCGTCTAGAACTGGATCCCATCTCCCGAAAGACGGATTTAATCCTCGCGACCGGGAAGAAAAACTCCGGAATGACAGAAAAGCAATGCCGCCTCCGAGACGCCCAGCTGAAAAACCTGGAAGGCAGGATATACCTCACAGGCGTGAGAGATCCCGGACACCCCCCCAGAAACAAGGAAAGAAACAGGAGTATAACTCCACCTTATCCAAAGGGGCAAGATCTCGGAAGAAATAAAGAGAATCCTGGAAGAGCACATTCGCGCCACAATGGAAAAGAAAGGAGTAGATCCCCTTCTGTCCATTCAGCCGGCAGGTACTCCGCACACATGGATAGAGCGGAAAGATACGAGTTATACTTTGGACCTAAGTGCTTCACAGATAGGATCCGAAGGATAACCCTACATGCTGGCTTCGCCAAAGTTGGTCCAACATACCAAAAATATACCGGTAGTACACACCCGGATACCTGGCTCTCAGACTATCATACAGTCGTCCAGATCAACAATGGGACAGACCTGGAAGCCGTAAAGTTTCTTCCCCTAATGTTACTGGATGGAGCCAGAGATTGGATCAATGGACTACCCTCCAGAACTATCGACAGCTGGGATGATATGGCTCGAGTATTTACTCAGCATTTCCGGGGAACCTACAAACGCCCGAATAACATCAACCAGCTAAACCGTTGCACCCAATTTGAGGATGAACCATACGTGGATTTCATCTCAAGATGAACGGCAATGAGGAATAGTTGCTCTGGAGTAACTGACGTTCAAGCAATGCATGCTTTCGTCAATGGCCTAAAACCCGGACTTGTACCGTTCATGATTGGCTCCAAAAAGCACAAAGATCTCGGATCTATGCTTACAACTGCTAATGAACACGCTGCAGCCGAGGACGACATCAGGGAAAGAGGAGGCAATATCGATACACTGATATAGGCCAAAAAGAACCCTCGCCCTGAGAAAAAAGGAACTCCAGATGCAACACAAAAACCCAAAGAGGTAAACATAGCCTTTGGAAGGGAAAATGGCAATAGGTGGAAAGGACGCAGTACCGAGCCGATAAACTACACCAAAGAAGAATGGGAGAAAATAAAGTCGGAAAACGGTGTCCACCACTCCCAATTTGGGAAGCCTACTCATACTAACGCACAATGCCACTGGAATAAGCATATGAAAGGCAGTGCGGGATCCGGAAACAAAGGGAAGAATTCCAAGAGGAAGTTTTCCAAGCAAAAGCCAGAAGCTGAGAAAGAAGACAGTGAATCGGACACTGACGAAAAAATCCAGGAAAGCAGCGAAAAGGCGAGCCTAAGTTTCTGAGAGTTGATGGAGAATGCAACCTAACTTTCCTGGCAACTCCCTCAGCAAAGGTGGCAAAGAGAACGCTTCGAAAAATAAACGCAGTTGTCCCTGCAACCCCGAAATTCTGGAAGTACTCAAACACACCAATTACCTGGGATCAGTCTGATCATCCCGGGAATATCCCTGAACCCGGCACACAAGCTCTAATCGTAAGCCCTATTGTTCAAAACATTAGGCTAAAAAGAGTGCTGATGGATGGAGGATCCAACATTAACATAATATACCTGGATACACTGAAGCATCTGAAAATTTCCGAGACCTAGCTCAATCATAGCAACATACGTTTTCACGGAATCGTTCCTGGCAGACAAGCACGATCCCTAGGATAAATTTCCCTAGATGTAACCTTTGGAGACAAAGATCACTTCCGGCAGGAAAACGTATCCTTCGAGGTTGTGCCGTTCGAAAGCGTGTATCACGCGATACTCGGACGTCCAGCTTTCGCCAAATTCATGGCAAGATCATGTTATATTTATAACAAGCTGAAGATGCCAGGACCCAAAGGAGGAGTAATCACTATATCTGGAGACTTCAAATTGGCAAACGAGCTAGAAAAAGAAAACGCCCTTTGCGCTGAAAAAGTCATAGCAAAGGAAGAGTTGAAAGAGCTGGCAAAAAAGGTATCGCCGACAGAAATGCCGGCAGGAAAAGAAAGCCGGAAACCAGCGGATAGCTTCAAGGCTTCCGAGAATACAAGACAGGTAATCCTAGATCCCAAAGATCCGACAAAATTTGTCGTAGTGGGAACTGGGATGACCGACAAATAGGAACACGAGCTCATCAAGTTCCTCCGTGAGAACTGGGATATTTTCTCTTGGTGTCCAGCGGACATGCCAGGCGTACCCAGGGAGCTTGCTGAGCATCAACTCAAGGTAATTCCAGGATCGAAACCCGTCAAGCAAGGTCTCCGTCGATTTGACGGAAGAAGACGGAAGGCTATTGGTAAGGAGATCATCCGGCTTTTAGCAGCAGATTTTATCCGGGAAGTTATACATACTGAATGGTCTGCAAACCCAGTATTAGTCCCGAAGAAAGATACTAATGCCCTTAGAATGTGTATAGATTACACCGGCCTGAACAAACTGTGTCCAAAAGATAGCTTTGCGTTACCGCGAATAGATCAAATAATAGACGCCACTGCAGGCTCTGAGCTTTTGTGCTTTTTGGATGCATATTCCGGGTATCATCAAATACGCATGAACAAGGAGGATCAAATCAAAACCTCGTTCATAACCCCTTATGGGACGTACTATTACATATATAACCATGCCATTTGGCCTGAAGAACGCAGGTGCAACCTACCAGCGTTGCATGCAACGGTGTTTGCATAGTCAGATTGGCAAAAATGTCCACGTTTACGTGGATGACATTGCTGTCGTAACCAAGGAAAAAAAACGCTCCTTGAAGATTTGCTAGAAACCTTCAAAAATTTACGCACTTATAAAATGAAGTTAAATCCATTAAAGTGCGTATTCGGGGTTCCCTCAGGAAAACTTCTGGGTTTTATCGTTTCTCATAGAGGAATAGAAGTAAACCCGGAAAAGATCAAAACAATCCTAAACATTTCCAAGCCTGCGTGCGTAAAAGATGTACAAAGATTGACGGGTTCCGCTGCAGCCGTCAGCAGGTTTATTAGCCGGCTGGGGGATAAAGCCTTGCCACTATACAAATTGTTGAAGAAATCCGACAAATTTGAATGGACAGAGGAGGTAGATGCAGCGCTAACCCAGTTGAAGGAAACTTTGATGAAAGCTCCGATTTTGGCATCCCCAAAAGACGAAGAACCTATGTTATTGTACCTTACGGCTACAAATCGGGTTATTAGTGCAGTAATTGTTGTGGAAAGGAAAGACGAACAAAGCATACCAGACCAGCATCCGGTATATTACATAAGTGAAGTTTTCTCCGATTCTAAACAAAGGTATCCACACTATCAAAAACTGGCATATGGCGTATTTTTCGCATCTAGAAAACTTCGCCATTACTTCCAAGGACATTCCATAACAGTGGTATGCAAAGCGCCACTAGGGGATATAATAAACAATGCGGAGGCAACAGGCCGAGTAGCCAAATGGGGCATCGAGCTAGCAGCATTCGACATTAAGTATCAGCCTAGGACGGCAATAAAATCCCAGGTTCTGGCAGATTTTGTCGCCGACTGGACGGAAGCAATGGAAAAAACACCAATGCCGGAGTCCGAGTACTGGATCATGCACTTTGACGGATCCAAGATGAAGGAGGGCGCTGGAGCTGGTGTAGTTCTAAAATCCCCTAAAGGAGATACAATGGAGTATGTATTACAAATACACTTCAACGCCAGCAATAACGTGGCAAAATATGAAGCTTTGCTTCACGGCTTGCATATTGAAAAAGAAATAGGCGTCAAACGCATCCTATGCTATGGCGACTCAGATTTGGTACAGCACCAGCTCAACCAAACTTGGGACGCCAAGAGCCCTATAATGGCCGAATATCGGAGAACGGCGGACGAGTTTGCCATCTGTTTCTTTGGATTCGAAGTACTCCATGTCAAAAGGGAAGAAAATTGGAACGCGGATGCGTTAGCCCGCATGGGATCAGAAAGAGTAAAAATCCTACCACCAGGTGTATTCGTCCAACATTTGTACGAACCATCGATAAAAGGTGGAGATGTTGATTATCCTCTGGCTTCCGAGTCAATTGAAGTCATGCTCGTTAACCCGGATTGGACAATCCCATATCTAAACTTCTTAGTTAATCAGAAGTACCCGGATGGAGCAGACGAAGTCTTGCAAAGACAGATTCAGCGTCGATGGAAAGGATACACGGTAATTAATAATTGCCTGTATAAACGCATCACTACCGGAATTTTTCTGCGATGTGTTTCACCAGAAGAAGGACGACAAATCCTGCAAGAAATCCATGCCGGAGATTGCGGACACCATGCTCAATCAAAAAGCATAGTCAAAAAAGCATTCCGTGCTGGGTTTTTCTGGCTAACAGCCAAGACGGACGTTGAGCACATAGTAAACACATGTGCAGGGTGCCAATATTACGCCAAGCAGACAAATATGCCGGCCCAAGCACTCAAAACTATCCCCATTACATGGCCGTTTGCGGTCTGGGGGCTAGATATGATGGGACCATTCAAAACTGCACGAGGTGGACTTACACATCTACTAGTAGCTGTGGACAAATATACCAAGTGGGTGGAGGCTAAACCCATCAAAAAGCTTGACGGTGCAACTGCCAGAAATTTTATCATTGACTTAGTCATGAGATACGGCGTTCCACACAGCATAATAACCGACAACGGGACAAATTTCTCCATTGGAGAGTTGGCAAAATATTGCCGACAAACGGAAATTCGCCTAGATCTCGCATCTGTGGCACACCCGCAATCCAATGGACAGGTTGAAAGAATGAATAGCTCAATCCTGCAAGGAATACGTCCAAGACTCGAATCTCCTCTTCATAGAGCAGTTGGAGCATGGGTAGAAGAGCTACCTTTCGTGCTTTGGAGTATCCAAACGACACCAAATAGGTCAACTGGGCAAACCCCTTTTTTCCTAGTTTATGGTGCGGAAGCAATTCTCCCAACGGACATGCTCCATGACAGCCCAAGAGTGTAGGATTTCGATGAATCAGATACCGAAAATGCACGTCAGGATGCCGTCGATCTCTTAAAAGAAGAACGAGAACTTGTGCTTCAAAGATCCGCCATCTATCAGCAAGGTTTACGACGTTATCATAGTCGGAAAATCAGGCATCGTTCTTTTAAAGAAGGTGACCTAGTGCTAAGATTGGTGCAGCAAAGAAAGCACAAACTGGCCCCAGTATGGGAAGGACCATTTGTCATCAGTAAAGCCATGAAGAATGGATCGTATTATCTTGTAGAAATTCGCGATACGGAAGATGATCCCGAGAAGCCGAATCGCAAAAGAAAGAGAAAGATAGATGATGAACTAGGGGAGACAAAGAGGCCCTGGAGTATCCAGCAGTTACGTCCCTTCTATACTTAGTTCAATTTCTATGTAAACATCTTTGAGATCATGAAATAAAGTTGTCGGAATTCTTACATCCATGTTTTTACAAGTTTATTATAGTACAAAGCATGGTTCCGCCTCATCTATTTCCCAATGATCTTACAAAATACTCAATGTTAACCCGAATTGTGCCTGCGTGCTCGGCGTTTAAAAACTGAATGATTTTCAGTCTACTAAAGGTTAAAGGAAACTCGAATTGTGCCTGCGTGCCCGAGTTTCATTCAAAAAATTCCTTACTTTTCTCTAAGCATTATCTGATTGTTTATGTGCTGGGTCACTGGAGCTAGTAAGTAAAAATGCCTTTAGTATGATCCATGTTTCCAAGTTTAAACTGATTGGTTCTACCCAGTAACTTGGCGTGAAGATTACAGTACTACTGAGCCATTTCAAACGCTAAGGACAGTTAAAGCACACAAACCAGAGAACTTGGAAGATAAAGTAATATAAAACCCAGAAAACTTGCAAAGGATTTCATAAATATTAACTGCAAAAGACGGAGTACTTGTTTATACAAAAGAATAGAAGCATTACAATATAAGTTACATTGTAAAGTGCAGTAATGCTCCTATTTTCTATTTCCACCATCCAGGTTATGAAGAATCCTTCAAGCATCCGAGTCTTCCTCGCTGCTGTCATCCTTGGGGGCTGCTGGAATTTCTTCTTCCGGATAGGTGAGGGAGATGTTCACCATGGAGGCGATCTTGGTGGCGTGACCCTTGATCTCGTCAAAGATGGTGGTCCGCTGGGTCTCCGTGTATCCAACAGGGATACTGGACGCCACGCGCCAAGATTTGGCACTGGGATAATGCATACGCATAAGTCCTAAGGCCATGCGTGCACCACCCCGTGCCGCGGAGCGCAAGGTGGATTCCCTGGACTCCGCCACCTCCAGGATAGCTTCCGGAAGTTTCTCAACTTCCGAGAACTCCCCAGTTCTTGCGAGAAGGAACTTGTTGACCAACTACATACCTGCAGCTTTGATCGCAGTCCATACCTTCCCAAAAGCTCGGATTTGCTCAATCCGAGTAAGATCTGGGTCATCTCCTTTTTTTTCAAGACAAAATAACAAAAGAGTTAGCGGAAAAACAGAGAAAAAAAGTTAAGACATAGAAAATCCGGTAAAAGTTGATAACTTACCGAGAATCTTGTCCATCTCGGAGCCTTCCTCCAGGCGCAGGTTCAAGGCATTTTCCAAATCTTGGATAGTGGCCTTATCTTTGTCTGCCTGTTGGGAGGCCTTGGATTGAGCAATTCCAAGGGCCATATTGCTGGCCTCCAGATCTTTTTGAGCCTTCACAAGTTCCTTGTGAAGGTCAAAGTTCTCCCGGCGGAGATTCTCGGCGTTGCCGTCATCTTCAGCAATTTGCTTGGCTTTCGCCAAAGCAGCTGGAAAGCAAGGAAAAATATCCGGGATAAGAAAACTCGGAAAAGTACTTAGCAAAAATTCTGGACAAGGAACTACAGAGAACTAAAAGTATACCTGTTGTTTCCTTCAGCGCCAGCTGAGATGATGCCAGCTCCGTTTCCTTAACTTCAAGAATAGAGAGAAGGTTTCTAACCTCCTTATTCTTGACAGTTATCTTGTTGAAAACTTCCATGTTTATGGTTTCAGCGGTTTGCTGAAATAAGGAAACAAACCAGAACGCTTAAGTTAGAAACAAGCATGATAGGGATAAAAAGCATTAAGTGAAAATCATACATTCGACTTATTGCTTGGGGGCTAGAGATAATACCTGGCTCATCCGCTGTAAACCTGCCAAGTTTTCAGTGAACTCTTTTGCCTAGTCGGCAAAAAGAGTCCCAACTGTGCTAAGGCCCTCGTTGATATCTTTGAATTCCTTATCAAAGGTGTAAATCTCCTCCTCAGTTATCCAAGAAGGACCTCCCACCTCTGGGACCGCCCTTTCCCTCGTGTCCGTCTCCGGCACAATGGGTTGGCTGGTCTGGGACTCTGTGTTGGGGGCTGCAACATGCTCCTCTGTTGCTGCGATTGGTGTAGTTGGAGCGGTAGCAGGAGAAGGGTGTGGGCCTCTGCTGGCCACAGCCTTGTGCCTCTTCAGCTTTTTCGGCTTCAGAGTAGAGGAGGACAGGCTAAAAAGAAAGAAAAAGCCGGAAAGTTAAACTCCGAGGTAAAGGAAGAAAATCCCGACAAAATAGAACAAACCCAGATGTTCAAACCTGGAGGTGACGACGGGGACCCCGTCAAGGTCAATGACTTCCTGGGAAGCGGAAATCTTCTTGCGCTTACGTCCACCGGTAAAGGCGGAGCGCAATGCCTCCAGATCGGCGTCGGAGGCAAGATCCGACTCAGGAAGTTCGACAATCTGTCAAAAAGACAAAAATGAGTTGAAAGCATGAAAACCAAGTAAACGACAAGGAGTTAAACCCAAAAGCCGAAAAATGTACCTTGGGAGCCGGATTTACGGCCGTGTACATTGGCCGGCTTTCTTCGTATTGGTCGCGGGATGCGACCAATTGATTTACGCGTTTCCGTAAATCTTTTGCCGACCAAACCTTGTCGGTTGTCCGTATCGCATCGCCATCTCCCGAATATTCGCAGAGAAGGCGAGCGCCGTGATTCGCCAAAGGCTGAATCCGCCTTTCCAACCAGCAAAGGACTGTGTCCATGCCGGTTAGAGGCGGATCAGAGGCGACAAGCTTTGCGATGCGCCGCTTGATCCTGAGAAGATCCGGCGGCAGGGTTTGAACTGCTTCAGTTCCCCAATTTTCTTGGGGAACAGCGGCAGTGTTTGAGAAAGGTGGAACCCCGATGGTTTTCCCAGGAAAGGGAACATCAGGGTGATAAAAGAAGGAACTCGTCCAAAATTTGACGGATTCCGATGTTTTTATCTTGGGGAACCAATCCTCTCGGAATCTCCGAAGAGTGAAGGAAATGGTTCCGCAAGTTGGGAGTGCGCCCTCCGAAGAGTTCCGCTTAACCCCGAAACAATAAAGTTAGAAATCTAACCTAGGCGCTATACCTAGATATCCCTCAAAAATGGCTTGAAATCCGGCTAAATAGAGGATGGAATTTGGCGGCAGATTATGTGGTTGGATGTTGTAGTGGGACAAGATATGGAGGAAGAAGGCAGATGTCCGAAGACCCATACCTCTGAGGATGTGGGAGGAGAGGAGAACCCGTTCTCCGTCATTCGGCATGGGCTCGGTCTCGTCTTCCGGGAGCCGCCATTTTCCCTTCAGTACGAGTCCCTTCTTCTCCATTGTCGGAAGGAGGGATGGCGGAATACTGCTGGCACTCCAGTTTACGGAAGTTTCCCCCTCTTCTTCGGCTCCGGCGGTGGCGGACGCAGCGGCCTCCGCGGCCGCAAGCTCGTCCCCGACGAGCGCGATTTTCTCCTCCACCGTCTCGGGCGCGAACGGTGGGGGAGGCGCGGACGAGGAACCCGCAAGATCTTCGGAGGCGAGAGGGATTTCCTCGCCCTCCGCGCCGCCGGTGGTTTTCATCGGCTCGTCACCGGAGGCTCGCACTGGCGAGTCCAGCTGCGGGTCCATCGTCGCGATTATCTCGTCGATGTCCTTCGCAACGGTGCGGGCTGGGGAAGACAGTGAAGGTGCCATCAAGTGGCGGCGCGTGCTGGCTCCGATGAGGTCTTGGGCGCGTGCTGGCTCCGGTGAGGTCTTGGGTGCGTGCGTGCGCTCGGGAAGTTCTCTGCGAGGGCTTGGGCGCTGGAAATGGCGTGCGGAGTGAGAGCGGAAGTTTTTCACGGAGGACGAAGACGGCTATTTATAGCCGGAATCTCGTCACGGTGCGTGCTAACGGCTCTTTTGACCGTTGGATGATCAACGCGTGTCACTCGCCGAAATTTCCGGGAAATGAAACGACGGGTGATTATTGCTATCGCCTCGTTTCCCGCGAGAATCTGTCAGAGATATGTTTCTGGGTTTCTCACCTGTAACCCAAACGTCCCTTACGTCAGAAAGATTAAAGCGCTGACGTAGGAAGTTCCTTCTCCGCGAAGATTCGTGGAAGAAAAGCCGGATTTTCCAGATTCCAAGTTTTTGCGTTGTAACATCCTTTGAGGAGAAAAAGAAGAATCAAGACTGCAGGCCGATATTTCTTGGAAAACATGCATTTGGCGAAAGACGGCGAATCCGAGTCTTAATCCTTCTTGGGGGCTACTGTCGGATATATACCAACTAGGGGTATATCAGATGGTAGTCTAAAGTGTCGGACTACCAGGGTGGCCTAAATGGTGATGGGCTATGGTCCGTTAGGCGGCCCAGTAAGCTGACGCGCAGAAGTCGGATTCTAGAAGAACCCAGATCACGGCCCACGTGATCTGGTTTGGAGTAGAAGGCGGATTCCTTACTTTCCAAGTTAGAGAGTTACCGTAGTCTTCTAGGTTTGCTATTACGTATGCCCTAATCCGGCTATTATATAAAGCCGGACGGGAGATATGATTGATAGACAAGAAGCTACAGGCTAACTCGCCGAGAGGTTGATCCTTGACGAGCAGCTAATAGAACCTCACATTGTACCCTGTACTTCCAGGTTTTAATCCTGAATAGTGAGTTTGCAGGAGTAGGAACGTCGCATTATTTCGTCGTACCGAACCTGGGTAAAAACCCTGTGTCATTGTCCTTCGCACAACCACGTTACCCCACGTCTCTATCAGTAGTCTCATGGCACGTCTATGAATTCTACTACGATGTCTCGACAAACACCCCTGGAAGAGGTAGCAACCACAACAAACGAGACTACCGAAGTTTTTCACAACCCAGGCAATGCAGCAAAACAAACGACCACACGCAGGTGGAGAACTTGAAACTGAAGTAACACGCCTTTTGAAGAGGGATTGAACCGACAATGTCAACATCTTCTTCAACATTTTCCTCTTGGTGACTTGACAGATGGGGACGGGTGCGAGCAAGCTGACCCAGCGCAGCTTCTTGAATAGTCCTGGCGCCCTCCTCCACGGTCGTCCTATCACCAGCATTCTGAAGCCCTGCCCAATATCGAAGAAAAGCACACATGTAACAGATAAGATCCACATGAGAAGATATAAGTTTTTTCTCGAAACAAGCCCTATTTCTAAACTTCCAAATTGCCCAGCAAAAGGCAGCAATTCCGACCACATGAAGATTTGTTTTGTGAGGAAAAAAGTTTGCGATCCACCAAAAATACTGCGTAAAATTAGCAGGCTTGTTAGTTGCCCCAAGAACGGAACAAACAATCCCCCCACATGAAAACATAAACAGGGCAAGAGAAGAAAAGGTGGTGGATCGATTCACGAGCAAAACAAAAGCTACAGGAGAAGTCCCCTTTCCAATTCCTTCTTTTCATGTTGTCCTTTGTAGTAATCGAATTATGCCAAATCAACCACAACCAGATTTTTATTTTAAGAGGAATTTAGCCTTCCAAAGTTGAGAAAAAGATCTGTCCACAACAGAGGAAGAGAGGCGATTATACATGGACTTAACAGAAAAGACTCCAGATTTTGTAAATTTCCATTTGGGTCTATCAGGCCCCACCCCCAAGGCCACAGTAATGAGATAATTTTTCAATTTGGAAGCCTGATTTTGCAGTTCAACACTAAGCCACCTCCTAAATCTTAATTGCCATCTCCTGGAATGCATCTCTTTGACTGTGCACACCTGATCCAAGCAGATTTCAAAAAGTCCAGGGTAAGACTCACACAGAGGGAGTTTACCACACCAATGGTCATGCCAGAAGTCAGTTTCACCTCCACCATTAATAATCATCATCCTCCCTTGCATATACCACATCTTAACCTTCAGCAAGTTTTTCCACACAGGTGAGTCTTGTTGCCTCATAACAACCCTCCAAATCCCATGAGAGATGCCATATTTATTCTTAACAAGCTCCTGCCATAACCCATCTTCCATCTCCAGTCTCCACCACCATTTATAGAGAAGACTATAATTAAACACTTTCAGATTTTTGATCCCCAAGCCCCCTTTAGATCTAGGCTTGTTGATAATATTCCATCTAACCAGATTTTTTTTTCTTAGAGTTGGTACCCTGCCAAAAGAATCTCCTGATGATTTTCATCATCTCCTCTAAGCAAGTATCAGGTAACAGGTACATAGACATGTGATAAATGGGAATGCTGCTGAGAGAGGATTGGATGAGGGTAAGTCTCCCCCCAATGGAGGAATTGTTACCAGCCCAACCATCAAGCTTCTTGCCCAGCTTATCCACCAGGGGTTTCAAATCAGCCACCAGCACCCTTGAACCGCTGACAGGGACTCCAAGGTACTTCATTGGCCAGTGCCCCAACTGACAGTTCATCATATCTGCATACACAACACTTTTGATGGAGTCCTCCAGCACCAGATAGAGTTCACTTTTCATGAAGTTTATCTTAAGACCAGACATAGCCTCAAACAGATAAAAAATTAGCTTTAACTGTCTGATCTGCTCCACATCATCCTGAACCATCAAGAGGGTATCATCAACATATTGGAAGATAGCAACACCTTTGTTAACCAGGTGCGGAACCAAACCAACAATATGACCATTGTCCTGAGCTTGCTGAATCAGTTTTGCTAGCCCTTCTGCTGCCAAGTTGAAGAGAAAAGGTGAGAAGGGATCACCCTGCCTAACTCCCCTGTGACTACCAAAATCTTTCCCTCTAGTGTTATTAATTTTCACACACAGAGTGTCATCTCTTACAATCTCCTCAATGAGCCTCCTCCATAGAGGGCTAAAACCTTTTAGGGTCACACAGTGAAGTAGATATGACCAATCAACCTTATCATAGGCTTTCTCAAAATCTAACTTCAAGACTACTCCTTGTTGCCCTTTCTTTTTAGATTCATGAATAATCTCATGAAGAGACATAATCCCATCCATAATGTTCCTGCCTTTAATGAATGCAGTCTGACACTTGGAGATGAGTTTATCCATAAAAGGTTCCACTCTAAGGGTGGCCACTTTGGTGATGATTTTGTAAATCACTTGCAACAGGCAGATTGGTCTGTACTTTTGCAAACAGTCAGCATCAGGAGTTTTTTGTAAAAGGATAATCATGCCAAAATTGAGTTTATACAGGCCAAGGTCCCCCAGGAACCAATCATTGAACAACCTCATAACATCATGCTTAACTACACTCCAACATGATTGAAAAAACTCAATAGGAATCCCATCTGGTCCTGGAGCTTTGTTCTTAACCATGGAACCAATAGCAATCTTGACCTCCTCCACAGTAAAGGGGGTATCCAACAGGGAATTATCAAACTGAGACAACTTTTCCTCCTCTCTCCAAACATCATGAGAGAATCTTAATAACCCTCCTTAAAAGATGGTATGCATAGCAGCTCTCATCGCGACCAGAACCTCTCCGCATAAGACACTAGCGTGTTCGATCCTTGTATGACTTTATGATCCAAGGGCATGTTGTAAATTTTCTAAACATACAGATGGCTCGATGTGATGAGTTGTACCTGGATGGTACGTAAAAGATTGTACCCATAGCAAACTCTCATGCGAAGAATCGTACATAAAAAAGATCGTACACACAGCAGCTCTCATCACAATTAGGGCTGGAATTCGAGCCGAGCCGAGTCAGCTCGGCTCGACTCGCTCAAGCTCGGTCAACTAACGAGCCGAGCTCGGCTCGACTCGTTCAACAAACGAGTCCGAAAACAAAACTCGGCTCGGCTCGGTGAACTCGCGAGTAGCTCGCGAGCTACTCGTTTAACTTTTTTTATTTTATAAAACTATAAAAAGTCAACATTATGTATTGTATATATACTTATTTTTCATTATTTGGGGAACGTATAATAAAATCATCACAATAATCGATGAAAAGATGTCACCATAAAATAATTTGTCATAAATAAACTACAATAATTAGTAAAAAAGTGTTCACATATATAAGAATATCATTAGAAATTCTTTTTACCGAGTTAAACGAGCTAAACGAGCTAAACGAGTACTCGTAAACTCGGCTCGTTTAGCTTGAACTCGTTTACTATCAAAAACGAAAACTCGACTCGGCTCGTTGGACAACGAGCTCGAGCCGAGCCGAGTCGAGTTGCGAGCTACTCGTTTAACTCACGAGCTTCGAGTTTTAATTCCAGCCCTAATCACAATCGGAACCTCTCCGCGTACGACACTAGCTAGCGTGTTCGATCCTTTTACTTCTGATCCAAGGGCGTGCCGTAAATTTGCTAAACATGGACGGCTCGATGTGAATGGGGAATCGTACATGGATCGTAGTACATAAAAGATTGCACGCATAGCAACTCTTATCACCACCGGAACCTCTCCGTATACGACACTAAAATGTCTGATCCAAGAACGTGTTGCAAATTTGCTAAACTTACGGATGGACGGGTGTTAAGAATCGTACATGGGTCGTAAATTAAAGATGGTACACATAGCAGCTGTCCCAAGTCCCATCCTTGCAAATGAAACGGCCTAACAACAGAGCCTTATTGTACTCCTCGTCAAAGTCGGGCCGACCTAATTTGGACCTATTAGCCGCATCTAGGCTATGGAGTTTGACCAGGTGAGCATTTCTCTACTCAAATTTTGGCTGTGGATAAGACAGGGCCCATGCATGTCACCTGCTAATAAACGGTCCGTTCGGAATTTACCTTGCCCTGTTCTGATGCGAAAGTACGCCATATACTGGCTGTCGACAAGAAAATGGGAACTCCTCGCGAAAAGAAAAAGGAAAAGGAACCCTGCACCGCGAAGGTTTCTTCGTAGGGGCATACGTGTGACGACGATGCTTCTTTGGCACCATCGTCACACCACACCATGCCACGGAATAATAGTAACGGTATTTGCACTCCATGCTTGCCATGGAAGTTAGGACAATTAATGGCGTTATGGTGGACGCAGGAATCGTTCTGCCCACTACCCATCGCCTCCGCCGGCCAATCGAGACCAGAGAAGACCGCAACTCTGCCCAGAGTAAATTAAAGGGCAATCGCAATTCGCAAGTTTTCTTTTTCCGAGAAGGGACGTCGTCGTCTACCTCTTCGCCGCCGGCCGTCGTCGTCTAGCCTCACGATCATCCGCCATGTACGCAGAGTCCTGATCAGCAGTGCGAAACCGCGCGCGCACGGCTCGATAATTGGCGCGATTTCCTGGTTGCACGTCGCGGCGCGGCGCGTGCTTTTAGTGAGGCCGGCCGGCCGGGACAGCTCACATGGTCGGTAAGCCGGTCGTTTTCCTTGCTGGTGACCGTGTCGTCGGTTGCTCCGTTTGGTGCCTCCGCCTGCCTGAGAGGTCGCACCGCATTATTCCCGTCCCTCCTCCATCGTCTTATCAGCGGGTGCGCTGCCCCCATCGCAGGCTTCAGGCCGAAGCTAAGCTAGCTTCTCAAAAAGATTCATCGGCTAATCATATAAGCACCAGAGGACAGAACGTACGAGATTCCGTTTCTCCGGTAACCGAATTCCCACCGAGACCGATGGAGGAGAACGAACATGGGTGTGGTATGATCATTTGAAAGCCACCATGTCTACCGATTAGTAGCATGGGGGTCACTTTCCTATTCTAGTTTTTCTCGAGTGAGGCTTTGCGCGCGTAGTGGCTGCTAGCTCACCTCAGACTAAAGTGACTATTACATTAGAGCCAGAGGCCTGCTCCTTTGATAATTCATACTCCATAGCTTTAGATTAGCGGGAGGTGGCTCCTGGCTCGTGTATTCAACTCTGACGAAGAACATTATCCAGAGGACGTGCACGGTCCTAGATAGTGAAGCCATAGTGAACAACAACCAAACATAAAAATTAGGGATAATCATATGGCTATAGTACTATAGGTTCCGCTTCCCCAATCACTGAATTTATCCTAATGGGAACATGATAATATCATGATGGCAATCTCGAAAAACAATAATATGGCGATGACGATGACGTGATCTAACGCATCCGTTAGCTAGCATGTCCCTGTCTTCCTTTTCCGTGATTATCAAGTGAGACTATACTGCACTCCACTGATTGCTAGTAGAGCTCTGCGAAGGTCCAGTTGCGTGGTGGCAGCTAGCTAGCTACTGTAGCTCCGACTGCAAATTAAGCTGCTACACACTATACACATACTGATATGAATACATCAGAGGGCCTGTGTCTACGAAAAAATATTCTGATGGTGGCTCCAGCTTCTGGAGTACTATTGGCATCCGCTAACCGCTTGGGTGTACACTTTGTAGAGATTGGTACCATCATTGTTGGAAGACAACGACGCCCCTCCGCGCCACTGATCGATGGTGAATGGACGGAGTACGCATTACTGTGATCGAGATGGGCTCATTTGGCTCGATAGGTGCGCTTAACTGCCAAATTAATGGAGCCGATCGGTCGATCGAGTTCATATAGTAGTGCGCACCCAGCCTGGCTTTGGGCTATACACAAATCAAAAGCAGCTTTTGTTTACCATACACCACTCCTAATTCTGAAGCCAGCAACACTACATGACGTTTTGTCTGTGACCGAAGAAAGTATGGCTGAAAAAAATAACATGCCGGAATATATTCAGGGTCTCCGTAATTTCAGATGCCTGAATTCCCGGCAGAGTCTGAACTGAACAGGTACTTGGAAGTGGCAGTGGTACCACTGAAGACGTGCAAAGTCAGCTATATAAACCGTTGTGGTAATCCGGTGGTTGGAGTTGCCACGGATGAAAGATCACTTAAAAACCGCTGAAAGCTACCCGCGAGATTCCCGAGCGCAGAGGCCGCCCGGCCATGCGGCGGGGAAACTCTATAAAAGGCCACACGGGTGCTGAGCTTAGTGCTATCCGCCGCACTGAGCGACCCTCACTGCAAGAACAAGAAGAAGAGGAGGAGGCGGAAGGTTTCAGACAAGATGGCGCCGGCGCCCCTTTTCCTTGCTGCCTTCTCCCTGCTCTTCGCGGTGGCGACTCCTATCAGGGACATCGCCGACGCCTGCTCGTCACAAGTTCATGGTACATATATGATCCCTCCTAGCCTTGGCTGAATTTTGTTCATAGTGTTCTTGCATGTGTATATCGTTTTGTTGCTGTTAATTGTCTCTAGTTTATGCGACTAGTTCACATATAGCTAGCTACTTCGTTGACATATCGATTGAGCGATAAAAAGTAAAGGTTATATGGACTGAACTCCGATACTTTAGCTCAGTTTATTGGGTATTTTGCATGTATACTTGCCTTGCAATTAGTTGTCACCGGTTGAAGCAACTGGACCAACAACATAGGTAGCAGCTTTGTTGACATAACTGTAGCTGTACTAACTTTAGAGAGCATTAGATAGCTCGGTAGGAAGAAAACAGAGGCTTGCTTAAGTGGCCAGCACAGAAGATAGAAAGACTGCTGCCCTGGAACCTGAATTTGAGTGATCATGCATGCACCCTGTAAAAACAAACAATTCCAGCCTGCAGCCTCCCCTAAAGTGCCTGTCGGTCGATGTCAAGGATAATAACCGTACGAAAGCTGACACTTGTTACGGCCGGAACCAAAACTCAAAAGGACAGTCTAGACAGAATCTCTTTTCTCTAGAGCTTTGCTTACTTTTGCTTAATTCTTTTCTCCACGAGGAAGGAACAGTATAACCATGTTAGGTTAGGTACATACATATGATCGATAAACTACGAATACTTTCTGAAATTCCATAGCACGACCAGGATGGAAAGCGTCTCTAAAATTACTATTATTAACTGAAAAGCGTCTCTATAATTAGGTGCGCAATTGCCATCGTAGCTAGCCTGGTTATCGCCGCTCGATCAGCAGCTTCTTTGTGAGCCATGGTGGGATCACGTCAGGGGATCGATCACCACATGGTCCTGGTATCGGAATTGATGGCAAGTTAGTGGCCGAAAGTACTTCTCCTTCCACTCCCGTGACACCAACCAATCAATTTAGTTAACCATGCGTCGGCCAACCAACCGCCGTATCTAGCGCGACACGGCAGGATGGCCGTCGAAATGGGCAGGCGGCAGATGCTGCGTCGAGAACGTCGCCAGGAAAGGCTCAAGTTTCCCGTGGTGTCTGTCTATCTGTCTCGGTGTCTGGTCGATCGACGAGGAGGCCAATTTCGCATTACTTTCTGCTTCTGCAAAGTACCCACGCCAGAAATATCAGGCTAGGAGTGAATGATCCGCGAATGTGTAGCCATGTCTGGAGTACTTTGTAGCGCCATGGCCCATCCTCTGCCTAGCTTCTGTCACGAAAGTGGTTCCCCACTCTCCAATCACACAATTGATGCATGAGTAAGTAAGTACTAGTACGGTTTTGGGGCTAATTCTCCATGGGAAAACATGTTATGTGTGTTTTTTGTCATATCCTTTTTGGCGAAAAAGAAAGAGGGAATATGGTACTTGGTTTGTACTACTGCACTGATGTGGTAGTACTCCGGCCGTATATATGGTCCTAATATGTGCTTAGCTAGGCACAAAAGTCCTGGAAAGCGTGTTGAACTGGGTGGCCCTTAATCATGGCAACCACTCCATCATATCATGTTGAGTACTGTTAACTATTGCTAGTACCTACCAACCGAAGGCACACACTGATACACCGCACTCTCTTTTTTGACGTGTGTTCATTCTTGCCGATTTTTTTAACGTGAAAAAAACCTACATTCAGTGTTTCTGTCCAAGTGAACATTGAGATACTCCAACTATAGAGAGACCTCAACTATAGATGATCAGTGTTCACTCGTCCAAGAAAGAAACGTGGGTGTCCAAGGCATACACTGATACACCTCACCCTCTTTTTTGAAGTGTGTTCATTCTTGCCGATTTTTTTCATGTGACAAAAAACCTACATTCAGTGTTTCTGCCCAAGTGAACAACAACATCTACAGCTGGTACTTTGGCATGCATGCATGTCCCTTCTGTAAGAACATTGAGATATCCGGCTACAGATGAAACTCGCATGTCAGCTGTCAGTGTTGACTCGTCCAAGAAAAGAAAGTGGGTGCTACTTTATGCCCTATGGCTAGTCACATGTTGCAGTCGCCTCTCTGCCGACGACCACTAGCTAGCATCATCTCGGTCTCTTGGACGCGAGTTAGCACGGACATAACCAGTTGATATATATGCGCGCTGGAGAGCCATCACGGGACGCCATTCTGGTGCGCAAAGCCTTCATGATCGATCTGGTCGACATGTGCCGACCTGTGAGGCTGTGAGATAAAGTGCTGTACATATACTACTCCAGTTTGTTTGGCCTCGTATGTGACGATCCAGACTCCGGAGCCCATCGGGAAAGGAAATGCATGGGCTCCCAGGAACAATCTGGTGTCAGGCTTCTTTACTCTGAATGAATGCCTGACACCTCCAAATCCGGTGCCATGTGTTCACGGTGACTTGTGCCAGTACGGGGCGCTGCTCTGTTGCCATGTCGGGTGAGGCTGAGGCATCGGTACATTATCGTACTCCTACATCACTCTCAGATCACAGGACTGCTGGCGACGCGATTGGTCGAACTAGCTGCTCGGTGCGGTAGGTTTAGTGGTTGCCGACGATGCACTGCGCGTACCAACAGCGAGCTTGCACGCTTTGCTTCGAAACAGCAAATTCAACCGTAGCAGTACTGGTACTGCGGTAGTACATTCTGTCATGGTTAATTTTGTTGCAGTAAGTTGAAAACTTTGAATAACCGTACGTGTGTTACTCGACAACTACTGCAGATTTCGAGCACCTGAACGGCTCCTCCCTGTACCTCCCGCTGCACCACCCGCGGGGCCCCTGCTCGCCGGCGGCGCTCCCGTCCGACCTCCCCTTCTCGGCGGTGCTCACCCACGACGCCTCCCGCATCGCGTCCTTCGCCGCGCGCCTCTCCAAGACGCCGTCGTCGTCGTCCGCGGCGCGCCCCACAACCACCACCACTACTTCGGCCGCCTCGCACCACCGCCCCGACAGCTCCCTCGCGTCCGTGCCGCTCACTCCCGGCACGTCGTACGGCGTGGGCAACTACGTGACCCGCATGGGCCTCGGCACCCCGGCCAAGCCGTACATCATGGTGGTCGACACGGGGTCCTCCCTCACCTGGCTGCAGTGCTCCCCGTGCCGCATCTCGTGCCACCGCCAGTCCGGCCCGGTGTTCGACCCCAAGGCGTCCACCTCCTACGCCCCCGTCTCCTGCTCCACGCCGCAGTGCACCGACCTCTCCACCGCCACGCTCAACCCGGCCGCCTGCTCCACCTCCGACGTCTGCATCTACCAGGCCAGCTACGGCGACAGCTCCTTCTCCGTCGGATACCTCAGCAAGGACACCGTCTCCTTCGGCTCCAACAGCGTGCCCAACTTCTACTACGGCTGCGGACAGGACAACGAGGGCCTCTTCGGCCGCTCCGCCGGCCTCATGGGCCTGGCCCGCAACAAGCTCTCGCTGCTCTACCAGCTCGCGCCCACCCTCGGCTACTCCTTCTCCTACTGCCTCCCTTCGTCCTCCTCCTCCGGGTACCTCTCCATCGGCTCCTACAACCCGGGCCAGTACTCCTACACGCCCATGGTCTCCAGCAACCTCGACGACTCGCTCTACTTCATCAAGCTCGCCGGGATGACCGTCGGCGGGAAGCCGCTCTCCGTGTCGTCCTCCGAGTACTCCAGCCTGCCCACCATCATCGACTCCGGCACGGTGATCACGCGCCTGCCCACCAGCGTCTACACGGCGCTCAGCAAGGCGGTGGCGGGGGCCATGAAGGGGACCAAGCGCGCGGACGCCTACTCCATCCTCGACACCTGCTTCGTGGGCCAGGCGTCGCAGGTGCGCGTCCCGGCGGTCAGCATGGACTTCGCGGGCGGCGCGTCGCTCAATCTCTCGGCGCAGAACCTGCTCGTCGACGTCGACAGCGCCACCACGTGCCTGGCCTTCGCGCCCGCCAGGAGCGCCGCCATCATCGGGAACACGCAGCAGCAGTCCTTCAGCGTCGTCTACGACGTCAAGAGTAACAAGATCGGCTTCGCCGCCGGCGGCTGCAAGTAATTTAAGGATGGTGCACGTATGCACGTACGGACGACTTGGGTAAACGGGGCAGTGCATTATTTGCTACTCGTCGGATGCATGCATGTGCTTGGGTAGATAGAAATGGAGTCGATGAAGTGTTGCTCTAGGGCCTAGGTGTACACATGTTCATCAAAACTTTGTTGCATAAAAGGGAGTGCACAGAAGATACTACTTATAGGAGTGAAGACCATTCCAAAAAAAAAAACTTATAGAAGTGAAGCTATTTATATTATTGGCGACCCGATAGTAAACTATGTATTAGCCACATAACCAAGAAATGGTGGACATTGCTTGCCATGGAATTGTTTGGCTAGTACTACTTGTCAAATTCAAAACGCATTTTCCACTAGCAGGTTGGCCCCCCGGCACTATCGTAGCTTCTAGTTTGTGGGAGATTCGTGCAAAAAGTCCACCAGTCAAAGGTCATATTTGCATTCTACCCCTTAAAAAAATATCTAAATAACCCACGGTCCAAGGCAACGGGATAACCACCCCCACCCGGACTTGACCAAACCTAACCCTATGTCATTCAAACCCGCATTCGAGTCTCTCCTTGCGGCGGCCGAGATCCACCTCCCGCCGCTGGTCGACGAGGCGTCTGTGCGTGCACCACGCTCCCCTACCACACCCTGCTCCAGATCGGCTCAGCGTCGGCCACCCCTCCTCCAGGCCAAACCCCGAGTGCGACGGATCTAGGTAGGACGGCGGGAGGGGCGGTTCCATCTTCCTGGCCACGCACGGCGGCTGCAAAGGCGGGAGGAGGCCGTCCCCGACCACGAACTCCACCGCGTGGCCTCCCCGTCCTTCGACGATGGGAAATCTGGCCGCGTCTCCGGCCCCGTACGTCCCGCCCACCGGTGAGAACCCCCGAATCTCCGCCGTGGAGGACAAGGATGCGGGTCGCGCTGCAGCTCTGGCCCAAGTCGAGGGTCTCCGACCCCGTCCACCGACGAGCTCCTCCAGTTCGAGCCGTTGGCGGCGATGTAGGGCAAGGAGGAGGGTCGCGCCAGTGCTGCCTCGAGCTCGTCCATGAGGGTGGCTGCATCTCCGGCCCCGTCCGCTCGACAACAGGCGAGAAACACCGGCCCCCTGTCTCCTTCCCCGTCGAAGACGGCGGCATGCTTGACGGCGGCGGCACCTTGCCTCTCCCTCACGCTTCGTGCCTCCTCGTCAGCCACGCAGCTAGGCACGCGGGCGAGCTTGGCCTGCCTCTTTGTCGCACCTCCTGGCTTTCCCTCGGTTCTGAGGCGCCACGACGACCAGGAGCGCTCTCCGTGGCTCCGACGCGTCGCAACCAAAGGCGCAGCTGGGCCCTAGGCTACACATGCCACGGCCTGGGGCGTGGAAAATCTGGCAGCCCTATATTTTGGATATTGGCCTGGGCCTGGGGCGAAGCCCAGCCCAGTTAGCCGCAGGCCCGCAGCAGCTGCTCAGCGCACAGACGAACCGCACCATGCACGCGCTCCTCGATTCTTCCCGCGGGAGACAGAGCACTCGGCCTGTAACACCTGGGGTGTTACCTGTTTGTTTTGTTTGCATCATATGCATCACATTGCATTGCACCATGTTTGCATCACAACTGAAAATTTCAACACAATTTAAACTTTCACCCTTGCCAAAAAAAATTTCCAATTTCAAACTTGCAAACTACACCCCTCATTTGTTCTTCAATAGTTTGAAAATTGTTTAATCCAATTGCTTGTTAATAATTTTCTTCCCCTCTTGTTGAAACCCTAATGGCTAACTCAAAAGTTTAAACCAAATCATTCATTAACTTGTTGGGTTTAATCAAACAACTATTTTCACTCAATTAATTAAACCACCTTCCTTTTCAAATCAAATGCCTCAACCATAACCATTGTTGAATCTAAAACTTTAACAAGTCAATCAACTGTTTTTTTTTATAAACTTGACCTTAGGGTCCACCCTATGAAAATGATTGTTTTCATAATGTTTAATGAATATTCCAATTCCTTCAAAATTTGGTTTAAATCCTAAACATCAATAATTTTGAAAACTTTTAGAAAACAAAAGTTGGTTTCTAGTTGCTATTTAAAAAACTAAACTAACCATAATTTTTGTCAATTTTATTTGCTAACCAAAAAGCTTTCTTTTCTTCCCATCTTGTTTTCAGCAAAAAAAATAAAACAGAAGAATAAATAAAAGAAAAACGCAGCAGCTAACCTAACCTCCCTCAGCCCAGCCCACTAACTTACCTGTGCTGGCCCGTACCGGTTCGGTCTATTCCCCTCTTCTTCCTGGAGTACGGCAACACATCCCCACCTCCACGTCGACGACAGAACACCACTGACGGCCACGAGCTCCCTCCTCGCCCTATATAGCAAACCTAGGTTTCCTCGAGCCCTACCTAACCCTAGCGCCTCCATCTCCCTAACCCTAGCGCCGCGGCATCTTCCTGTACCTCTGCACCATCGTTTCCCTCTGCATCACCTCCTGAACCTGAGACCACCGAGACCACCACTTTCCTTCCCTCATCGCCGGTAGCCCGGCCACCTCGAGGAGCAGCCGCGGCCGGGAATGGAACCGCGGCGGTGCGGTGCGCCTCCCCGTGCCCTCGCCGCTTGCTGGGAGACCCGGTGGAGTCTGTGCCGTCGCCGGCAACCGCCGCCGTTTCTGCCTCGACGACGACAGCGACCAGCGACCAGGTGAGCGCTCTGATCCCTCTCCCCTCCCGCTCTGATCGGCCGCCTCCACGCCGCACAGGCACTCACCCGCACGCACCTCACCGCCCCGCCCCGCCGTGTTGCGCTGCCTCGACACAGAACATCGAGCGCCGCCGGCCGCTGCTTGTTTCCGTCGCAGAGAAACATCTCTGTCGAGGTTCAGTTAAAGTGCAGGAACAACATTCAGTTAACAGCACAGGACTGCCTCTTATTCCAACGAACCTGTACCCTGTCACGAAACGCAAGCGATCCCAACCGGTTCTGTTCCATCCGCGCGTGGGCGAGGTCCTGGGATCGAATCCCAGGGGCGCATCCTTTTTTTCTTCCTTTACCCGCACGCACGGGCCCATTGGTCATAGACCGTGGTTGCCGCGTGGATCTCACACGCGCCCGTGTGGCTGCCAGCCTGGCCCTGGCCCACGCGTCATAGGGCCTGGGTAGCTCTGCGAGGTGCACTTCTCTTTTTCTGTCCTCTGTTTTCGCACACCAGCCCCTGGCAGCACTTTTCCCTCACAAACAGGTCCCTGGTCTTTTGTAATTAAGCCTAAAACTTCAAAAGCTCATAACTTTCAAACCATAAACCCAAATAATACAAACTTTATATGCACCCCCATCAAAATTTTATGAACTCTTCAAATATGCAATTTGTTTTCTGTTTTGGGCAATTCAAATTGTTTCAAATTTCAAACTCAAACAATTCTTTTCCAATTTGGTTAATTCCATAATTAATTCATAATTAATTCAATTAACTCAAATAAAATATGTTTTCCAGGCCATTTCAAATAACCTTTTCAAATATAACTTTTGTTTCCTGTTTTGAAATTTCAAAATTGCATTTAAAATTCAAATATGAATAATTCAAATGTAATTTGCAATAATTCATAGATAATTCATACTAATTCCAAATAAGACAAATAAAATATGTTTTTCATACCAATTTGAATATTCTATTCAAATATAAAATTTGTTTCATGGTTTGAATAATTTAAATTGCCTAAATAATTTAATACTTGTTTAATTCCTTTAAATTTGATAAAATCATAACTTGCTCAATATAAAATAATTTTGAACATGCAAAATATGTTTTCAAACCATCAAAGTGTCAACTTTTCAAATGTGAGTTTGAAATTATGTTTTGAACAAATAAAACCTCAATTAAATTCAAACTTGTTTCAAATCCATTTAAAACTTGTTTAATATTGTTTAATTCACAATTAACTTATCCTAATTCCAATTTCAATATTTGAAACATGTATTCCAACTAAAATCTTGTTTTCTTTTCAATTATCAACTTTGTGATCTGTTTTGAACAATTTAAATTGATGAAAACAACAAATGCTTGAGTGACACCTTTAAGTAACCAAAATTTCCTAACTTAGTGCATAAATTTCCAACCTTGGTAAACCTTATTTCAATTGATTCTATTGTTGTTATTTTATTGTTTTCCTCATCAATGCATCATGCTAATCCACTTTCACCTATTGGTTAGTTGGAAAACAATTGTTTCAACCATAATGCATGGGCTTTTCATATGCAACTCAAATTGCATATGGGTCCATTTAAATCTGTTTATCATTTCAACTAGTTTATTTCTATGCATCCATTCAATTGTCATGCATCCATATCTTGATCATGCTGGATCTTTTGCCGTAGTAGTAATTGTTGCATCCGGTGTTTGTTCGAGGTTCATTGCTTCTTCCCGGATAGGACGTTGAGATGATGTGAGCAACGACAAGTTCTGCTACCTTGCGGGATCTCAGGCAAGTATACTCACTTGCTGCCATATGGCTGCCTTTCATCACTTGTTACCGATTCTTTCCGTTGTTCTTTTCTGCTAGCCTTAGTAGTAGTTGTTTCTGTTACGAACCCATCACATGAATCCCTTAACCTTGATATTGCCTCACCTCCATACCTATAACCATTGCTTGTTGCCCGTGTCTTACCTAGCATGCTTAGGTTGTTTTGCTCGAGTCTGTTACCCGTTACTTTCTGTTATTATTTCATTATTGTTCTGGGGGCTCGATGTTTAATCAATCAATCAATCATGCTACTGTTATTGTTAAATAATAATTTGATGATAAGGCACCGGCAGGAGGCCCTTGTGGTTTTGAGGCCTGCTAGTGTCGACCCTAATAGGAAAAGGGTCTTGTCTACTGATCCATGATGAGCGCACTAACCGCATGTGGGAAGCGAGTATGGGCGCCCCCCTCAATTTGACTCGATTCGCATCTCGTCCAAATCGCCTCATTTAGTTCGGGTTTTCCATTTGCTGCATGCATGATCTTGCGAGCCCTTGGATCCCGGGTGGAACTTTCGTAGTCGGCATATAGGGGGACACGGTCTTAGAGTGCTATGAGGGTCCCTTTTCTTCGGGGCTCGATTAGCCGTGCGCCCAAGGTTCTTTGGGCTTGATGCGAAGAAGAGTTGAGTTGTGTAGAGTACCTCGCTTGGTGGGTTAGCTCCCCATCTGGCGGGTTATTCTTGCGTGTACGGCTAAATTGGTGCAACCCTGCAGGGATAATCTTCTCGAGAAGCCGTGTTTTCCGCGGTTATGGATTACTTGGTGAAAGTACTGGCTAACAAGTACTCAGGACAACTTAAACCTAATGATTAACAACCTTTCACCCAATGATTAACAACTTGACTAGTAACAGGCTTATTGACACAATAATCTGAACCATCACTAATCCAACTGTGTGAGTTATCCTCGGATTGCTTCTTTGGATAAGGGGCGAGATCCAGGATGGGTTTGTTTGAGGTTATCTTTCAGTTGGTTACAACACTCGATCTTATCTTCTTTCTGTTAGCCGGAAGTGGTAGTATCTCTCTGTAGTTGATTAGTGCATCCCGCTGTCGCTTATTTGCAATAACCCCCTTCCTTTCCGTTGATCCTAAAGCATTTGTATCTTGTGATGACTGGCTACGCCGGTATGTTGTGAGTATGGGTTTTATCCCCCTTGCCAGTACTTAACCGTACTGACCCACGAATCTCTTTCGTGGCTGCAAATTCCAAATTGCAGTCAACAGGTTTGAAGTCTGACGACGTTAGCTTGGGAATCCCTCCGGCTTGGCCTGGGCAGGGATTGGACGCTCTCGGTTATCTTCAGGACTCTTAGTCCAATTTGGATCTTGTCCGTAGCCGGACGATAGTTTGTTTCTTCCGCTGTTATTTGGATCTTTGTAATGTATCAGTTGTATCCCTGGCTCGTCTGAGTCATCTTGTATCTACCTGTTTCTGTTGTAATTGTGGATTATTCGTGAACTATTGTAATGTTATCATAAATGGCAACCTGGAATCGGTTATTATGCGGAATTGGCGGGAATGCTGAAATCTGCATAGTGCCCGATCTCGGGGCGTCACAAATGGTATCAGAGCCTTGGTTCTGATTCCCGAGATTGTTTCGATACGAATGGTTATCGAAGCAACGGGTCCGCAAAGCCTGTAGGATAACCTCGCTAACGGTCGTTGTTTCTAGAGTGTCAAAAACTATCTCTGCTAAACTATTTTGGAAAACATCTCAATAGGATTCTTGTTTTCTCCTTATCTCTATTCTATTCCCCTCCCATCTTATTTGTTTTGGAGTCTACTCTCGTACTCAATCTTTCAAAGTGTTAGGATCCTACGTGGGTGGACGTTTTCTGAGCCCTTAACCTAATAGGTTCGATCATCGGAAGATTCCTGGTGGAAGAACATCGTCGTCACTCCGAGCAAGAATCCCTTGTTAGTGGTGTCGAGGAGATCAACCGGAAGCACGAAGAAACGATAGTCGAACTTCTTTCCCCTCCCGGGTTAGCAGGTGGATTGCGAGGGCGCAATCCCTTGTTAGTGGTGTCGTCTGTAACACCTGGGGTGTTACCTGTTTGTTTTGTTTGCATCATATGCATCACATTGCATTGCACCATGTTTGCATCACAACTGAAAATTTCAACACAATTTAAACTTTCACCCTTGCCAAAAAAAATTTCCAATTTCAAACTTGCAAACTACACCCCTCATTTGTTCTTCAATAGTTTGAAAATTGTTTAATCCAATTGCTTGTTAATAATTTTCTTCCCCTCTTGTTGAAACCCTAATGGCTAACTCAAAAGTTTAAACCAAATCATTCATTAACTTGTTGGGTTTAATCAAACAACTATTTTCACTCAATTAATTAAACCACCTTCCTTTTCAAATCAAATGCCTCAACCATAACCATTGTTGAATCTAAAACTTTAACAAGTCAATCAACTGTTTTTTTTTATAAACTTGACCTTAGGGTCCACCCTATGAAAATGATTGTTTTCATAATGTTTAATGAATATTCCAATTCCTTCAAAATTTGGTTTAAATCCTAAACATCAATAATTTTGAAAACTTTTAGAAAACAAAAGTTGGTTTCTAGTTGCTATTTAAAAAACTAAACTAACCATAATTTTTGTCAATTTTATTTGCTAACCAAAAAGCTTTCTTTTCTTCCCATCTTGTTTTCAGCAAAAAAAAAATAAAACAGAAGAATAAATAAAAGAAAAACGCAGCAGCTAACCTAACCTCCCTCAGCCCAGCCCACTAACTTACCTGTGCTGGCCCGTACCGGTTCGGTCTATTCCCCTCTTCTTCCTGGAGTACGGCAGCACATCCCCACCTCCACGTCGACGACAGAACACCACGGACGGCCACGAGCTCCCTCCTCGCCCTATATAGCAAACCTAGGTTTCCTCGAGCCCTACCTAACCCTAGCGCCTCCATCTCCCTAACCCTAGCGCCGTGGCATCTTCCTGTACCTCTGCACCATCGTTTCCCTCTGCATCACCTCCTGAACCTGAGACCACCGAGACCACCACTTTCCTTCCCTCATCGCCGGTAGCCCGGCCACCTCGAGGAGCAGCCGCGGCCGGGAATGGAACCGCGGCGGTGCGGTGCGCCTCCCCGTGCCCTCGCCGCTTGCTGGGAGACCCGGTGGAGTCCGTGCCGTCGCCGGCAACCGCCGCCGTTTCTGCCTCGACGACGACAGCGACCAGCGACCAGGTGAGCGCTCTGATCCCTCTCCCCTCCCGCTCTGATCGGCCGCCTCCACGCCGCACAGGCACTCACCCGCACGCACCTCACCGCCCCGCCCCGCCGTGTTGCGCTGCCTCGACGCAGAACATCGAGCGCCGCCGGCCGCTGCTTGTTTCCGTCGCAGAGAAACATCTCTGTCGAGGTTCAGTTAAAGTGCAGGAACAACATTCAGTTAACAGCACAGGACTGCCTCTTATTCCAACGAACCTGTACCCTGTCACGAAACGCAAGCGAGCCCAACCGGTTCTGTTCCATCCGCGCGTGGGCGAGGTCCTGGGATCGAATCCCAGGGGCGCATCCTTTTTTTTCTTCCTTTACCCGCACGCACGGGCCCATTGGTCATAGACCGTGGTTGCCGCGTGGATCTCACACGCGCCCGTGTGGCTGCCAGCCTGGCCCTGGCCCACGCGTCATAGGGCCTGGGTAGCTCTGCGAGGTGCACTTCTCTTTTTCTGTCCTCTGTTTTCGCACACCAGCCCCTGGCAGCACTTTTCCCTCACAAACAGGTCCCTGGTCTTTTGTAATTAAGCCTAAAACTTCAAAAGCTCATAATTTTCAAACCATAAACCCAAATAATACGAACTTTATATGCACCCCCATCAAAATTTTATGAACTCTTCAAATATGCAATTTGTTTTCTGTTTTGGGCAATTCAAATTGTTTCAAATTTCAAACTCAAACAATTCTTTTCCAATTTGGTTAATTCCATAATTAATTCATAATTAATTCAATTAACTCAAATAAAATATGTTTTCCAGGCCATTTCAAATAACCTTTTCAAATATAACTTTTGTTTCCTGTTTTGAAATTTCAAAATTGCATTTAAAATTCAAATCTGAATAATTCAAATGTAATTTGCAATAATTCATAGATAATTCATACTAATTCCAAATAAGACAAATAAAATATGTTTTTCATACCAATTTGAATATTCTATTCAAATATAAAATTTGTTTCATGGTTTGAATAATTTAAATTGCCTAAATAATTTAATACTTGTTTAATTCCTTTAAATTTGATAAAATCATAACTTGCTCAATATAAAATAATTTTGAACATGCAAAATATGTTTTCAAACCATCAAAGTGTCAACTTTTCAAATGTGAGTTTGAAATTATGTTTTGAACAAATAAAACCTCAATTAAATTCAAACTTGTTTCAAATCCATTTAAAACTTGTTTAATATTGTTTAATTCATAATTAACTTATCCTAATTCCAATTTCAATATTTGAAACATGTATTCCAACTAAAATCTTGTTTTCTTTTCAATTATCAACTTTGTGATCTGTTTTGAACAATTTAAATTGATGAAAACAACAAATGCTTGAGTGACACCTTTAAGTAACCAAAATTTCCTAACTTAGTGAATAAATTTCCAACCTTGGTAAACCTTATTTCAATTGATTCTATTGTTGTTATTTTGTTGTTTTCCTCATCAATGCATCATGCTAATCCACTTTCACCTATTGGTTAGTTGGAAAACAATTGTTTCAACCATAATGCATGGGCTTTTCATATGCAACTCAAATTGCATATGGGTCCATTTAAATCTGTTTATCATTTAAACTAGTTTATTTCTATGCATCCATTAAATTGTCATGCATCCATATCTTGATCATGCTGGATCTTTTGCCGTAGTAGTAATTGTTGCATCCGGTGTTTGTTCGAGGTTCATTGCTTCTTCCCGGATAGGACGTTGAGATGATGTGAGCAACGACAAGTTCTGCTACCTTGCGGGATCTCAGGCAAGTATACTCACTTGCTGCCATATGGCTGCCTTTCATCACTTGTTACCGATTCTTTCCGTTGTTCTTTTCTGCTAGCCTTAGTAGTAGTTGTTTCTGTTACGAACCCATCACATGAATCCCTTAACCTTGATATTGCCTCACCTCCATACCTATAACCATTGCTTGTTGCCCGTGTCTTACCTAGCATGCTTAGGTTGTTTTGCTCGAGTCTGTTACCCGTTACTTTCTGTTATTATTTCATTATTGTTCTGGGGGCTCGATGTTTAATCAATCAATCAATCATGCTACTGTTATTGTTAAATAATAATTTGATGATAAGGCACCGGCAGGAGGCCCTTGTGGTTTTGAGGCCTGCTAGTGTCGACCCTAATAGGAAAAGGGTCTTGTCTACTGATCCATGATGAGCGCACTAACCGCATGTGGGAAGCGAGTATGGGCGCCCCCCTCAATTTGACTCGATTCGCATCTCGTCCAAATCGCCTCATTTAGTTCGGGTTTTCCATTTGCTGCATGCATGATCTTGCGAGCCCTTGGATCCCGGGTGGAACTTTCGTAGTCGGCATATAGGGGGACACGGTCTTAGAGTGCTATGAGGGTCCCTTTTCTTCGGGGCTCGATTAGCCGTGCGCCCAAGGTTCTTTGGGCTTGATGCGAAGAAGAGTTGAGTTGTGTAGAGTACCTCGCTTGGTGGGTTAGCTCCCCATCTGGCGGGTTATTCTTGCGTGTACGGCTAAATTGGTGCAACCCTGCAGGGATAATCTTCTCGAGAAGCCGTGTTTTCCGCGGTTATGGATTACTTGGTGAAAGTACTGGCTAACAAGTACTCAGGACAACTTAAACCTAATGATTAACAACCTTTCACCCAATGATTAACAAATTGACTAGTAACAGGCTTATTGACACAATAATCTGAACCATCACTAATCCAACTGTGTGAGTTATCCTCGGATTGCTTCTTTGGATAAGGGGCGAGATCCAGGATGGGTTTGTTTGAGGTTATCTTTCAGTTGGTTACAACACTCGATCTTATCTTCTTTCTGTTAGCCGGAAGTGGTAGTATCTCTCTGTAGTTGATTAGTGCATCCCGCTGTCGCTTATTTGCAATAACCCCCTTCCTTTCCGTTGATCCTAAAGCATTTGTATCTTGTGATGACTGGCTACGCCGGTATGTTGTGAGTATGGGTTTTATCCCCCTTGCCAGTACTTAACCGTACTGACCCACGAATCTCTTTCGTGGCTGCAAATTCCAAATTGCAGTCAACAGGTTTGAAGTCTGACGACGTTAGCTTGGGAATCCCTCCGGCTTGGCCTGGGCAGGGATTGGACGCTCTCGGTTATCTTCAGGACTCTTAGTCCAATTTGGATCTTGTCCGTAGCCGGACGATAGTTTGTTTCTTCCGCTGTTATTTGGATCTTTGTAATGTATCAGTTGTATCCCTGGCTCGTCTGAGTCATCTTGTATCTACATGTTTCTGTTGTAATTGTGGATTATTCGTGAACTATTGTAATGTTATCATAAATGGCAACCTGGAATCGGTTATTATGCGGAATTGGCGGGAATGCTGAAATCTGCATAGTGCCCGATCTCGGGGCGTCACACGGCCGCCCGCAACCAGTCAACCAACGACGGCCGCCCCGCCGCCGCCCACGCCCCACGGGATCGCTCCGCCGCCGCCCACGGAGGGCTTTCGCTGCCCGTTCATCGAAGCTCAACGTCTGGCATCCGGCCGCCTCCCAGCTCCGGCCTCTGGCCCTCTCCCAGCGACCCCATGACAGCGGCCCCGCCGCCGCCTACGGGATCCCTCCGCGCCACCCGTTCCTCAAAGCTCGCCCTCCGGCATCCGGCCCTCTCCTAGCTTCGGCCTCTAGCCCCCTCCCGGCGACGCCACGGTAGAGTTCTCCCTCCCCCCTACGTTCCTCCCCTTTTCTTGATCTTCTCTTAGATAGACTAGTTTAGAATTCAGTTGATCTGTTTATGTAGCATGTAGGAACCGATTTGTACATTTAGTAAATGTTTTCTTCAATTTCGGTTCACAAGAGGGAGCTAGGATGAACAAAAGATACAGGAAAGTGACATCTTTTTTTCCAGTGGTGCAAACTACGGAATCCATGGAAGAGGGCCCTTCAACTCGAGCAGGTGATGATATCCCTCATCAAGTTGTCCCCCATGTTAGAGCTGAACTCGGCCCCGGTGACATTGAGACCCAGGTTTGAGAATAGCACTTGAGGATTTGGATCCAGATATTATAGATCTTGATAGAAGGGAGTACATTAGTTGGGGTCCTTGCCAACCAACTAATCATACATATGAGCGGATATGGGTAGGAAGTGGCTATAGAAGCTTTGATGATTATTGGCATGATGATCATCGTGGCTGGTTGGAACATAGCGTTGCTAAAAATGCTGCCTTTTGCTTTTATTGTTTCATGTTTAAGCAACCAAGAGCCGAAAGATTTGGTGTTGAAAAATTCACAAAGAATGGGTTTAAAACTTGGAAAGATGGATCTAAAGTTCTTGTTCAACATGTTGGTAAACATGACTGTGCACATAATAAAGCTAGACAACATTATCAGGCTTATGAAAATCAGAGGCAAAATCTGCCACATGTGTTTGATCGGGATACTAATATTGAGCAAGAAAATTACAAAGCTCGTCTATTCATTATATTGGGTCCTGTCAAATTTTTTCTTCTACAAGCTCTTGTTTTTCGTGGGCATAATGAGTCTACTAGCTCAAAGAATAAGGGTAACTTTAAGGAGATGTTGGAATGGTACTTGAAGAAAGATCCAAATGCAGGAACATTGCTTGGGGATGCCGGAGACAATCATAAGATTACTTCACCTGAGATACAACTAGATTGTGCAAGGCTTGTGCACAAGAGACGACCAAAGCGATTATTGAGGATATTGGAGATAGTAAATTTGCCTTGCTTGTTGATGAGTCTAGAGATGTATCTATTAAGGAGCAAATGGCTATGTGTCTCGGGTCAGTGTCTTGGCTTGTATTGTATGTGTGTGTTGTACGCATATTTATATATTAATTGTGCTCCTTTTTCTTTGTAGGTTTATCAACAAAAGAGGGGAGGTGATTGAGAGATTTATTGCAATTGAGCATGTTCCTGATACGAGAGCAGCTTCACTCAAGGAGACTTTGGATGGTATGTTTGCTACTCATGGCTTGTCTATGTCTAATTTGAGAGGGCAAGGTTATGATGGGGCTTCAAACATGAGAGGGGAATTTCGTGGGTTGCAAAGGTTGATCTTGGAGGAAAATCCATATGCTCATTATATACATTGTTTTTCCCATCAGTTGCAATTAGTTGTTGTTGCTGTTGCAAAGTGTTCTTCTTCAGTAAGGGATTTTTTTGAATACACTAGCATGGTTGTCAACATTGTTAATGCTTCATGTAACAGACATGATCAGTTAGCCCAAGAGCAACATGATGAAATTGTGCGTCAATTGGAGGCAGGGGAACTTATTAGTGGGAAGGGGAAAACCAATTAACTAACCTTGCAAGACCTGGTGATACACGGTGGGGATCACATCATAGAACCTTATGCCGACTTGTTATGATGTGGAAACCAGTTGTGAAGGTATTAAAAAATTTATTCAGTGATGCGGAAAGTGTTGCACAAAGAACCACCGCTAGGGTTTTGATAAAGCACTTGGAGACATTTGAATTTGTTATCATATTGCATCTTATGATTAGATTATTGGGCAAGACTAACGATCTATCATATTGCTTGCAAAAGAAAAATCAGAACATTGTGCGTGTCGTGGGATTGATTAAAACCACACTGGAGAATATTACAGAGATAAGGCAGGATGGTTGGGATGAGCTCCTTAAAGAGGTAAATGACTTTTGTCTCAAATACAATATTCTGGTGGCAAATATGGAAGATACAAGAACCGCTAATGGTCGTTCAAGGACTTGGGGTGGCGAATTGGTAACTTACTATCATTATTTCAGAAATGAAATATTCAATGTGGTGCATGATCAACTTATTGTTGAGTTAAACAACCGCTTTGCTGAAAGATCTACTTATTGAGATGCATTGCTTGTCTTGATCCTAGAAACTCGTTTGCCAATTATAATGAAGACAAGCTAGTTGACCTTGCCAATATGTATGTTGCTGACTTCTCTACGTATGAAGTTACTTTTGTCCTTAGAAACCAATTGGAATCGTTCATTATAGAAGCAAGAGCTGATCCGCATTTGATGAATTGTAATGACCTTGGTCATCTTGCCATGAAGATGGTTTTGGCTGATATGCACATCCCCTGGTTTACCGTCTTGTTAGCATTGATTTTGCCAGTTGCAACTGCAACAGTTGAGAGGGCTTTTTCAACAATGAGCATTATCAAGACTGGGTTGAGAAACAAGATGGGTGATGATTGGATGAATCATATAATGGTTTGTTACATTGAGCGAGACATATTTGTTAGTATTGAAGAGTCAAAAATCATAGAGCGATTTCAAGATTATCGCTCACGCAAAGGCATTTTACCTCATCGTAGAAGTAAGTGTTCATATTTTGCATCCATTGATTAACGATTTCACTTGTTGTTTATGCACTGATTAGATTTCCATCTTTTATATTTGAAGGTTTAGCTTCTTCTACTATAGAAGATGTAGTCATGGGAGGCTCAGATCAACCAAATCCTTGATTTGGCACCACCATCTGTATCACTTATGCTCTAATATTATCTTTTGTTACATATTATCTTATTAATTGAACCACCGTTGAATCGTGTTCCTGAATGTACCATTTATCCAAGTGAGTTTGTCTTCTGTCATGCCTTCAAACTGGGTACTTTTTTGAACAATTTTTGGCCCTTGATTTTTTTGGCCCGGGGCGTGAGCCATTCCTGGCTACGTCGTTGGTCGCAACGACCAGGAGCTGGCCGCTGCCCCTCCACTTGGCCAGGCCGAGTTGCACATCTCGCTCATGAAGGGTGAGCAGGGCATGTGTCGCCGCGAGCCGCCCCCGTGCAAGGATGCCTCGAGTTGGGCATGGATTTTGGACTGCAAGAGATTTTCCCGCACGTGCTGTTTTTTTTTGCCTTTTTATAATCTGTGCCCAACCGTAAACTTCTTTGATTTTTTTGTTGTTGATTCGTTTCTTGTTTTCTACCTACAAAGAAAATCCGCGGCTCACTTTCCTTGTAGCTAGCTGTTGTTGTTTTTTTGGTTGATTCGTTTCTTGTTTGGTTGTTGGCCAGGATATGGGATCCTTAGCTCCGATGCATCTTTTTTTTTTTCTCAGATTTGGATCTGTGCAGTTGAACTTTTGTTGAATTTTTGTGATAAGCACAGGGACTAGTTATGCATCTTCGGTGGATCACATGAACTACTTATGAATCTTGTTTGGATCTTTTGTTGAAATCTCTGTAATTACTCGGAAATTGTGCTGATAAAATTCCAGTAAAGGTTCCTTAAATGTATATACAATTTCAGTTTTCCTTTTGTCGAATTTTCAATGAATCTATGAAAACAAGCAATGGATCTATGGAAACAAACAATGGATGATAGTACGAATCTGTGAAAAACATTAACCGTGGTTGGATCTTGTATGAATCTGTATAAGAGCATATGTATCTCGGGTGTTTTTGGTATGAATCTGAGAAAAATGTGTGAATATTCTGTGAGCTTGTACCGTTTGTCTCCTGAAGAATAGACTGTTAACAAAATTGGTGATGACGCGTATTGAAGAAATGTGTTGTGCCAAAAGGATTCAAGATGCTTTTGCCTCTAACTTAATAAAAAAAATCATAAAATTTGGTTAGATTTCTTTTATTAAAAATTTGTTCTATCCAGGATTCGAAATAAGAAAAATGATTTTAACGTAAAAAAAACTTATCAGAAAAACATCAATTATACTGTTGACGAACATCTAAAGGTTGTGCATCTTTACACTTCTGCTAAGGTGAAACCTCGTGATGAATCTTTGATACAGTGTTGAAAATCTTTTACTGTTTGTCTTACTGTGGAAAAAAGTTAATTGGGAGTGGACAAAGATAATTGGGAATGGACAAAGAAGAAAACCCATCGGGATAAAGAACTAAAAATATAGGGGCTGTTGTGTAAAAATGAAATTGACCTAACAACCAGCTGTGCTGAGGTGGGAGGGCACTTTTACAATTTTGACAGCACGAATCTCCAATAAACTTGACCAAATAAAGGATAGAGATAGTGTCGGGGGCCCAACTTACTAGTGGAATCGCATTTTTGTGTCAAATTTAGTTTGCTACTTTGTAGTATAAAATCTTTCCAAGTTGGTCCATGAAAATTCAAGAATTACATCTATAAGCCTCAAACAGTTGCACAAGTGAAAACAGTATGATGTATCCATGTCTTTTTTGGGGAATGGAAATTGTTTTACGCCATTCTCTATAGAAAACAAGATGTGTCGTTTCTGGTGTGGAGTCTTTCGTTTCTGGTGTGGAGTTTTAATTAAAATGTGTAAGATATTGTAAATAAATGGCAATCATAGCTTAGTAGGGGGTTTTAATGAGATATTTAGAACTCTATGGTGTTAGGCTTACGTCAGACATAATAATGTCGGACATAATAATAATGGGAGGGGCGTGCATTGCACGGGCATAACTACTAAGCTATTATTGCCAAATATTTGTGTTGAATTGTAATATTGATGCATGATTCTTCTACAATCGCTTCGAATTGGTGTTGAATTGTAATATGATACAAACAATAACTATTATTTTTGTGCTATATGTATTTGAAATGATGCGATTATGTGATTATATGTTGTTCGAACATCCTTATATGGTTTGCATTTCAGATATGTGATATATATTTTTTATATACGTGCGTTGCATGTGCATGTATACTAGTACTATTAAATGGGAGTTACGTCCACTACCATCGTCTTCCTTCGCTCGCGTTTCTGTCGTCCGGTCTTTGCTTCGCCGTGTTAACAGATCACGTCTACGATTTCATCTCAATGGCTAATTATTAGGCCCGCTAATTACTCTCATTTAATTTGGAAACAAGCCCGCAATAGCTCCATCCCTTCCTCATTTTCCCTTGTATGTTTCCTTTCCCCATTCTTCTGTATCCGCTCATCCCGCTCCCTTCTCTCCGAAATAGTCACTTCCCACCACCCGTCCAGCGAGAGGTAGACCGCAGGGAGTTCGCCAAGTCCCACGCGCTGGCCTGGTAGAGAAATGGTCTCGGCGTTTTACTCCACACCATCTTCTCTTGTTAGATCACCGCCCTCAAGCAAATGCTCGTGGTCAATGCATGACCTGCTTGTCACGCTAGAACCGTTGTGTCAAGGCGATGGCTACCGCATCGCTCGTCGGGCCATCCAGGAGTTAGTAGGATTGCTCCGGCAGATCTACCACCATCTATGTGGAGGAAAAGACGGCACTCGCACATGGCCAATTGTGTCAACCCTAGCGGAGGCCATCCTCATCGTTTAGTCTTCTGTTTCAGTGGTAACAAGCAGCACCACTGATTGATGGCGTGTTCTGACGGCGATGTTTTTTTTGCTTCCTAAGAGCATCCACTATGTTGGCAACAAGCAAGTTCACAAGTAAAACGTTATCCTTATGGACAACTTTATACATACCGACACCTATCCATAAGGAGTCACAAACTCAAAAGCTTATGGGTCACCCATAAGTTTGTAGGTTGTACATAAGAAATATAATAATACTACTTTATGACTATAGTTCACAAATTAATAAAGATACAATATTTGATACAAAGTTAATGTTACTTTTATGTCATTCCTTTTTGTTTTTTTCCTGACACGCGGGACCTACCTTAAGGTGTGCTTATGGTGTACTAAGTGGGTCCTACCTTATTGATGGGTTTTTCCACATACTAGCAGAATGCCCGTGCGTTGCAACGGGTCACATCAAACCGACATTGTCACTAATTTTTGTCATTGCCATGCAACTCCACTTGTATATATGCCAGCTCTTGGTTCTAGTAAATTACCCATCGTTAAGTGTTTCGATATGGTCACTTGCAGATTGCGTTTTTTGATTGAATACATTTCGGCTAGTGTTTCGACAATGAATGGAAATATGTCTCTCGTCTCCGTCGCACACACCATGGTGGAATAAAAAGGATTACTCCTCACTTATGCAAATAATGTAATTGTTCATGCGCTCAATTGAGACCACCTTGCGCTCAACACCGGGACTTGCGCCGAGATGATGGGACTGAGGCTCGAGCATATATGTCCATGCGCGTTGCTACCAAGAAAAAAAGGCGTGTAGTGAATTGTAGTGAGGAATGTATGTACGTGTAAAACCATTCACATTCCTGCAAAAATTAGTCTTTATCAACATATGTGTGAACATGAATGCAAAAGTTAGTCTTTATCAAGAAATATTAAGAAAATATGTCAAAAAATCTAGACATATAATGTTAGAACTGGAAGGAAAGGAACTCGAAGCGGTAG
The DNA here is from genome assembly GCA_028641055.1 of Alopecurus myosuroides. Classification (NCBI taxonomy): domain Eukaryota; kingdom Viridiplantae; phylum Streptophyta; class Magnoliopsida; order Poales; family Poaceae; genus Alopecurus; species Alopecurus myosuroides. The sequence goes on from CM054060.1 coordinate 99,468,675, forward strand.
TAGAGAAACATACTTGGCCACTAACTTAATTTCTTTTTGACAAACTACAAGTAAACTTAGAACAAGTTTACATCTTAATAATAAACGTGAATGGAAATTTTCAACAAAAATTAGATTGTTAATTTGCTCTTTTATCTCCAAATATATGCTCTTCTCTGTTATTATTTTTCGCCCAAGAGTCTTAGTTATAGACGCTGCACAACAGTCATCTACAGTTCATTACAACCGAGGGGGCAAACTTAGGAGGCGTGAGCAGTGTTTTTTAAAGTCGTATTGGAGTTGAAGCCCAGCAGGAAACCTTTTTTCTTCTCCCTTAGCTGTTTTGGTATAGGATTCTGATAAGGGTTTTGTTCCCCTCTCGTATCAGTTTTGGTATAGATTAATCCATCGGGAGTCTCATAGTTTTTTTTTTGAGCTAAATCGGGAGTTTCATAGCTGTGTTCCTACACTTCTACGATTTTGATCGCGATTCTTATTATTTTAAGGGATCGGTCAGGAAGCCTGGGCCGAGAACGCACGTGGGCTTAGGCCGTCACACCCAGGCAATGACATATCGCTGTTTCTTTTTCCATCGATGCAACGGAGGCACGAGCCTACGACGTACGACGTGACCTACAATCACGTAAGTCGCATTATGTTACACGCAATAGCAAATCAATAATAAAATTAAGCAAGATCAAATCAACGGGGAGACAAGATTTTAACGTGGAAAACCCTTCCAACAAGGAAGAGAAAAAACCACGGGCGCCAGCCAGCAATACTTCACTATTTCGGGTGAGTTTACAATCGCGCCGGGATTTACAATATGTGGCTTATCCCGTGCGGTGGCTTACAAGAGGTATATAAAGGCGGTCCTGACCTAACTAGGTCGGTAACGGTGAATCCAACTCCGACTCGGTAACAACTCGTACTATACCGTGGGGGGGCGGCGGGCCTCGCGTAGCGGAGGCCGAACCTTCCTTTATCTTCATATGAATTTGGATCACCATAAAACAACACTCCACCTTGAGACAAATTCCCTCTTGTAGCATGAATGGGAACCTTCACCTGAAACACACAAAGAAAACACCTTCGGCGCCAAACAGCCTCTTGGGCTAAGCACCGATACCAACTAAGCTTGAGCTTTAGCAACAAGAACTGGCTTTGTCATCATATCGGCAGGATTATCATGAGTACTAATCTTGCATACCTTCAGCTTACCTTGTGCAACAACATCACGCACGTAATGGTACTTAATATCAATGTGCTTTGTTCTCTCATGGAACATCTAATCCTTAGTAAGGTAAATAACACTCTGACTGTCACAAAATAGGTTAATGCAAGTATTATCTCCATAAAGCTCAGCAAACAGACCTTTCAACCAAACTGACTCTCTGCATGCTTCAACAATAGCCATATACTCAGCATCAGTAGTAGATTGTGCAACAACACCCTGCAAGGTAGGCTTCCAGCTAACAGCACATCCACTAACTGTAAACACATAACCTGTGAGGGATCTCCTCTTATCCAAGTCGGCAGCATAATCTGAATCTACATAGTTTGCGAGTCCCTCACCAGTCTTGCCAAACTTCAAGCAAACTTTGGATGTGCCGCAAAGGTACCTGAAAATCCACTGAACAGCTTTCCAACGTTCTTTACCAGGATTAGCCATGTATCGACTGACCAAACTTATAGCATAAGATAAATTGGGCCGAGAACACACCATGGCATACATTAAGGAACCAACAACACTAGCATAGGGAACTCGTGACATGTACTCAATATCTTTGTCAGTAGTAGGACATTGCAATGCTGACAACTTGAAGTGTGAAGCAATTGGAGTACTAACAGACTTTTCATCATGCATATTAAAACGATGAAGGACTTTCTTAATGTAATTCTCCTGACTAAGAAATAGCAATTTAGATTTTCTGTCTCTTGAAATTTCCATACCTAGAATTTTCTTAGCAGGACCAAGATCCTTCATCTCAAACTCACTACTCAATTGTTTCTTCAATGTAGTGATTTCTTTCATGCTCTTGGCAGCAATTAACATATCATCAACATATAACAACAAGTATATAGGAGATTCATCAACAAATTTAATGTACACACAACTATCATATTCAGACCTCTTAAAGCCATGTGACATCATAAAAGAATCAAAAAATTTATACCATTGTCGAGGAGACTGTTTCAAACCATAAAAGGACTTCTTTAGCTTGCACACGAGATCATCTTTACCAGGCACTATGAACCCATCAGGTTGGTCCATGTATATCTCCTCCTCAAGTTCTCCATGCAAAAACGCAGTCTTCACATCTAACTGCTCAAGCTCGAGATCATGTATAGCAACAATACTAAAGAAAGTACGGATAGAACTATGCTTGACAACAGGTGAGAACACATCATTATAATCCACTCTTGGAATCTGGCTGAAACCTTTTGCTACTAACCTTGCCTTAAACCTTGGAGGCTCACTTGGAGATAAACCCTCCTTTGTCTTGAAGATCCACTTACATCGTATGGTCTTCTTTTGTTTAGGCAAGCGCATGACATCCCACGTGCCATTTTTCTCAAGTGATTGCATCTTCTCGTGCATTGCACCAACCCACTTGTAACGATCAACCGAAGCAATAGCTTCATTGTATGTAGCCGGTTCAGCATCATTCTCCACCTGTTCTGCACAACTTAGAGTAAAATAAACAACATCACATTCCTCAATTAAACGAGTACGAGGTCCTTTATTCCTCTTCTCTCTGCTCTCTGCAATAGACAATTATCTTGCTGCACAATAGGAGGTGAGGGTGGCACAATATCCTCCCATCAATTTCAGTTTCCTCCTCATCCAGGTGTTCTAGCTCCACCTGCAAACGAACTCGTGGTTCGTCCTCATCAGAAGAATCTGGCACAACATCAGTCGACAAACTGTTCTCATACATAACAGATTCATTAAACACAACACTTCTGCTAAAGAAAGTCTTTTTGGTTTTCGGGTTCCACAACTTATATCCTTTTACTCCAGAACCATAACCAAGCAATAAGCACTTAACAGCTCTAGGCTCTAACTTTCCATTATCAACATGAGCATAGGCAGTGCAACCAAAAACTTTCAGTTGTGAATAATCAGCTGACTCACCAGACCATACCTCAATAGGAGTTTTCTTGTCAAGAGGGATGGATGGTGACCTGTTGATCAAGTAGCAGGCAGTGTTGGCAGCCTCAGCCCGAAAACGCATATTCATGCGGGCGTTAGACAACATGCAACGAGCTTTGGAGATGATTGTCCTGTTCATCCGCTCAGCTACACCATTCTGCTGAGGTGTGTATGGGATAGTGTGATGCCTGACAATGCCTTCCTGCACACAATAATCATCGAAAGCATGCGAACAAAATTTGCCACCATTGTCTGTACGAAGAAACTTCACCTTTCTCTCAGTTTGCTTTTTAATCATAACTTTCCACTCTTTAAAAGTAGCAAAAGTATCATCCTTAGTTTTCAGGAAATAAGGCCAAACTCTTCTAGAGTAATCATCAATGATAGTAAGCATATAACGAGCACCACCATAAGAGGGCTTACGTGAAGGCCCCCACAAATCAGCATGTACATAATCCAATGTACCTTTAGTGGTATGAACGGAAGCATTGAATTTAACGCTCTTATGCTTACCAAACACGCAGTGTTCACAGAACGACAACTTACTCATATTGCAGTTCTTCAGAAGTTCTCTCTTCACCAATTCTGCCATACCATGTTCACTCATGTGTTCAAGTCGCTTATGCAAGAGGTTAGTTGCACTTGGATCATCATTAGTAATAACAGCAGCAGTACCAGACAAAGTGCTACCTCTAAGGATATATAACTTGGTAGAATTCATATCACCAATCATAACAATGAGAGAACCTTTTGATACCTTCAGGCGTTTATCCCCTCCAGCGTACTTGTACCCGTCACAGTCAAGGGTACTCAACGAGATCAAATTTCTCGCCATGGATGGTATGTGTTTCACTCCCGTCAATGTACGTGTCATCCCACCATGGGTCTTGATCTGAACAGATCCAACGCCAACAATGTGACATTTGTTGTCGTTCTCCACACGCACAAAATCTCCAGTCTGCACAGCCTCATAAGAACTGAACCAATCTTTGTTACAGCAAATATGAAACGAACAAGCAATATCAAGAATCCACTCATCATCACGGGTAACACAAGCAGCAAAAACAACTAAGCATTCACCATCCGAGCTATTATCACCAGCAACAACAGCAGCCTTACCAGTACCATTAACATTACCGTCAGATTTATTTTTTGGTTGGTATGTGTCGCTCCTTTTCTCTTTGTTCTGCACCTTCCAGCAATCCTCAATGGTGTGATTGGTTTTCTTACAGTACCTGCAGAACTTGTCACATCCTTTGGACTTGGAACGGTCCCTGCTCTTATCTCTGTTGTTGTTGTTGTTGTTGTTGTTGTTGTTATCTCGCTGCTCAGGTCTGCCTCGTACCTGCAATGTATCGCCTTTTGAGGACGATGCGTTAGACTGCACCATAATTTTCATCTTCTCCCTGGTCTGCAGGGCATCACAAACTTCCGCGAGGGTTAGTTCATCGCGGCTCAATAGTATGGTATCACGCAGGTTTGTAAAAGAGCTAGGCAGCAAGCATAACAACATAAGAGCTAAATCTTCATCCTCATATTTTACCTCCATCGGCACTAGGTCGGACACGATCTCCTTAAAGATCGACAAGTGATTCATCACAGAACCAACATCTTGCATCTTGAGCGAGAACAACTTCATCTTAACGTGCATCTTGCTGGTTAGATCCTTTGACATGCAGATCGATTCCAGCTTTAGCCACAACGCTGCCGCGGATTTCTCCTGCAACACTTCTTGCAAGATATCATTAGATAGATGAAGTTGAATCAACGAGAAAGCCTTACGATCTTTGCGCTTCTCTTCAGGAGTCCACTCCCTCGCTTCCTTATTCCCGAAAGAATCCAGCGCCTCATCAAGATTCGATGCTTGCGACAGAACCGCACGCATCTTTACTTGCCACAAAGAAAACCTCGTCTTGTAGTCCAGCAACGGTAGATCAAACTTCATCGATGACATCGCGAATCCCTAATCTGAAACAGGGCTCTGATACCACTTGTTACACGCAATAGCAAATCAATGATGACATTAAGCAAGATCAAACCAACGGGGACACGAGAATTTAACGTGGAAAACCCTTCCAACAAGGAAGAGAAAAAACCACGAGAGCCAGCCAGCAATACTTCACTATTTCGGGTGAGGTTACAATCGTGCCGGGATTTACAATGTGTGGCTTATCCCGTGCGGCGGCTTATAAGAGGTATATAAAGGCGGTCCTGACCTAACTAGGTCGGTAACGGTGAATCCAACTCCGACTTGGTAACAACTCGGCCCTAAGCTTCCGGCGACGGGCCTCGCGTAGCGGAGGCCGAACTTTCCTTTATCTTCATATGAATTTGGATCATCATAAAACAACACATTATAGTAGAGATATAGGCGATTCCCTAATCATTCTAGTTTCAGACTGATATGCTTATTCTACCGCTAGATCATCTCCTACGAGCACATCGTTGATCGATGGGTTATTAATATTTTGAGGTTGCAGTTCAGCCTATAATGTTCCATTGTTGTTGTGCCAGCCGGCCCGCAGCACGTTGATAGGTCAAGAATCAAGGAGTTGGTACCAATGCATCGCTTGGGTATTCCTCATCTCCTTTAGTTGTTTTCAGTGATTTATCTAGCATTGGTGATGGAGAGAAATTATTACTAAGTAATAATGAGCAACGAGTTAATTGCTGTCATATTATATGTCACCATGTTCGTTTTGTTTGATTTTTAACTGACATGCGTGTCACTTGTTTGAAGAATTACCTAGGATAAATACAACTAACAATACAGATCATAAGTTCTTCAACCTAACTTAGTATCATACTAAAGGTACAATACGGATGCATGTCCATGACTCCACTGATTCTTGGACTCTTGGACAAACTTTGTGACCGTCTGTCCTTGTTTACCTTTGTGTTGCAGTATACATACTACGGGGAAAATGTTTTTTTTGTGTGTGTCATTTTTCTGTTTTGCGTCATTTTTTTAAATGAAATGTACACTTATTTTCTTGGAATAGGGATCGAGCACAGAACCATATTACATGGTTACCTGTGATGCATGTGCAAGAAATGAGCGTCAATATGGATTGTAAGGCCAAGGCCTAAGATGAGAGGGGAAAATACAGGAACAAAACTCTTGCGTCTTACTGGAAAGTGGCCTCAAAGAGAAGTTGCACCACAAAAGGAGATAACATGGGTATAATATGGTGGAGAGAGGGAAGTGGAAGGAAATACATATGTCATAGTTTCAAATTACACATTAATTGATACCTTGTCTTACACAATTATTTTTTATTTTATCGAACTACAGCTCAAATGAAGTGGAATCTTAATGTTTCAAACATAAATATTACACGACTATATTTTGCATACATCGTAAATTGTAATGTGTAAAACTACGACCCTCGTATATTTTGCATACATCGTAAATCTTAATGTATATTTTGCATACATCACATATTGTATAGTGCATTTCTTATGTGTTGAACTCTTGGTCCTACTATTATGCTTAAAACAAGGAAATGAGATGAAAAGAGAACATCCTTTTGGGCTTCTGTAACTTGCCAAATTATTTTGGAGCACCCTAGATTTCACAACTCCAAGATGGAGTGGAAACCACCACAATCACTAATTGTCGAAAGAAGGATGTTGATTGTTGCGATCTCTCGGAAGACCTACAATATATGGATGATAGCGATCATTTGAGTTAGCCGAAGAAAAGATCTATGCATGATATTGGATGACATGTGTTGGAATAGGGGGACCATCAAAGACGGTGTTGTTAGAGGGGGTGACTATGAAACACATTGATAAATAGGTGAAGTCTAGAGGTTGGATGGAAAGGAAAAGGAATGACAGAAGCAATTCTACTTAGACAATAATCTACGGTCTAAATAGCTCCAAATGTATGTTTTTTTCCCTTGGATTGATAATTTTGATGTTGAAATATTCTAATATCAAGTTCCAACGGACGGGAAAGCAACTTGATGGTCGTAGCAACGCACCTGCATTCAACTAGTACAATGAATATGTAGATTGTAGATGTATATACTCAGACAGCAGGCGCGCGTTTGGGCCTTGGCCCATCCAGCATTCCTCCACCACACGCTGCAGATATATAATGGTCATCCCAACCCCCAGGTAGGGTTAGGAGGGAAAGGAGGAGCTCAGACGAGTGAGCGCCACAAAACGTGGGACATGCTAAAATTTATTCGCTCATCGTCGGATTTACCCTGAGCTTGTCTAGGGGATTCTAATGAAGTCTTGCACCGCCATGAACATGCTGGGGCGCAGGAGAGGAGCCACACACAAATTGCAAGTTTTCTTAATACAGTCGACGTGTGTGGACTCAAGGACTTGGGCTACCAAGGTAATAGTTGGACATATGAGAAGAGGGTAGTGGGAGGTACCTATTGCAGAGTGCGACTCGACCGCGCCCTAGCGATCGCAGACTGGTGCTCGCGATACCCTATGGCAACCCAACGTATCCTCACATCGGCGACCTCAGATCATTGCCCCATCCTCTTGACATGGGACGATCCTCCACTTCGGCAGCGAAAGGGAGCCATATGGTGCCACGTTCCGCTACTAAATTATGTGGGAGCGACATGAGGCCTTTCAGCCTACTCTGAACAAGCTTGGCACCAGCATGGAAGAGCGCATACTTTGGTGGAATTGCAGGATAAGCTGACTTCGGTCACGAACACCCTACAGAATTGGAGAAAAATACATTTGGAAGTATCCGAATGGAAATCTGTAGCCTTTGTAATGAGTTGAAGATGCTGCGGGAAGACCCGTTGCGGACGGGGCCATCACATGCTGAGATTAAGGTGGTTGATCGGCCTGTGGAGCTTAACCATAGGGAGGAGATCATGTGGCGACAACGCTCATGTGTCCAATGGTTGGCGGAAGGCGACAAGAATACAAGATTGTTTCACTTACGAGCCAGCCATAGGAAACGGAAAAACAAAATATCCAGCTTGCGGAAACCTACTGGAGAGATTACCGAGGATCTGCTGGAGATGGCCAATATTACTAAAAAAAATTATTCTGATCTCTACAGGTCCGAGGGGAAGTCGAACATGGGAGTGGTTCTGGAAACTGTCCCTGTTTGAGTCACTAATCAGATGAGTGATGCTCTCATTACATCGGTCAAGGACACCTTGTTTCAGATGTTTCCTACCAAGGCACCGGGACCGGATGAACTTCCCGCACACTTCTTTCAGCGTAATGGGGCGCTATGCAGGGAGGAAGTCACACATATAGTACTTCGAGTGCTACGAGGGGAGGATGATCCAGCCACTTTCAACAAAACTTGCATAGTCTTGATACCCAAGGTGGAAAAGCCAGAGGATCTGGGACAGTTAAGTCCAATCGGGTTGTGCAATGTCATTTGCAAAATAGCATTTAAGTTCCTTGCAAACATGTTGAAGCATGTTCTGTCCTCAATTATCTCGGATGAGCAGTCAACCTTTGTCCCTGGAAGGTTAATAACGGATAATATTATTACTGCATATGAGTGTCTTCATTTTATGAAGAGGAACAAGGCGGTGAAGCACCGTTTTTGCGCACTTAAACTCGATATGAGGAAAGCATATGACAAGGTGGAGTGTAAGTACCTAAGGGCGATCATGCACAAGCTAGGCTTCCATGATACATGGGTGGAGATGGTGATGAGGATGGTGAGCACAGTTGCATTCTCAGTTATTTTTATCAAGCCTTCTTGAGGAATCCGTCAGGGGACCCAATCTCGCCATATTTGTTCCTGTTAGCAGCAGAGGGACTCTCGTGCCTCTTAAAATCTCGAAGTGAATCATCAAACCTACAAGGTCTACAGGTGGCTTCCACTGCTCCGGCGGCGAACCACCTCCTTTTTGCTGATGATAGCCTGCTGTTTTTCAAGGCAAATGAGGAGAGTTCTCGGGAAGCTAGGGATACTTTGGATGCCTACTGTTGTGCTTCGGGCCAGCGAATGAACCTGGATAAATCCTCTATATTTTTTAGCAAATGTTGTCCAGAAGTTACTAAGAAGGGCTTGAAAGTTATACTTGATGTCCAAAAGGAGTCATTGAGTGAGAAGTGCCTGGGGATGCCCTCTTAGGCGGGGTACTCAACAAATGGTGCCTTTAAATTTTCGAAGGACAAAATTTGGAAGAGGCTCCAGGGTTGGATGGAGAAGTGCTTAGCGGGAGGGAAAGAGGTCTTAATAAAATCAGTGGTGCAGGCCATACCTACTTTCTCGATGTCCTGTTTCAAGTTACCACACGGTCTTTGTGAGCACATAAATTCCTTAATCCACAAATTTTGGTGGGGCAGCAAGGATGGAAAAAGGAAAATGTGTTGGGCCACGTGGGAAGAAATAACGAAACCCAAATATGAAGGAGGTTTGAGTTTTCGTAATGTGGAGCTATTCAATCCGACACTCTTAGCACGCTAGGGATGGCGTATCCTTCAGAATCCGTACACGCTGAGTGCAAGGGTTCTGAAAGCGTCCCCGCGGTGGATTTCTTAAGTGAGGAGTTGGGGTCTCATCCCTCTAAAGTATGGAGATCCATATTGGAGGGAAGTAGTGTTTTGAAGCAAGGATTGATCCGACGTATTGGGACAGGGACTAAGACGCACCCGTGGAATGACAATTGGCTTCCAAGAGATGGGGCGCTACGCCCGCTGGCTTGTCTGACGGACGAACCACCTGAGCATGTTATAGTGTTCATTGATCAGTCATCGAAGCAGTGGGACATGGGGAAGCTACGAGCATCGTTTCTCCCTATGGATGTTCATGTCATCAAGTCTATACCGATCAACGCTAGAAGCCAGTCCGATTTCTGGGCTTGGCACTACGAGAAGAGGGGAATATTCAGTGTGAGATCGGCTTACAGAATCTTGTCTACCACTAAGGACAGACGACAGGCGTGGATGGATGAGACGACCAAAGGATCTGACATGCAAGGGGTCGAAAAGAGCTGGACCAGTCTATGGCGCATCTAGATTCTAGCTAAACTGGAAACGTTCCTATGGCGTTTGGCCAAGCAATCTCTGCCCACAGCGGATCTGCTCCACCGGTGCCATATAACTCATTCAAGGGTGTGTGCAATTTGCGGGGCGAAAGACTCGTGGAGGCCCTCGTTGATTGACCGCAGAATGGCCTGATGTGTCTGGGCTTTGTGTGATGAGGAAGTGACCTAGCACATGAGCCAAGTGCGGGAACCGGAGGCGCGCAACTGGCTGTTTACGATGTTTGATACATTACCTCATGATCAGTTGGTACGGATGTCGGTGACACTATGGGCGCTGAAGTCCCCTTAGTACCTACAACTTTGTTGAAAGTTTTTTGTCCGAGCTAGATCAAGTGAAGAGAGATGTTGTGCCGAAGAAAGTTACTGGCCAGACGGGTCCATGCCATCTTATCTGGATCCCCCTACCGGCGGGGGTGGCGAAACTGAACGTGGACGCAGGGGTGTCGAGGAAGAGAGAGTGAGGATCAGTTGCAGCAGTGGCACACGCAGCACTGACGGAGCATACCTAGGAGGCTAGGACCTCTGCGAGGGGTTAATTGACGCTGAAATACTTGAGGCCATGGCGGTGAGGGAGGGTTTATGCCTCGCACGGGACCTCCTACTCCACGAGGTGACTATTGCTAGTGACTGCTTATCGGTGATTCGGTCGCTTGGTGAGCACAACCTTGGGAGGTTCAGTAGTATCCTACTCCCTCCGTCTCATATTAATTGTCTAAAAGTTGGATAAAAATGGATGTATCTAAAACTAAAATATATCTAGATACATCTAATTTTGTCTAAATTTGAGACAATTATATGAGACTGAGGGAGTACATGATATCAAGAGGACGGCAGAGGGCCTCGGCGAGGCTACTTTCATTCATGAACGCCGTTCTTCCAATGTTGAGCCACATCAGTGGGCACAACATGTTTTAGACTCGCCAGCAGGGTGATACGTCTGGTTTTGTAACCCGCCTTCGGGCGTTTGTATCCCTCGAACCTTGATCTAATAATAAAGGAAAACGATGTTAACCCCCGGGGGCTGCGCGTCTCGCAACCCCCGACTCCTGCTTACGACGCGCGTGTCTAGGGATAGCGACGGGTGGGGTCCACGACTCCTACCTTATCTCCAGCTCGATCCTTCTCGTCCACTCAATCCTCTAATCTCCTTCTTCCCCACGCGACCACGAGCGCACGCTCTGCTCCTCCTACAGGAGCACCCGTAGCTCCTCCCCCGCCTAGCTTTTCTCGCCTCCGGTGCTCCCCTTCACGGACGCCCTCCCCTCCATGGACGCCCTGTACCAATTACGAAGCCCGGCCGCTCCACCCACCCCACCTCTACTTCTGTTGGCCATAGAAACAGAGCACCATGGCGCACGTCTCAGCTCGTCGCATCTACTGCACAGGGCGACCGGAGCTGCGGACGGAAGGTTCGTGAGGCTACAGGGGAGGGCGGCGGTGCAGGCGTGGGTGCTCGGAGTGCTCACTGGAGGTGCTTCTAGTGGGCGACGGTGATGCTCCCATCGTGGCCGCGCGGTGCTGCCATCCCAGATGCACGGTGCTAACCGGCGACGAGAAGCACGCGGGGTTGCTCCGGACGGCAGCCGGCCAAGCTCCCGTCGGTGCCACAGGTGTCGCCCGGCGTTGCTCATGGACCACGTCGACGGCCGCAAGCTCAACATACTCGACGGCCTCGAGCTCCACACCGCCGACGCCATCCAGCAACATCGCGCATCGCAAGTGGATGCGCGGCCAGGGCTGGGCCACCATCCAGTTCGGCTGCTGCTACAACTACGCCGTCGACCGGGACGGCAACCCGCCGGGCATCATGTGCGACGAGGCCGTCGACCCGCTCCCGCCGCTCCTCACCGCCATGGTCCGCCGCCTCGTGCTCTGCTCCCGCGTGCCTGCGCCGCCACTACTGCTCCCCGGCGACAGAGGACACGAGGACCACGCGGGGGTGCTCCCACGGCTCTCAAGTGATGCTCACGAAGGCCGGATACGGTGCTCCCGAAGACGGCAATGTGGGTTCATGTGTTTTTAGGGGGTGATTGTACATCGGTGGCGAAATTTTGCTACGGACACGTTTTTTTTTTTGCTATTTTTTGTCAAATTTTTTGCTACTAGAACTCAGAAGTTGTCTCCGGCGATGTCAAAATTTTGCTACAATAGAATAATTATTTTGCTACAATAATTCTTTTTTTTTTTGCTATAATAGTACAAATTTTTTGCTATGAGTTTGTCCGTGGGAGTTCTCTGTCTCGGACGAAATTAATTTTCTACAGTAGCACACAGTAACTCCGGCGAAGTCTCCGACGAGGTCTATATTTTCTTTAATTTTTTGCCCGAACCGTCTTTTGCTACAAAAGCGGGGATATTTTTGCTATACAGAACAAATACGGATTTGGGGACAAAAACTGACACGTGCACGGGGAGGAAAATTTTCATCCCCGGACGCCCAGCACCTGTGCAATAATAAAGGAGGTGGGTGTTTTATCCAAAAAAAAAAAAAGAGGGGAAATGAGGAGAGAGATTGTAGATCAGAGATGCGCCGGCCGCACCGCCGCCAGCCGTGTGCCGAGCTCCTCCGCCGTCGCCGCCTCGCTACTATACTGCTCATCGTATGAGGATCAAGCCGTGTTCCAGTCGGGAGGAAATAAGCAGCTCCTTTGGGAGCTGCAATTTAGAATCGAGAAGCTCTTTACGGAGCGGCAGTCCGCAATCAAGCGGCCGCTTTCGGAGCTGCAATACGAATTCGACTAGATCTCTTATTTAGAATAAGATCGACTACATCTCTTTTCACTTTTCAAGTTGCCTTCGGTCTTCCAGGCTGCAGAACCGCAACTCTTGAGCCATCAGCTGCGTGATATATGGTGACCAGGCTCTACAAGTTCTTCTCTGGCCTCGGCAGACCTACGTGGGGGCCATGGAGGTGAGTTCCTTTTCCTCTCCGTCCTCTGAATATCTTTTTGTTTGTTAAGACAGTTAATCCTCTAAAACCATGGCTCAAAATTCAATCTTTCACACCGAATCAAATTTGCTTCTGTGAGCATACCAAAATTTACTTTCGGTGCAGTAAAAGTAAAATGAAATAACATAAACTAGAAGTATGTATATCTTTCAATTTAAGCAAAGCTGAATCTTTGTTTCCTTAAAACGAAGCTGCTAAAACTTGAATTATCTTACGGGAGGCGTGTAGATGATTTCATTGTCCTTTCGTTAACTTGGCCCATTTGTAGTTGCTTCATTAAAACTTGATTTTTTCTACGGGAAAGTTATCAAGTTTATATCTTCTGGACTACATAAAAATCGCATCTTGGAGACTGAATTAAAATAGCATCTTTAACAATTGCAATTATTTTGTGGAAAAAATATTTTAAGTTTGTATCTCCTGGTACTACATAAAATTCCATCCATGAGAATATCAAAATTGCGTTTTTGGGACTAGTGCGAAGTCATCTCTGATTTGTTCCCATGCCAAATGCAGAAAGACAACGGAGATGATAGAATCAGCACCTTGCCCAGCGACATTCTGGTCAACATTCTTGACCTACTCGATGTCCGTGAAGCTGCGAGAACGAGCATCCTCTCCAGACGGTGGAGTCAGCTCTCTTGCAAGCTCCCCCGACTTGTCATAAATGCTCAGCTTGATGGTGTGTCTAGCTCCAACCTCTCTGATTGTGACTTGGTTAGGATCAATGCAGCTGCTTGTGAAGCGACAAAGAGCATACTGGCCCGCAGATATCCAAGCGAAGACACCATCCGCCTGCTGTCTATCACGTTCTACTTGAGAGGTGATGTCCCCATATCCATCGGACATGCTGTTGGCAGTGCCATGGCGACACACAAGATTGAGAAAGCCGAATTCACAGTTCTGACAGTGAAGGAACGCAAACTGTGCACTACTAATGATATGTTGAACTACGGGACACAGTTTGTCTCATTTTTTAATGAGTGTCTGAATGCATTTACTGGTTTGACGCGCCTCTACGTGGAGAATTTGAGGTTTGCTGAATCTGATTTCGTCTCCAACATTTTCCTCACTTGCAAGCAATTAAAATATTTAGGTTTTCTCAATTGCGACACAGAGAATCCTTTAACACTCCAGGTTGAACATTCACAACTCAGTGAGCTCAGTATGGTCAACTGCCGTTTTTACAAAGTCGAACTCAAGTGGCTCCCAAGACTTACCCGGGCAACGTTCACATATTGGATGGCATTAGAGGAACTGCCACTGTCACTTGGTCATGTCCCACTGCTGGAGTTTTTGAACCTCACAAATATTGGTCTTAGTTGGCATAAAATGGTCAGTTTAAGTACATTACTTTCTGAGGCACATATACAAGAACTGCGGCTGGGGTTTAAATGCGAAAAGGTAGGATTGCTTTGTACTGGCTTCACTTGTCTCTACTCATCCTAGTATGTGTTCCTTTTTTAAGATCAACATGTTTATTGTTGCAGATTTGGGTTCAACCAGAGTGTCTAAGTGAAAGGCTGGCATCTGCCTTCCACAGACTAAGGATTGTCAGTCTAGTTAGCATTCCTGAAGGGTCTGATCTCACGTGGACAATGTTCATTCTTGAAGCTGCTCCATCACTTGAAGAGTTCTACATGTTGGTATGTTCTTACCTAAATCCACTCGATCTTTTTTATGGGTTATTACGCTACTACTTGTTGGTATGTTTGCACCTAGAGCTTGTTGTATTCTTTTCTGTTTAAAGCAGTTGCTCTATTATTACCTTGCATGGTTGCACAGCACCTACGTTTTTTCACTTGGAGTAGAGATGTCCTATGAGAAACTAACCTGTTCCATTTCCTATGAGTGGAACGCAGGTAATTGATCATCCGTGTGAAATGATAAGGGATAAGAAAAGGAGGATGGAACTCTCGCTTAGCGAGAATAAGGGCGTAGAGTGGGAACCAACTAGATCAATCTTCAAGCACCGCCGTCTTACCAAGCTCATTGTCTTCTGCTTTGTGAATTACATGGTGTGTCATGTCAAGCGTGTGATGAAAGTAGCGGTAAATCTGAAGGATGTGTACCTGTATGATAGAGTGGCATGTACTAAGTGCCTACACACGACCGGTTTCAAGCCTGGTAGGCTTCCACAGGCAAAGAAGAAGTTGAATATGATGAAGAAGCTATTGGCCGAGGGCATCGAGTCAGCTCCCAGAATCCACTTGCTGACTCCTTCTCAAATGGACGCTGACCATGCTGCAAGGGCTCAAGACTACTTATGTGCCTGAAGATAGCTGAAGGCTTTTCAGGAAGTTCATGTAATAACAGTCTGTTGGAAGTAGCAATGAGAATTATTTAATCCTGTTGTACTCTAGCTAAATTTTAGGACCAGGTTTGTGGAGTTATATTGGATTATGATGCTTTGATGTGTTATTCTTTATTGTGTCGATGATCAGTTGATGCGGTCCTTTGAGATCTGTAAGCTGAACTATACATCAGCAAAAGGAATCTGAAGCATTAGCATATTCAGTGAAGGCTCGGGAGGCGAAATAATGTGGATTTATGTTTGTTTTGAATGTATTTAAATTAAGTTTTGTCATGGCTTAGACTAGTCACAATGGGGGTATCGTAGGTGGTATAATGCATGCCATGTTGGCAAAAAGATGAGGTGGCAGTGCAATTAATGATGAGATATATGGTGGTGATATCATAGGTAGATACAATAACATAACGGAATCCAAAATAAGATGAGTTTATACCGTAATAAATGTTGTACTAAATGATACTATAAATATGTTATTACCCATTGTGAGAGTAGTAACATAGACTAGTATCATACGCATGGTACTAGTGTATGATACTTCCCATTGTGACTAGTCTTATCGAGTACAACTAATTGCGGAGGGGTGGGGCGATCAACCAGTGCTCCACGTGTTACTTTTTTTTTTACTGTTTATGGAGAGGGGAAACGGAGAAAACATCGCGTCGAAGTCCTCTCGTTGGCCTCTTCCTGATTGGAAGAGAGGAGTTTTGAGTTAGAAAAAAAAGTTCCACACGTAAATTTCCCACGAAGAAACGCCCAAACCTAGATCCCTCCCTCCACATCAGCCGCCGGCGGATGGCCACACCGCCTGCACCATTGCCTTTCCTCCAACTCTTTCGGGCTCGGTGTTCTGGAGGCGCCTCCGTCTGTTCGGATGACAAGGACGAGGGGCGGCGCAGCCGCTAATGGTCTCGTGGGGGCGGGCGTCGTGGTTGGGGCGCCCACGAATACTGCGGCGGAGGAGGCAGCTTGTGCTGTGGCAGGACCGGCGGTGGAGAATCTTCAGTGGGAGTGGGATGAGGGAGGCCGCAACAAAGAGGCGTCTATGCTGGGAGGAGGAGGAGGAGGTTGTTGAGCCCACGTAGGGTTAGACCGCATACCTTTTAATGGGGGAGTGTGGCTGCGACATAAGAGCATCTCCACTCGCTCCCCCGGTAGGCGTCCGGTTTGGCGCCCGGATCGGCCCTTTGGGGACTCGTCCGGACGGCGCTGTGCCCACGGGGGCGCCCCTTTCCCACTCGGCGCCTCCAAGCAAAACCTCCAAAGCATTTTCCCCCAAATTTTCAATTGTGCAAATACAAAATATCTAAAGTCTTACATAATTATGTTTTTAGGCCATAATTTAAATGTTTGGCATTACAAAAACATACGAAATCGTCACGTGCTAGTGTCAATCGACGTTGACGACATCATTGGAGCCGAGGAATCCGGGGTCAGGGGTGTAGCCGTGGAAGTCGTCGGCGGCGGGCTCGGCGCCCTGGGTGTTACATGCTGGCTCGACGCCCTGGGTGTCGCTCGGCGTTTCGTTCCAGCCGCCGCATGGGGTCTCTTCGTGCCGCTCCGTGGGCGCCGAGGATGCCGCTGCGTTGGTTGCCGTGGGCGTCGTGAACGCCGGACCGAGGCCCATCTCGGCGTAGATTTGAGCACCCAGGCGGTCACACGCCGTCCTCGCCCGCGGATCAAGGTTGGACGTATCCGTGGTGAGAATCATGAAGTCCCCTTGCCTCTTCTTGGACGCCGCCTTGCCGGCATCGATCTCAGTCTTCTTGTCCGTTTCTTTGGAGAACTCCGCCCACTTGGCCTCGGTTGCGGCACGTCTCTCGGCCGAGTTCTCCGTGATATTCTCCATGACCTTGTCAATGGTGGCGTGCACTCGCTCTGAGCTCGCCGCGCCGCAGCCCCCGCCTTTGCTTTCTTGTTTTCCATTGGCCTTTCCGAGTTGAGCACCACCTCGTCAATTTGAGCATCGACGGGCTTTTGCTTTAGTCGGAGTCTATGCTTCTTCCATTTCTCATTGTTTTGCAACTTGTTGAAGCACAAAGTACTTGTCCCCGTTGATAGCCTTGTACAAGGTGGTAGCATCAATAATCTAGCAAAAAGAGAATTCAAGATTAGACAAAATGCATGAAAGTTGTCATAGCATAGGAGAAGATGATACACACAAACTTACTTGGTCTTATGCACTCTTTCCACTCTCTGGCCTCGCCGTGATGTTGTCAAAGGTTCCTTGAAACTTGTTCACCGACTTTTGGATTGCGGCCCATCTATGAGCTAGGGCATTTTGATTGCGATCCATGACGTACTCCACATATGAAATTTGGTACTTGCGCTCATCAAACTCCGAGAGGATCCGCTTCCAATATGAGTCGCTTGTTTGATTGGCTCCAGTGATCACGTCTTGGGTAATGGCACTCCACGAGTCAATCAAGCACTCATCCTCTTTGACGGTCCAAGCTATGCCATGACTTCCACCATTCTTCTTCTTTTTCTTCCCATCCTTGCCGACTTCTTCCAGATCGTCACAGGCGCCATCACCGTCTTGGTCATCGTCATCATAGGCGTCTTGCTCCTCGTCGACAACGGCGCTCCTGCCACCATCTTGTGTCTACACCAACAGCGAACAAACAATGGGTCGGCCGGTCGACGCAAATCAACGGAACATTGGTGTCGGGCCGTCGTGGGGCGTACCTGGGTGCCGAAGGAGGTATAGGAGCCGAAGTCGTAGCCGTCGGAGGGCGTCTGGTTGGCGAAAAGAGCTCGCGGACCAGCGTCAAACACGATGCGGGCCTCGTCCTAGAACGACACAGTGCGCCCGGACTGGGCCTGTCTGGACGCCGCGCCGACCCGGCGCATTCCCGGGGACACCTTGTATGCCTCCTTTAGGTCGAGGCCCGTCCCGGCACCGCTCGGTGCGCCGCCACCGAATATGGCGTTTGGGTCGAAGCCGCCATAGCCATACGCGTAGCCGGCATAGCCGTCGGGCTCGGTGAAGTTGGGGGAGAGGCTCGGGCTAGGACAGAGCCTCGACTGTGAACGCGGCGTCCACGCGGAACGACGACCCCGAAGCCGATGAGCTCGAGCCATCTCCCGGGCTGCCTCCGACGGCGCCGACCAGCAGGTCAAGGTTCGCCGCAGCGTTCCGGGCCTCCGTCTTCTCGCGCCGCAGCCGGCTTTCCTTCGTGGAGACGCTGTGCCGGTGTTGGTCGGCCGCCCACTCGGCGTCGGTCATGCCCTCTGGCTTCTCCTTCGGGGTGCATGGCTACAGCACGCGGCCCTTGACGTCGAGCATGCCGGCCTTCGCGTTCTTCGGCAGCCCTTTCGGAGGCATGGCACCGAAGGAGAGAGAGGCGGGAAGGGGTGGGAAAAGATGGGCGGCGGCAGGAAAGGAAATGGCAGCGCGTCGGGGTCCGAAAGGGTTTTTGGTGGGCGCTTGTGTCGCTGGCAGGGAGGCCCCGCGGCGCGGAACGACTCGTCCGGCGCCCCCACAAGAGCCCCTGGGAGACGGGGTTGGGCTGGATTTGCTGGACAGGAACAAGGGGGCGCCCAGACGGGAAGGCCCAATGGGGTGCGCGACTGGGCTCGCTCGGAGCCCGTCCGGACGGGAAGGCGCTTGGGGGCGGCCTTTTGGGAGCGCGAGTGGAGATGTTCTAAGGATGCAGCCGGCCGTGGCCCTCTCCCTCGTTGTTGTGTTTGTAGTGGCCTCCTTCACGAACATTATCGTCGCCTCTGCTGGTAATAACTGAGAAGGCAAACTCCTTGAATCCCATATCCACATTCCTTGTTGCCTACTGGTGTGCTTTATTTCAGCATTTACCCCTCTCTTTGCCCCAGATAAGGGGATGTTCTCGTTGTAGATGTTGAGATACAAAGACACCAAAAGCTTGATTAAACCACTGGATTCAAGGTTTTAGTTTTTTTCTTCTTTCCGTTTTGTTATGCATACGCCCACTGGTTGAAGCATCCATATAACCAGTTAAAGGCTTTCCTTTTTCTTTTGGCAGCACTTGCTATTAGTATGGCCATAATGTGCCATATGGTCGACGTTTATGTTGTCATTTATATACTATGTTTTCCCATCGGATAATTTGAAAATTCACAGGGGCTGGATTCCAGTCAATCAACATGCATAATTTAAAACTATGGTGACGTGGTTGATGGAAAATGAAGACATGAATATAGCACTCATCCATCCACATGCATGAATTTTATGTATTAATTTACTTTCAGTTATCTTATAGCGCTTGTGCTTGGTTTGATACTTTGATTGTATAATTTCTCCTAATATGTTTTTCGTTTCCTTTGTTTTCTTACTCTTTGTGGGTATTACTACATCCTAATTGTTTGTCGGATGTGTTGATAGGTGTGCAATTGAGATTTGTAGCGGCATCAAAATGGCGCCTTTTGAAGCACTTTATGGAAGAAACAGTAGATTGCCAATTTGCTGGTTTGAAGTTGGTGAAAACAAGGAATTTGCACTCAAGATTATTAAGGAGAAACATAATGGGATCGAGGTGATCAGAGATCGACTTAAGATTGCTCAGAGTAGACAGAAGAGTTATGCGGATAGGAACCGAAAATAGTGGGAACCTACCATAGGAGATATGGTATACTTGAGAGTAAGTCCAATTCGAGCAATCAGTAGGTCTGGATTTAAAGGAAAATTAAGTGCCAGATATGTTGGACCATTTAAAGTTCTCAGTAAAAAGGGAGCAACAACATTGGAAGTGCAATTTCCAGAATGATTATCTCAAGTTCACAATATAATTCATGTATCACAACCCAGAAGTTGTATCAAAACCCCACATGAACGTTTGGATTATCAAAACCTAGAATTGCAACCAGACCTATCATTCGAAGAGAAACCTAGGAATATTTTGCAAGAGAATTGGAAGAGATGTAGAAATCAAGCGATCAAATACTGTAAGAAAAAAATGGAAGAACCATCCAGAAAGAGAAGCTACATGGGAAAAAGAAGAAAATCTTCGAAACCACTATCCTGAGTTATTCATGTATCTCAAGATTGCAACTTTGGTACAAAGTTTTTGTTAAGGGAGATATGATGTAATACCTTGTATTTATAGGATAAGCGAGGGTGGATTAGGATTATGCATCTTCGCGTTCATGCATCTTTGCAAAATCAGGGTAAATTTTGCACTTTTGTGAAAGAATGAGTTACGAGGACAAGTTGAGTTGGAATCGATGATCTGGAAACAAGTCATCGACATATAGCAATACCATTTGAGTTACCCTCGAATCATATATTTTGGATTAGGGTTTTCGATAAAACCATCTGGAGGGAATTGGCGGGAGAACAAGTTTTTGAAACAAACATCATTCCTGATGAATGAGTAAGTCTCAGACATCTAATCTTAACTGTTTTCTAACTCTGGATTTGAAATTACAAAGTACATTTGAATTGAATCAATTGAAATTCAAATAAGTTAGCTAGATTTGAATTATGAAGTTGATCCATTTAAAAGAGATGACTAGTACATTGTTGATCAATGAAAGATCACTCTGGATCATTTTCTAAACTCCCATATTCAAATAAATTTCAGTAACAAATTGATATACAAATTATTACAAACAGAATTCAAACAAGGATTTGAATTGAACAATAAGCCAGAATAGAAATTTTGTATTACAAATTACATCACAAAGGAAACAATGCAATGTTTACAAATTTGAATCAAATTAATTATAGGAACCTATGCTAAACATATATATCTTCTATCTCAATGAAGATTCTTGGACCTCCAAAACAGAAAACAAAATAAAAAAATATTTGTTATGTTAAAATGTTTTCCCATATGAAAGGTGGGGAAATTTTTATGTTTTGGTTGCAATGGAGCCCTTGCTAAGATGAAATCTTAGCCAGATACTCAAGTCAGTGAGAAATCCAAACAAATGTGAAGCAACATCGGCAATTTCCCAACAATGTCCAAAGAGAATCATTCAAGCAAGCTAAAATTCAATGGACCAGGAGCATATGAACAAGGGATAGCAAGCCATTAAGCACCAAAGTGATATTCCAGCACACAAATCCACAAGAAACAATTGAAGAGTCCAACCACAAGCTCAACTGAGACCATCATCTAAAAAATGAGCATAATTCACAACTAGAGCCAACAGATACAAGCTAACTAGACCCCTACACTGCATTGCATCCATATATAAAAAAATAACACAAAGTGAAGTCTCTACTGGTATGAGGAACCAGCAGGACTAAAAATCCTAAGAAAACTTAGAGTTATAAGAAAAGACCATGATCAAGGCATCAAATGAGGCCAAGTGAAGCACATACTAAAAGAAACAAGAAGCCCGAGAAGTATTGGACCTATGATACTGAAGGGGTCGTTGCACAGAAAACAAAAAAATTCCTACGCGAGAGACACCCGAAAGGCCAAGATCTAATCTAGGAGACGAAGTGCAACGGGCAAAGAGAGGGTTAAGGAGAACACATACCCTCGAAGACACAAAGCGTTATGAGATCAAATCTCGTTGTTGGCGTAGTCGTACTCACACCGATCCCGAAAGCGAGAAGATGTGCACCGCAACCCGGCGGTGCCTCCGTGATCGGTCACACGTACGGTTGATGATGACCTCCGTTCCCTCGATCTAGCGGGGCGCGGAAGTAGAGGATCCCTCAGAACTCCAGCAGCACGACGGCGTGGTGGCGAAGAAGAATCCCACGGTCAGGGCTTCACCAAGCCGGAGACCATGGAATTGAGCAGCGGGTGGAGGAAAAAAGAAGTGGGCAAGTGTGTGGAGAATAGGAGCTCTCACCCTCCTTTTATAGGGGAGGGGGAGGCAGGACAAGACGGGGTGCGGCCAGCCATGGGGTGCCCCCACCTCTTCCCTCTTCATGTGAGTGGAAGCCCCACTCACACCCACTCATACTCCCTTTATTTTCCACTTAGAAAATCCAAAGGTTTTCTTTTAATAAATAAATAAAACATTTTTATTTCTTTATTTATATTTGTTAATTCCATTAACAAAAATTTGCATATAGCACCTCGAATTATTTGTTAATTCTATTAACAACCATTCGACGAAAAACCCCTTGAACAATTTCAATTTTCCCCGAAACAATTTTGGTGCGGCCCAAAACATTCTTCGATATTCCGTATCCTCTCAAATGCGTCATCGAACCTTAAGTGTGTCACCCTACGGTTCGTGAATAACATAGACATGATCAAGACTCCTCTCTGATCAATAATCAACAGCGGGATCTGGAGATCCGTGATGACTCCTACTTATTCAACGATGACTCTCATGATCGTGTGAACCAGCAATGCCGTGAACTATTCCCTTTGTCTCGCGATATTTTACTTGTCCGAGATTCGATCATTGGTATCAACCATACCTTGTTCAATCTCGTTACGGACAAGTACTCTTTTCTTGTTCCCATGATATAACATCCTTGTGATCATATCACGTGCTTGCAAGAGGTTTCAATGTGATATCACCGAGAGGGCCCAGAGTATATCTCTCCATCATTTGGATGGACAAATCCCACTCTTGATCCATGATCCTCAACTAATACTTTCCGAATACCTAACGACACCTTTATAGTCACCCTGTTACGGTGTGACGTTTGATGACATCAAAGCACCCTTCCGGTATCAGTGATTGACATGATCTCATGGTCTAAGGAATAAGTTACTTTGTATGTTTGATATAACAATGTAAACTTAATGACTTGATCGCATTGCTATATTCACTTTGGGTATATGTTCATCATATCATTCTTCTGATGACATGACCCCTTTATTAACAACATCCAATGTTCATGATCAGGAAACCTTGATCATCTATTAATCAACGAGCTAGTTAAAAGAGAGGCTTTACTAGGAACCATTGTTTGTTTATTAAGAACACATGTATCAACGTTTCCGGTTAATACAATTTTTGCATGAGAAATAAAAATTAATCATAAACAAGGAATAAGATAATAAACATTTTATTATTGCCTCTCGGGCATATTCCCTTCAGTCTCCCACTTGCACTAGAGTCAATAATCTAGTCTGTAAACACATAACACATATGGCGTTCTAGTGTTATTACCATGCTTCGCATGTGGTAAACATCATCAAAAAATCTTTACTGTTCAGGTCGTATTGTATTTGCATGTTCTCTGCGTCTACACGCATTATTCATTCTCTAATGAGATGGCTTTGTATATATATGGTCAATCGGCAAAACCTTAATTCCTCAGCTTAAACCGATGTCACTAACATTGTGAAAATGTAGCTTCATAGTGTTAGCATTCCTGGAAATTTACCAAGTTCAATAAAGAACTCATTGACACAAAATACGCTTATTATCAGTTGTCAACACAACGATATACTTTAGCCTTTTGTTGTAGTATCTGTCACAATATTTTTATTTTGAAACTCTTTCAAATCCAGCATGGAACTTTCTTCCAGCCTATTGTTCTACCCTTCATCACATATTTTAATTGAGATAAATTACTTGAATAAATGACAAGACTATTAGTGTAATATATTACAACTAACATTTTGTCATTACTACATAGGAAAACATATCCTTATCATTTCTAAAATGACACAAGGATCTCTCCCACTGTTGTCTAATCATCATATGAATTATCCTTCTATAACATTTTATAGCATAGGACTCATCTGGTTGTGTACACAGCATGGAAACATGACTTGGAAATCTCAATTTCAATGATGCTCATCATGTGTCAAAACACTTGAATCTTACTCAATTATTTTCCATATGACAAGAACTCCTTCTTGTCATTTTGATATTGACTTAATTCAATATTTCATCTATGTAATTTGGCTTCAATCATATTAGGCGGTTCAATCCATCTTTTATAGATATAGATGCCAAATATCTTCTAAGCCTTTCATCAATAAGAAAATATTAACCGTGTAATTTAAAATACATATTTTCCAATCAACCATATGTCATCTACATAAAGTATTGGAAATATGTCATAGCTCCCACTTAATTTCTTGTAACTCTACAATCATCTTTATCGTTCATGATGGAATCAAACTCTTTTGATAACTTCATTAAGGTAAAGATTTCAACTTCGTTATGCTCACTTCAACCATTGAAGTGTGCATACCTTTCTAGCAACCTTTTGAATTTTACAAAACTCTCAGGCTGTGTCAAGTACACATCCTCTATCAAACTTCCTCGAGAGGAGAGTTGGTTTTGTTATTCAACTGCCATATCATAATATGTAACTTTTGCTAGAACTATCCACAAAGACTAAAGCATCACTACGGAAGATCAAACTCTTATAGTAGTCAACTCTTTGAACTTCGTCGAAAACAACTTTTCGATAAGTATAACTTTTAAAGGATGTAAAAAGCCATGTCTTTGTTGCTATATAGATCCTTTTGCTATCGTTAGGCATCAAGCCTATCGAAAAGACTACCAAGTCACATACTTGATATTCATAGAAGGATACTATGGCGGATATAATGACTCATAGTCAATTTTACGAAGTCAGGGCCCATCATTTGCTTCCTTTATAAGGTCCAGGTCCTTTGTTGTCAAAACAACACTTTAATATTAAACCACAAGTTGGTCCAAGTACAAAGTTTTAGGACTTTTTTGGTTCGGTACGCAAACTCATCCGAAGTATCTACAACACATGTAGTGTCTTCTACTTTGTCAAAATAGAAAACCCCGGAACAACTTCTAGTGCTGCTCTACTCTTGACATGATAATGAAGATTCTCTAATCTCATTGAGTTTCTACTGTGCTCTCACTCACTTGTTTCGCAAGAACAACTTTCTCGAGAAATCAACCCTTTCTGACAAACAACATTTGTCTTTTGGTTCGGTGATAGGAGAAATACCCAATGGTTTATTTGGGATAACCTTATAAACATATATTTATCCTATTTTGGTTGTAAACATTTTACACATGCTATGCATACCAAAACTTAAGAAAATGACAATTCGGGTCACTACCCAAACCATATCTTATATGTTGTCAATTTCAACGGATCATGATGGTGCTCTTTTCAGTGTAAAAGCGGTTGTCCTTAATGTATAAACTACAAAATTATAATGGCAATTTTATTAATCTCACCATGTCCAACAAGGTTTGATTTTGTTTCTCGAACACTCCAAACTAATGTGGGGTCATTCGAGTAATATAAGTTGTAGAACAATTCTGCAACTTCTCAGATGTTTTGCTAAACTTGTAACTCAAACTTTATCCTTTATGATCCAATCATAAATACTTGATTATCTTGTTACATTGATTTTTTACTTCATATTAACAACCTTTTGAACCAATTCAAAATGTCAAACTCCGTTCTCTTTAAATAGATATACTCACATATCTACTCAAATCATCGACGAAATTTTATGAAGGAAAAATTAAACCACCATACATGACTACACATAATGGACTATATACATCAACATGTACAATCTCCATTAAATTAGTCTTCCATTCTACTTTGGCCTATGAACAGAATTCTTAGTCATCTTTTGGAAGAGGTCTCACAAGCGTCAATTTATTCAAAACAAAATGACTCTGGAAGTCCAGCAATATGGAGTTCCTTCATGTTTTACTTTCCGATATGAAATAAAATGGTGGTGTCACAATTTAAGTGAAATTCTTTTACGTCTTGCAACATTTAGCATTTAGTCTTGTAGATGTTTACTTTACCAACATGATTTATATTAACATATCCATCAATTATGGAATATGGTCATAGTTTGAACAATCTCATCTGTTCTCACAAAACACTAGAACAAAATAACAACTTATTAAGTTCTTAAAATAAATCTTGAATGTTTGGTTTGATACGACAATGAACACAATAACACTTTATTACTGTTCTTGTCATAATCGATTCCACATCTATTACTAGTTTCTTTTAGGACCTTGTATTTCTTGCATTGCGTTGTTTTGTATGAAAACTCATACCAACCAATGTGGTAGCAAAATACCCAAAAAAATACTTTGTTAACTAGTAATACATCTATAACTTGTATATCAAGCATATACTCCTAAGCTAGAATTTTCCAGTTATCTTCTTTTTCTGCCATATACCTTTTTGTAATTCTATTTTCAATATTACCTTTCCTTTATAGAAGAATCATTCAACATCAAACAATACTAGTCGTACTAGCTCATTTTCTTTGGCGTGTTAGTCATATACTATCACCCATTGAGTCATACTTTGAGTTTGATTGTTCTACTAATATCACCATATTAATAGTATTCTTCTAGATTCCACTCTTAGAAATATCCAAGCAACGTAAACGATTTTTACCCATACTTTTAATCCATCCCATCATAACAATTTTATGATTAAACTACTATAGCTCGAAGGAAGGAATTTAGAGGATAATGTTTAGCGCCCAATTTCTTTGAATATTCAAACGCCTAGCGTCTTCAATCATTGCATATATTCAAATAATATAAGCATACATTGTCACGCTAAATTATACTCAGTCATGTTGCTACAAATAAGTTTCTAGATATCAATATATCTTTCACTTGATTATTTCTAAAAACAACTCTTTTCAGTTCCTATATCACCTTGATCAACAAAACATTCTTTTGAAGATAAAGTAATATGGAAGCAACCATGACTCTGGATTCTAAGTAGGAATTAGTTACTCTCTAGATCAATCAATCATTAATCATATGGAGTTAGGTAGGAAATACCAAATATCTACAATAGGACTCAATTTTAAATTTCACTAATACGGTACTAATCTTAAATGATTTTTACCAGATCATAACAGTTATATCTCAATTAACAATCTAAGTGTAAGGTAGTTATGTGGATGCCAATGAATACTACAATTTGTGCAAATTCACTTTGATTGGTTGTTCATGATAAATAAGTTCAAGTTCATTAAAAAATTATACCATGAACTCCCACTCAAAAACAACATCCCTCTTACTCGTCTTTAGTGATTACACGAACCAAATTCACTACACCAAAACCGATCAACACGTGAGATGATGTAGCTTCAAAGGCGAACATCGACATGTTCATCATATCATTCATATGACTCATGCTTTACCTTTCGGTTACGTGTTCCGAGGCCATGTCTGTACATGCTAGGCTCGCCAAGTAGAACCGTAGTATTGCGTGTGTTTCAAGGCCATGTCTGTAAATGCTAGGCTTGAAAACACCCGTTGTATGCGAACGTTGAGTCTGTCACACCCGATCATCACGTGGTGTCTCGAAACGATGAACTTTCTTAACGGTGCATACTTAAGGAAGAACACATTATTATCTTGATATTAAGTGAGAAGGATCATCTTAAAATGCTACCGTCGCTATCTAAGAAAAACAAGATGCATAAAAAGGATTAACATCACATGTAAGGATAACATGATATGATATGGTCCTTCTTGCACTTGATCTCCATCATGTGCATCATGGTATGATCTCCATCATTCCACCGGCGTGGTACCAAGTTCCATGGCACCCAAATCTTGATTGTTCATCAATAATAAGACAACCATATGGATACCTTCCGGTATATCAATAATTTACAAAAGAGATCATCTCATAATCAAATTTGTAACATTGACCATATCATATCACAGGCCCAGCAAAAACTAGTTAGACACTTCTAATTTATTTTTGCATATTTTACGTGGCTTAGGGCTTTCGAGGATAGAACTGTTCATACCTATGAACATCAACCACAACGTTGATAAATACATTTTTAACAACCCTTCGTAGATTAGATCTTAACTATAGTAGGAGAAACGGACACCCCCTTAGCCACAAGTGAGACAATTCTCGCGTACATAGTACACGTAAACTTAGTCTGGGGCAGCTTCATCCTACTGTTCCACTAAGATCATAAAATACTCAAAGAGGCAATAACATGATCATCAACACCCACATACACCTATATGTTCTACTCGTACAAAACATCTACGCATAGATCCGGCTCTAATACCACTGAAGGGTCGTTGCATAGAAAACAAAAATTTTCCTACGAGAGAGACACCCGAAAGGCCAAGATCTAATCTAGGAGACGAAGTGCAACGGGCAAAGAGAGGATTAAGGAGAACACATACCCTCGATGACACAAAGCATTACGAGATCAAATATCGTTGTTGGCGTAGTCGTACTCACACCGATCCCGAAAGCGAGAAGATGTGCACCGCAACCCGGCGGTGCCTCCGTGATCGTTCACACGTCCGGTTGATGACGACCTCCGTTCCCTCGATCCAGCGGGGCATGGAAGTAGAGGATCCCTCGTAACTCCAGCAACACGACGGCGTGGTGGTGAAGAAGAATCCCACGGTCAGGGCTTCGCCAAGCCGGAGACCATGGAATTGAGCAGCGGGTGGAGGAAAAAAGAAGTGGGCAAGTGTGTGGAGAAGAGGAGCTCTCACCCTCTTTTTATAGGGGAGGGGGAGGCAGGCCAAGAGGGGGGTGCGGCCAGCCATGGGGTGCCCCCACCTCTTCCCTCTTCATGGGAGTGGAAGCCCCACTCACACCCACTCATACTCCCTTAATTTTCCACTTAGAAAATCCAAAGGGTTTCCTTCAATAAATAAATAAAACATTTTTATTTCTTTATTTATATTTGTTAATTCCATTAACAAACATTTGCATATAGCATCTCGAATAATTTGTTAATTCTATTAACAACCATTCGACGAAAAACCCCTTGAACTATTTCAATTTCCCCGAAACAATTTTGGTGCTGCCCAAAACATTCTTCGATATTCCGTATCCTCTCAAATGCGTCATTAAACCTTAAGTGTGTCACCCTACGGTTCGCGAATAAGATAGACATGATAAAGAATCCTCTCCGATCAATAATCAACAGCGGGATCTGGAGATTCGTGATGATTCCTATATATTCAACGATGACTCTCGTGATCGTGTGAACCAACAATGTCGTGAACTATTCCCTTTGTCTCGCGATATTTTACTTGTCCGATATTCGATCATTGGTATCAATCATACCTTGTTCAATCTCGTTACCGACAAGTACTCTTTTCTCGTTCCCGTGATATAACATCCTTGTGATCATATCACGTGCTTGCAAGCGTCTTCGATGTGATATCACCGAGAGGGCCCAGAGTATATCTCTCCGTCATTTGGATGGACAAATCCCACTCTTGATCCATGATCCTCAATTAATACTTTCCTAATACCTACCGGCACCTTTATAGTCACCCTGTTACAGTGTGACGTTTGATGACATCAAAGCACCCTTCCGCTATCAGTGATTGACATGATCTCATGGTCTAAGGAATAAGTTACTTCGTATGTTTGATATAACAATGTAAACTTAATAACTTGATCGCATTGCTATATTCACTTTGGGTATATGTTCATCATATCATTCTTCTGATGACATGACCCCGTTATTAACAACATCCAATGTTCATGATCAGGAAACCTTGATCATCTATTAATCAACAGGCTAGTTAAAAGAGAGGCTTTACTAGGAACCATTGTTTGTTTATTAAGCATACATGTATCAACGTTTCCGGTTAATACAATTCTAGCATGAGAAATAAACATTAATCATAAATAAGGAATAAGATAATAACCATTTTATTATTGCCTCTCAGGCATATTCCCTTCAGATACCATCTAGCCCATGCATAATTGGACCGGGGGAGTAATCTCAAGCCCAACCGAGTTAGTTCCAATCTAAGAAACCTAAATATCTCACAACAACATCTATTTTACAAGCATAGTCGCATAGGGTTGAAACTTGAACCCTAGACCCCACCTGCAAAGAGCACAATCACCAATTGCATGTTTTGAGGTGTCAACACCTCAGACCGCCCCGAAGTAGTATAAATTTAACAGCTAGCTGCATCAGCAAGCACACACACATTGTTCTTGTCCAAGAATAATTCACATGGCCACAAGTACATTTGCAGCTAGGAGAATACACACTAGGATACTGAAGCAGCTAAGAAGAGCAGGAAAAATCACAAGAAGCAGGTTGTTCATCATCGTGAAGCTAGATAACCTCTACACCTACACTAAGTTATTATTAGCCTCTCAGAGAGAGATCGCATCACAACACAAGGATCTATACACTGCTAACTGTGCTTAGCGTGTATCCATGATCTGTATCACATCACATGGCACTTGGGGGGCAGGGTAGGTGTGTATGTATCTGTTCTTATACAGTAAATCATACCAAAGTAATAAATATCATTCGAGACATTAAACCTGCAAAGATACAACTTTATAGTAAGGGAGAAGCACAAGAAAGCATTAAGAAGTGGTTTGGTATCACTGTGCACACTCACAAAGGCATCACAATTTTCCAAATCCATCACCTAATGCACAAGTGCATTTTTCACATCACGGGCTAACACATGCACAAGACAAACCTAAAATGAACTGAAGAAAGCAAAAGCAGTGCTTTCAATAGACCAAGGAAGATTTTCCCGAGAGTTCATCCTAGGGGATGCTCTAATCAGTTGTGACTGTGACGAACGAGTACTAAACTCATTCGAGTTGACCAGGAACTGCACTGGGAGTTTTATCACAGTCCTAGGACATATGCCCTAGCGATCCATCAAGCTCATTGAAATAAGCCTACCAAGATTAACCAAAAATTAAACCTAAATCGCTAAATCGAGCTACGGTGTAGCTAGTGCAGATCATAAGAAAAGATCAACAACATGGGGGATTTAGAGCACAGAAAGGGAGAAGGAGAGAGATGCAGCACTTACAGGATTGACGAAGCAACAGAGCCCAGAGGAATCACAGAGACACATCACCCGTGCCGAAGCCAGGAGCAGCAGCAGCATCGACGGCCACCCGTGCCCATGGCGGCACGAGTAGACGCCACACCAACTCACACTAGCCAAGCACATAGATGGCCCGGGGAAGCTCGAGGAAGCGCCACCACCACAACAGCAATGTCGGCGAGCCGCACCATCCGGAACACTAACTAGGGATTTGGTTGCACAAGGCGAACAAAGGCGAGGGAACATAGATCGAGTGGGAGGACCGGAGAGACAAGTTGAGGGGAGTATTTTTTTTCCCCAAACAGCAACGACCGAGACGGCTACATATGGCCAAAACAAAGCGGCGGAGGTGACACGACCACGGTCGTCTGCTCGGTCGCGCGAGAGAATGGAGAGGAGCATGGGGAGAGAGAATGCGCGGGTGAGCATGTGACTGGGTCGGGTTCGACCCGGTGCACATGTGAGGGGAAACCCGAGTGGGTTGGGTTCGACCCACTAGTTTGAACCGACCAGGGGCAATACGCTAAATTGATTATTCTCCGAAGAATTAAATCTAAATAAAATCAAATAAATACAAAAACATCAAAATAAATTCAAATACCCCTATTCCACAAACTTAAAATTCAAATAAAAATAAGTTTAAATATCTATATTTCTTCTAGTTTTGAAAATTATTTTTTAATAGATTTTTTTGATGATTTTACCACATGGTAAAAATTTGAGTGATTATTATTTAAAAATAAAGGATTTGTAAATGACCAAATTCTTAATTGAAATAATACTTTAAAAAATGGAATAAATCCTTAGAATTAAGGATTTGAGTTTAAAAAAAATCAAAATTAGAATTTATAAGATTACCTTGAGAAATGTTCTCAAAGGGAAATATTTGGAAAAATTCTTGAATAAAAAAATCAACGTGATTGTTGTTTTAAGGAAAATAATATGATCCAATATTTTTCTAAATTTAATCAAAATGATTGTTTGATTCAAACTCATATTTTCCTAAAGATGGAAAATTAATTCAAGTTTTGAATAAAACTTATAGAAATACCCAAATAAATTCAAATTATTATTAAAACCATAAAATCTTTAAACCGGGATTTTCCAATAAACACCAAAGTAATTTCACGATATGCATAATAGCGTGAAATTTGGATCTTTCAGCACTCGCTTAAAAGACAATGATGCTTTTTGCAGAACACGAGGGTCACGATTCACCGGTACCTTTAGACTGCACTACTTGTGAGTCTCGAGGCAAGTTCAATCTTGCTCATGTCCAATTAAAGTACTTTTATCAAATTGCTTGCAAAGTACTATACATTATTACCTGCATTCAGATAAATTGATACTTTCGAATGATGTGAATTGCTATATACTATGTTGGCTGGCGATGGAACCACAGAATAATTGATGTGGTGGAGGTTCCATCGTACGAGAAGTATAATTCACAAATGCCGCCAATGTTCTTCGTGCCATATAGACAGTGTCAGCCAACATACTTACTATGGATGAGAAAGTCAGAGGTACTTTCCACGTGTGTATATCCTCGACAAACTGACCCCGTTGGGACCGGCGTGTTCCGGCCAACAACAAGTAAGCTCATATAATTTACCACCTAAACGTTGGGTGGGGGTCAGGAGCTTAGGAGTGGTGGCATGCTATTGGTTGTCGTATGGGCCCCGTCACATTGGGAGGATATGCGGAGAGCAGGGAAGTATTCGACATGACTTGTTGGCTCTAACAAGGCTAAGGCACACATGGTATGCGGAGAGAGCAAGAAGGCTGAGACTGTCGTTGGGTTAAGTGGCACACCTCTGTAGAGGAAAAACAACAAATTATGGCAGCTACATCCTTGTCCTAGAGGGGGCTACCATCACGGCCGAAAGGAATCCCATGAGATTCTGACGCCTGGCGGGACTGACGGACATAGTTTTCCAGAAGTAAAACTTGACATTTGAAGAAACGTTTTACAAAACCTACATTACACCAAAGACCTACGGTCTTGGGTGGTAGCTAGATAATCATACACTATATCACTGTTACTTATAGGAACTTGATGAGTAACGCCCGTTACTTATTCCTTCCCATTTGAACCCCATGCTTAGACTTTGAAGACATACCGGAGGATTACGATGGAGTCTACCGGTATGATGAGATCTACTAAGAGGAGCCAGACCTGTCAGGTGCCATCGAAGGTGTCTACTACCTGATAGCCTATGGAGATGAAAACCTACAGGAGGAGGATTAGACCTAGTAGCCAGATATAGAACCGAACCGAGCAATGCTATACTCTTACTATTTAGGTTGCTGAGCTCCAATGGTTCTAAGTTTACTTTTATATTTGTGCACTAGGTTGACACACGTCAACACCGCACTACTCGAACTTCCTCCCTTATACGAGGATGACGTTGAACTCTTTATTCACTTTTGACTTGTAATATTAAGAAGTGTGTAATATATATATGGACCGCTATGTTTCTGTTGTACTACTCCGAGGGATGTAATATTTACAAATAATTCATTCCGTGAGTGTAATGTTGATGGCTAGGTTGAGACTCCAAGTGCAGAGTGTGTAGCTAGTGGCAAGTCTTCTTCCCCACGAGGGTGACTCGAGGGTTTATATCGAACTCTTGGGGAGCCAGTATTTCAGCAGTTGTCTTCCAAGCTTCCTCCAGGATCCTGCAAACAAGTAGAGAATTTTGTGCCCTCAACCTCACCAAGTGGTTGTCAAGCACAAGGTGCGAGACTTCTAAATTGCAATGCAAAACTGAAAGTAAATGTGCAATAATTAAATCTACTACTAAATGCAAATAAGAAAATAAATATGCAATGGATTGTTTTTGTATTTTTGTGATGCAAGTGGTGATGGAGACAATGTAAATTCGAATTGGAGATGCAAGTAAAGTAAAGTGCAAGTAAAGTAAATTGCAGCAAAGTAACTAGAGTGTTTTCTTATATTTAAAATAGGACCGGGGTTCATGGTTTCACACTTCCATTCTCTCAAATAAAGTAGTAGACGGTGGACATAAATAATTACATGTGAGATTACAATAACATGTTTAACATTGAGTACTTTCATATGGGCATCACGTCCTAGCATAGAGATCTCTACGGTCATATTGATCCCTCTTATACTCCACCAAGATGCAAAATAAATCATAACACCTCGATAATTAAGGAAAAACCAGAGTATAGCTTTAAGCAATGTGACATGAAGTTGAAGTAAGAACTTGCTAGATCTAGTCATGGAGATTGATTAGTGTCACTTCAAATCCCCAGTAACAAGGTACTCCTTTTTATCCCTAGTGAGGTAACTAAGAAAGGTTTAACAAAACCTAAGTGGATCGCTGAACTTCTGTCACTTTCACAGCACTAGCCACCCCCCGTTACTCCAACTAATGCACCCATCACCCCACACACGCTCTCAAGAACTAGATTGATCAAAGCTAGCAAATAAGAACGGGGTACATAAGATACATCTACTCAAATAACTCAAGAGAAACAATTGCAATCTCAGATTCAATAACTCATAGAAAA
Source organism: Alopecurus myosuroides (assembly GCA_028641055.1). Lineage (NCBI taxonomy): Eukaryota > Viridiplantae > Streptophyta > Magnoliopsida > Poales > Poaceae > Alopecurus > Alopecurus myosuroides. Next base: position 99,503,324 of record CM054060.1, read on the forward strand.
GATCCACCACATAGGAATTACAACGGTGCCCGTAATCATGTGAGGCAGCTCATATGGATCTAATTAGTGAAGCACATAGAGAGAGAGATACAAGTGCTACTTCCACAAACCCATAGCCCTGGGGTGGACTGCTCCCTCTTCATGGAGATGTCGATGGAGATGACGTTGGAGGGGTAGGAGATCACACCGGCGGCGCCCCGCCGGAGTTTTCCCCCTCCAATCTGGAACTTCTGGTCTCTGTTTCGGTGTTTCAGCGGCGCTCTTCTCCGTAAGGGTACGGGGGACCCTTTTTGATGGAGGGATAATAACCCGGTAGGCCAACTCCAAGGCGTAATCCGGCCTGAAGGACTCTGTGCAGGATCCGGCTAAGGATAAAGAAACTTCCGGAAGGCCCAAGTTTGTAGGCCTAGTAACCCGGATTGTGGGTTACGGTAAAGGAAGGTTAGGGTTTGTATGCCGTGTCCGGGTAGGATCCAGGGTGTGTCTTGGAGGACAAGCCGGGGGGGGGGGGTGCGGGTGCTTTATAAACCGACCCCTAGGTCTAGTTGAGAAATCTAAGAGCCTTAGTAGTACCGCCTGATATCGAGCATCCAGGGTATACAAGAGATCGAGTTAATATATTGAGATCGGAGACTCGGCGACTTGATTGTCGGCTACCAGATCGAGTTCCACCATGTTTTCCTCTGAGCTAAACCCTCTCCCAAACTCCTGTGTCGTCTTGCCCCAAGATCAGTTACCCCCGGTAACGTCTGCCGTGATAATCCCACGACAGTTGGCGCCCACCGTGGGGCCTGCGTCCAAAGGTGTTTACATCACGGGAGAAGCTCGGAAGAACATGAAGAATCTTGTCATCGGCGAGATCTACATCGACCACAAAGGAGAAAAGATGGTGGACGATTCCGGCTGGGGGCCAGAGTCGGATCACCTCGAGTCCTGATCTACTGTGACGGTCGGCCAGATCAACATCTTCATCGGTAAGGTACGTACGCCTGATTTAAAGGGACAATATCATGTGCATACTACAGGAACTTCTAGCAGGGACAAAGAGACATTAAAGCAAGCGGTAAACTCGGTTTCCTCGGCCGTACCGGGATACCTGAGGTGGGCGGAACAAGAGGTAACATGGAGCAGAAGAGATCACCCGGAAAGAATAGAGCACCCAGGAGTCTTGGCATTGGTGGTTGCGCCACAGGTCAATGGTTATGAGCTGAAAAGGGTCCTGATGGACGGTGGAAGCAGCATTAACATCCTGTATTGGGAAACCTTCTTACGCATGAGCCTCAAAGAGTCCCAGCTACAGAAAAGTTCGACAGTCTTTCACGGGATCGTGCCGGGTCACGCGGCGAGCCCCGAGGGAAAGATCACCTTGGAGGTTGCTTTCGGAGAATCGACGGATAATTATCGAGTTGAGTGGCTCACGTTCGAGGTGGTCAAATTGCGCAGTCCTTATCACGCGCTGTTCGGAAGACCGACTTATGCTAAATTCATGGCTAGGCCGTGTTATGTGTATTTGCAGCTAAAGATTCTGGGTCCTAAACGGACCATCACCGTACATGGGAACCGGGATATAGCGGCCGAGTGCGACGAAGGAGATTCAGTAATGGCCGAGCAAGCGTGCAGAAAAGAAGAACTCGAGTATTACCGGTCTCAAGTGAATCCGGATGATAGAACAGCTTTGAAAAGGCCGAATACTGAGGACGAGAGAGCGAAATTCAAGGCAGCACAAGACACCAAGAAGATAGATTTTGTTGAAGGTGATTCCACTAAGCAATTTACTATAGGGTCTAACTTGGAAAGAGAGCAGGAGAAGGCACTTGTGGAGTTTATTCGTTCAAATGCGGACGTGTTCGCCTGGACACCTAGCGACATGCCGGGCATCCCTACAGAATTGGTGGAGCACAGTTTGCACGTGGATCCCAGGTCCAGGCCTGTGAAGCAGGGCTTGAGGAAGATGAACGAGGAAAGAAGGAAAGCCATAGGTGAAGAAATTGCTCGGCTACTGACAGCCGACTTTATCATGGAAGTGTTTCACCCGGATTGGTTAGCAAATCCGGTTCTAGTAATGAAAAAGACTAACGAGTGGAGGATGTGCATCGATTTCACGAGTCTCAACAAGCATTGCCCAAAGGACCCGTTCGCGCTACCAAGGATAGACCAGATCGTAGACGCAGTAGCCGGGAGTGACTTGCTATGCTTCCTGGACGCATACTCCGGGTATCACCAAATTAAGCTTAAGAGGGAGGATTGGGAGAAAACATCATTTATAACCCCTTTCGGGGCCTTCTGTTATAAAACCATGACGTTTGGATTGAAGAACGCTGGCGCAACTTACCAACGGTGTATTCAAAAGTGCTTCGAGGACCAAATTGGACGCAACGTCCATGCCTATGTGGATGATGTGGTTATCAAGACCAGGAAGGCGGAGAAATTTATCAATGATCTAAAGGAGACGTTCAAAAACTTGAGGAGGTATCAGATGAAGTTTAACCCGACAAAGTGCGTGTTCGGAGTTCCAGCCGGAAAATTACTCGGCTTTATCGTTTCCGAGAGAGGAATTGAGGCAAACCCGGACAAAATCAAGGCCATCCAGAGTCTGAAAAAGCCGGAAAATTTGAAGCATGTTCAAAAGCTCACGGGCTGCGTAGCAGCCTTGAGCCGATTCATATCCAGGCTCGGAGAAAAAGCAATACCCTTGTACCGGCTCTTGAGGAAATCAGATAAATTCGTATGGGATCAAGAGGCGGATGAGGCGTTTGAGGCACTAAAGAAACAGTTATCTGAAGCACCAGTACTAGCGGCCCCGGGTCCTAAAGAACCTATGTTGCTATACGTAGCAGCTGGCCCCCGAGCCGTCAGTACAGTAGTTGTTGTGGAGCGCAAAGAGGATGGGAAGGGTTACCCGGTCCAGAGACCGGTTTATTACGTCAGCGAGGTATTATCAGAAGCAAAGCAGCGCTATCTGCATTGGCAAAAGTTGGTGTTCGGGGTCTTTATGGCTAGCCGGAAACTGAAGCCGTATTTCCAAGAACACCCCATAACAGTGGTTAGTTCAATACCAATGTCGGATATCATCAGAAACTCGGACGCGACAGGAAGAATAGCCAAATGGGCGATAGAGATGGGGGATTATCACATTAACTACGAACCCAGGTCAGCAATCAAGTCTCAGGCTTTAATTGATTTCGTTAACGACTGGACACATACAGGCATGACTACAACGGTTCCAAACTCCGAGTCATGGATCATGCACTTCGATGGATCTAAGCAATACGAGGGATCAGGAGCTGGAGTGGTGCTAACGTCACCCAAAGGAGATAAATTAAGTTACGTACTACAAATTCACTTTGACTGTTCCAACAACGTGGCCGAGTATGAGGCCCTATTGCATGGCTTAAAGGCAGCCAAGGAGATGAACATCAAGAGGATACGATGCTTCGGAGATTCGGACCTTGTGGTACAGCAGGTGTCAGGAACTTGGGACAGAAAGGACGCAACTATGGCAGCATACCGCAGGGAAGTTGATAGGGTTGCAGGATGTTTTTCCGGGTATGAGGTGGAGCATATAGACAGAAGAAAGAATGAGGCAGCCGACGCACTCGCCAGACTCGGCTCGCGCAGAGAGCCGGTTCCACCTAACGTTTTCCTGGACGAATTATGGCGACCATCAGTTAAAACCGAGTCAGAGGAGGAATTGGCAAATCAAGACCCGGATTCAGGACTTGTGGCCACTGTACGTACTATTCCCGAGTGGACAGAACCGTTTTTGGCCTACCTATCACGAGGCGAGTTACCACAGCAGGAGGTATTAGCAAGGCAAATTTTGAGGCGAGCAAAGGGATATTCTATCATCAATGGGGAATTATACAAGAGAAGCGCAGCATGAGTCTTTTTGCGCTGCGTAGCACCAGAAGAAGGCCGACAGATTCTCAAGGAAATCCATGAAGGGGACTGTGGACATCATGCATCCACAAGATCTCTTGTGGCTAAAGCTTATCGACACGGATTTTTCTGGCTCACGGCTCTAGCAGATGCGGAACGATTGGTAGCAAGGTGTGACGGATGTCAAAGGTACGCTCGCCAAACCCATGTGCCGGCTATGGAGTTACGGACCATCCCGTTAACTTGGCCGTTCGCTGTCTGGGGTATGGACATGGTTGGCCCCTTTCATATGTCACCATGCAAGAAGACACATCTTTTGGTGGCTATTGATAAGTTTACCAAGTGGGTTGAGGTTATGCCAGTTACTAATTGCGAAGCAGCTACAGCAGTCAAGTTCCTGAAAAGGATTATCTACCGGTTCGGGTATCCCCACAGCATAATTACCGACAATGGAACCAACATGTCCCTTGGTGAGATGGAGAAGTTCTGTGGCAACAATGGAATCCGGCTTGATGTTGCATCAGTGGCTCATCCGCAGGCCAATGGACAAGTGGAGAGGGCAAACCAAGAATTGCTTCGCGGATTAAAACCACGATTACGAGTCCCCTGTATCAGGGCAGCTGGTGCATGGGTCGAAGAACTTCCTTCTGTGGTTTGGGTATCAACACTACACCTAACAGATCCACTCAGATGACACCCTTCTTCATGGTCTATGGTGCGGAGGCAGTGTTACCGAGTGACATTATTCACGATTCACCACGAGTATCAGCTTACGTCGAGGTGGGGAACGAAAAGACCCGGCAGGACGCCGTGGATATGTTAGAAGAGCAAAGAGAACAAGCCCTGGAAAGATCAGCCATATATCAGCAAGATCTACGGAGGTATCATAGCCGGCACGTGAAAACCCGGGTATTCCAGGAAGGAGACTTGGTTCTGCGCCTGGTACAGTCAAACGAAGGAAAACACAAATTATCACCGCCATGGGAAGGACCATTTATCATAAGCCGGAATCTGCATAATGGATCATATTACTTGGTAGATGCAAGGGAAGAGTCGGCTACAGTTAACGACACCGCACATACCACTTCATCTATGCAAGAAAGAGACAGACCATGGAACGTGGCTCAGCTACGTCCATATTATACTTAATAAAGACTACATTGGCAAGTGGAATTGCACGATGTAACAGCCAGCAGGTTTCAGACGTACTCTTTTCCTATCCAGGGTACCCTTGGGGACTGGATGGGTTTTTAATGAGGCGGCTTGCTGACCCAATATTCTCATATCAAGAAAAGAAGTGGTTATTCTCATCTCAGTACGTTGCATGTGTATAGGTCTTGGGGGCTGATTGCTTGAATAGCACAGTTACAAACTCAATGACCCGGCCTTGATGCCTATGAGTTATAAGGGCCGATTACTCGCAAACGAGTACGGCTGCAATCTTATAACCGGACAAAGGAGCCAAACTTTCTTGACTTTTCTTACTTAAGCTCGATGTGACTCGCAATAAAAGTGGCATGATTTGCTCGCTTACGATTACAATCAGCCATGAAGCCCAATGGGACTTGCCTGACCCTGTTTTCGTATAGATGTAACAACATGATATCCACGCGAAAGCTGGCTTATAGTACAAGATTGTCAAAAGGGTCATCTAAACCACAAGTTATGCAGAGTATAAGGCTAAAAGCTGGAAACTCAACGTTTATCAAGCATAACTTCACTACCTATGTGAAACGGCTCCGGGTTTGAGCTTAGCAAACAACAAAACTCGTTCTCTTCGAAAAAACCACATATCCCAGACTCGGAAATTCGGGTCTTGGCGATTGGGGATTTTGGAAAGGAAAAAGTAGTTTAGTTGCTAAGGCTCAAAAACACCCTAACATCCGAGTCTTGGGGACTTGGGGGCTTAGAAGCAAGTCCGCTCGTCAAACACCCATGAAACTTGGAAACCGAGTCTCACAAAAGGAATCATAAAGAAAGCCGGATATCAAGAACAAGTTGACTCAAAAGTGGATAAATTTAAACGATCAGAAGAAGCACAAAGTGTATCAAGAACTTAGAGTGCATTACAAACTCCGGTAAATAGTATCAAAGGTGCACAGGCGCACCATCCAAAAATAATTGTTTAAACGGCACATCGGCCGACTAACGCATGAGAAGTGGCATTAAGGAGCAGGTATCACTCGGCATTCTAAACCGCGGTGTCCATCTTCGCCTTACCCTTGCCATCACTTGGGGTAGCAGCAGCACCCGGATCAGCAGTGCCGGCTCTCGCAGGAGGAGGAACGACTGTGTGGAGGTAGCGGGTGCAGAATCGGCTTCAGCCTTCTTTTTGGCAGCCTCCTCCCTCAACTTAGCAGCTTCCTCCTTCCATCGGGCAAGCATGTCATACGGCTCGGGAAGATCCGATTTGACAACTTCACCAGCAGCATCATATGCAGGAACGAGGGAATCAACATCTAAACCGTCAGCAATCACGCTGGCCGGGTAACGGACCTCTTTCTGGACGGCTTGGAAATCCTTCACGGAGAACTTGGACCCATCAAGCTTGAATTCCGGGAAACCGCCCATAAGCTTAGCCAGCTCGAGCTTAGGGAAATAAGCCTTGGCAAGTGCAAGCCCCCGGGTTACTCCAACCCGGCAGGACGAGCGTTTCCAGTGCCAAATCCATTCGGGGATAGTGGAGCAAGCGTCTAGCATTCTCTTCAGGTCGCAATGCCCTGTACCCGGCCACCGTATTTCTTGAAGGATCCATTTGGTTCCGGCGCATAGCTGCCGGATAACGCTCTTGATAGTTTTCAGCCTGGCAATGTCATCCTCGTCTGGCATCACTTCATCCGGACCTGCAGAAATGGAAACATAAGTCAGGAAATTCCGGCTATTTATCAAAAGGCTAACCCGGATGAAGAAACGTACCAAGCAAAGCACGATATGTGTCAGCAATTTGAACAGAAAGGCTCGTTAGATCATCTTCTGCTGTGTGAGCCCTCTTCCTATACTTCTTCATTATCGTCCGGTTCCTCCTGGCCTCAGCCTCGGTCGCCTCACGCAGAGCCACCTCCTTTTCAATGAGCTTGGTGGCCTTTGCCAGTTTCTCCTCAGATTGAGTCACGAAGGACTGCATGGATGCAAGGAAGGATTAGCCGGGTAAAGGGGAAAGTTATCAGTCGTTTATATCGTAAAAGTTCCAAGCAAATTGTGAATTAATTCACTTGGAACTTGGGGACTGGATAAGGACACAAGCAATATTAGTCGGGTTTACCTCATGTTTGGCTACTAAAGCATCCAAGATGTTTTCTTCATTAGCCCTCAAAGCACGCAGGGTTTCGAGCATCTGGGCAAATGTCAGGTCCTCGGGTCGTACACTAGAAGAGTCGGCAGCCTGGTCGCCTGATGGGGGAGCTCTCCCCGCCCTTGGGGTCGAGACCCGAACAGTCTGAGTATCCGGGTTGGGAGAACCCATCCTCGTGTCCGGAACCTCGATCTCCTCGTCTACTGGTTCGGATGAGGCAGGAGACTCGGCAGCTTGGTGAAGTGAGTCGCCCAAGGGGCCTTGTTCCTGGTCGTTCGCAATATCACCGCCAGTCGCGGATTCTATGTTTTCAGTCGGCTCCTCTGTCTGACGGTTATCCATCTCCATATTCTCCGGGTCACTAACGGTGACTTGAGCGCTAAAAGAAAGATGAAAGGGGGCGGTTAGCAAAGGTGATCGAAAATTGTCAGGTATCAAAAGGTGTCATATAGCCATAAACTTACCCGGTGTTTACGGCGTAATCCGGCGGGAGCTCGCCGCTGGAAGCAGACGAAGATGTCAAAGGGACCGACAGTGGAACCGGGAATTGCCCGGCACGTGGATGGTTAGGAGAAGGGTGGCGCTGAGGAGAATTGGAAGGACGAGGCGGAGGAGCATTGGCACGGTGGACTGGGGAGGTAGAGATGCCCGGGTTAAGGGGATCCTCACCCGGAGAACTCCGAGTTACTCTACGCTTGGCTGGAAGAGAATCCTTCAAGAACGACGAGTTCGATAATTGATGGTTAAGTCGTCGCATGGTGTCAAAGGAGTAAGGTTCAGAGGATATAGAGGAGAAAGGAACCTTGGACACTGCCCCTCTGGTCTTCCTCTTGGCTCCAACTGTTGCCTCTTGATCAGATTCGGTAGCCTCCGGGTCATCCTCGTTGTTCTCACCTTCGTCCTCCAGCCCTGCGAACCGAGTGTGTGTCCGTGGGAAAAAGATTAAATGGGAGGAAAATGATGCGAGTAAAGATAATACAAGATTCGGACAAGTACCTTCACTATCATCGGCCGGCTCATCCTCTTCTTCCGGATCTCTGGAAGGGGGGGAGGGTTCAACTCTCCAAAAGGGATCATCAGCCTAAGACAAAAGAGATGAAATTAAGGGTTAGAAGATGTATCAAATCAAAGTGTGGAAATAAGTTATATCGAACCTTACCGCTGGAGCCGGGTTTTCCCGAGTAAATGGAGGTAACCCGGCGATGTTCTTTATCACCTCTAGATTTTCTGTCAAGAAGCCCTTAATGGTTTTGTTGGTATCGCCGGTCGCAAAGCTCTTGGTGGAGTATCGGAGTGCGTCCGTGGTATGCCCCGAGTACTCGCACATTAATTTGGTGCGGATGGAGTTGGGTTGGATTCAAAAATCAACCCATGTTTTCACTAAATTGAGCCCAAGGAGGCCTTGGGCTGAGAGGATGGCTATCTTAGCTAACAAGGGTAGGATCGCCTCCCTGTCTGAGTCAGGGGCGAAAGCATTGAAAGACTCGGAAGGCTCGAGGAGACTCTCCGAGTAGCCCGGCAGTTTCTTCTCGCTGTCTGGGGAGGTATTGTGGCAGTAAAAGAAAGATAGTTGCCAGTGTTTGACGTGGGAGTTTAGATTGAGGGTTGGCATTGGTGAATTCTTGCGGCGTTGGATGGATACCCCACCGCAGGTAAGAAGTGCCCCGTCACCGCTTTCGCGGCACGTCTTACACTGGAATAGTTTGATGAAGAGAGTCAAACTTGGCGGTACGCACAAGTATGACTCGGATAGAACGATGAAGTGGGTAATGTTCAACATAGAGTTAGGCCCTATGTCGAATACCCGGAGGCCATAATGGCTTAGGACCTCCCTGAAGAAAGGGTGACCCGGAGGACGGAATCCCCGGGTCACGTGCTCTATGAAGCAGACTACCTAATTATCGGCGGGTGTGGGCCGGGTTTCGTCGCCCGGTGCTCTCCAGTGAATGTCCTTCTGGGAAGGGAGAATTCCTAACTCGGCTAACTCGTCCAGCTTGGCCTTTGTAATTGTGGAACGCCCCCAATTGGCGGATATGGCCTGGGTAGTCTTTGCCTGAGTCGGCTGCTTCCCTTGCCTTTTGGGAGCCATGGGATCGACCTGCAAAACACAATAAAAAGAGGTACAGAAAATAAGACTCGGAAGTATTGGGGTATCAGGAAAGCGTGAAAACTAAGAACTATCCGGGTATCACGCCATGAAGTGGAAATTGCAAGGTATCCGGGTATTAAGTATAACTATGGAGATTATTGGTCACTTACGTATGGAAAGGTGTTTGGGGAGGACGGATGGTTGCCCATGTATCTACTGCAAGCAAAATAGCCGGAAAAGGAGGATTTTCCGGGTGTCAATGTTATGTGCGGAAAATTGAGGTGAAACGGATCTAGATTGGAAAACTCGCGAATGATTCTACGAAGAGATTGGTGATTAATAATGGTAGGAGGGTGATGTGTGATCATCAAACAGGTTGTTGAAGAAGTTAGCAAGCATCTAAGCCGCCTAAATACGGTGCGACGAAGAAACGGCCCACAGGTTGACCTAGATCCAATCTGGGATGAATCGAGAAATTGCGAGGCCAAACTAAACAAGTACAAGGAACTTACTGGGAGATCTTGGAGTTTAGTGTGACGACTGTGGACGGCGTGGCTCGAGCGCTCCTCGGTGATTCTTGGCGAGCGGGGCGAGCGCGTAGCGGTGAAGTTTGGCGGCGGCGCGGGATGGCTTGAAAGCGGATGCGGCCGGCGGTGGCTTTGCACCGGCGGCGAGCGCAAAATTCCCGCGGTGGTGTTACGAGGGCGCAAGGAGTGAAGAAGGAAAGGAGAGAATGGAGTGAGGCGTTGGGTTCTAGGTCATCCCCTGAACGCTATTTATAAGGCGAGGGTGAGCTTATCTCAACGGCCGGAAGCCGGAAATTGTGGGGAATGGTTATCCGCGCGGATCCTACGAGAAATGCTTCAAGTATTGAGCAAGGTATCTGGACGAAAAAGAGAAGGAGATCCACCCCGTGATATCAGGGTCAATTAACGAGTATAGGATCTTGACATTTTTTATTAGGGCTTAGACCCGGAAAGCTAAGCCGGGTATTTGGAGAAGAGCCGGGTTACCATATGGCCACCGTGGAGTTGGGCCTAGCTATTTATCAAAGCATCTTAACCCGGCCTCCATATGTTTGTGAGATTGGTATTTTTGCAGGGAATAGCGAGCACTTCAAGGAAGAATCCGTGAAGCCCAAGCTATTCTGGGGACTACTGATGGAGGGATAATAACCCGGTAGGCCAACTCCAAGGCGTAATCCGGCCTGAAGGACTCTGTGCAGGATCCGGCTAAGGATAAAGAAACTTCCGGAAGGCCCAAGTTTGTAGGCCTAGTAACCCGGATTGTGGGTTACGGTAAAGGAAGGTTAGGGTTTGTATGCCGTGTCCGGGTAGGATCCAGGGTGTGTCTTGGAGGACAAGCCGGGGGGGTGCGGGTGCTTTATAAACCGACCCCTAGGTCTAGTTGAGAAATCTAAGAGCCTTAGTAGTACCGCCTGATATCGAGCATCCAGGGTATACAAGAGATCGAGTTAATATATTGAGATCGGAGACTCGGCGACTTGATTGCCGGCTACCAGATCGAGTTCCACCATGTTTTCCTCTGAGCTAAACCCTCTCCCAAACGCCTGTGTCGTCTTGCCCCAAGATCAGTTACCCCCGGTAACGTCTGCCGTGATAATCCCACGACACTTTTTATAGTCGGTTTTAGGTCAAGACGGAGTCGGTAAGTCGAAGATGGAAGGAATTGGGGCCACAGGGGCCAAAAGGGGGCCTCTCACGCGGCCAAGGAATCTGGCCACGTGGAGGGTCCTCTTTTGGGCCTCCTTGCCCAATTCTCGTGGATCCTTCGCCCGCAAGTCTTCTCCTTCCAAGAAAATGACCCCCGCAGATTTTCAGGTGATTTCGCGGAAGTTTGCCCCCTGAAACGTCAAAAATATAGAAAACGGGGTTTCTGACAGGCAGGGTTAATTCCATAAAAGTTGGGGGACTTTGTAATTTAACCCCAAAATACTATAAAACATTGAATTATACCCTTATATGATGCAATATGTAATAGAAAACCATGTGAAAATATGCAAAATTCATCTATGCATTTTACATGCATCAACATCCCCAAGCTTAACCCATGCTCGTCCTCGAGTATGAAGGTGATAAAACTAAGATGGGTTTTGCATATTGAAACAATCATGGGATATCAAGGTGGATTATTCATGCTACATATAATCAAATGATTAATACTAGAAATGAGTAGTAATATACAATTCATGTTGTAAGAAATATCAAATATGCAAGCAAAGATGCTTCATGAAAGTTCACAAAGTGTATAATGAAATAAAAGCACTATGGACCAAATGCATACACAAAATGAAAAATAAAATCCTATATTGGTCAAAGAATAGCATAATGGAGAATAGAAAATATGGTGGACACTTTGGAGAAAATTGAGTAGAGGTAAAACATGATCAAGTCTTATTTAGCCTCTAAATTATTCAACTAAAATTACTAATTGAAATGTGGTATCCATTGATCTAGGACTCTCATTGCCCCTTTATCACTAGCATCTTAAAATTGTGAGTATTGAAGTAATGAGAATGACAAGGTGGTTGAAAGCCTCATGCCCCGTGAGTGTGAAAACCTACTCCATGATTACTCAACTTAAGATTCCTAATAAGCTTTGTACAATCATAATAAGTATTAATGACATCATAGAGAACCGCAAAGAGCTACCTCTTGCCCCATGACACGGAAACAAGCCCATGTTACAATGACAAGATGAACAAACGGAGTAGACTCATCATCATTTTTATTTTCATTCACTATTATGCATAGCTTCTTATTTTATTATAGGATGTGTTGTAGAGTCACTCAAGCTGTAAGTAAATTTACACCATGATAAAGCATGGCTTGGGTTAGCGGCCCAATGCGTTTCTCTAGTCATATAGATACTTACTCATCAAAACTTACTATTCCTCTATTTCATTTCGGCATGGCAGGAGTCCAAAAACAAAAGTACATGATATCAACCAAATGTAATTTTTTTGTGCAATGTTGAAAGCTTTCCGGTGATACACGTTTATAGCTAGCTCCCAACCACACACTTGTCAAACGCAAAACTTGTGGCTCCCATTATTGGGTAATGTTTATTAGATGCATAAAAAGTAAAGTGTGCCTTCAAAAGTTCGTGAGAGTTCTATCCCAAGTTCAACCCATGACAATTAATAAAGTGAATATATTAATTTAGAACATAAATAACACAATAACATGGTGAACATACTCGGAATAGCAATGAAGCTAATGGGAAGATATGGTGGACTCACTGGAAATACTTGGCTAAGGAGTGTTGGAAACAAGTTTTTTACTTGTTGGAATTTTTAATTTTTTGGGATAGCAAGAGGGAGATAGTTGACCAGCTACTATGCATGCATATGTCCATAGAACTACTCATTTCATGACAAACTAAATAAACCAGCAATTAACATCAAGGACATGAATAAGAGATAGCTCAAGACAACATTATTGCAAATTTCTACACATAAAAAGCCTATAAATCATGCAAACATATATAGCTCTTCAAATCAACCATGGAATCCCTATTCCAAGTCATAATACTAGCATCCAATACATTACAACCCCAAACTCCAGTAGCTCAATCTCATATAAAATGATGGTGGTGGTCTTATCAAAACAAAAATAAAAACAAAAACTAGACGCTTCAAGTCTCTACGATAAATGCTTTGCTTAGAAAAACAGAAAGTAGACGTGTGCTAACCAAAAGAGTGTAGATCCAGTGGGGTGTTCATCACATCCTCAAGCTTATGGCTTTCACCATTCTTGGATGTCTTGAGGCGCAGCTCCTCTATTCCCTGTGAAAAAACTTCACAAAACATGTTTCTCCCATTCTTTTTCTGTGGGGTGAGATTAGCAAGGACAAACAAATCACATGCTTGCTGTGCAAAATTCCAAATCAAATGCTCCAGTAGATAGACAATAAGATTCATTATGTTTAATGTTCACTCTCTTGCTTGAAAGAATCATGGAAATTCGATTCCCAAGCCCAAAGAGTGCATAAAACAAAAGAAGGCAGAATCTGTCCAGAAAAGCAGCAGTAGCAAAACGAACGTTTTTACCTAAGCTAGACTCCTCAAAAAATTAAGTCAATTTTTGTGCTTACAGAGGACGAAAAGTGTCAGAACATACTAAAACAATAGCTCAATCCGACATACCAATAAAAAACGTAAAATCATACGGTGAGCAGACTCGTGCTGAAATAGAAATTTCATGCACTAGGATAGCAACTTATAAGTCCAAATGGGTTTGACTTGACTCTTTATTGAAAACTCCAGAATTAAAACAAAAAAAAAATATCTTGAGACAGCAAGAGGACACTAGGAAAATCCAAACAAAAACAACCGGGTTGCCTCCCGTAAAGCGCTTTTTTATAGCCATATAGCTAGGCTTTACTTACTTGATAATCAAGAGGGATAAAGCTCATGAGGGAGCTTGTTCTTCAGCATGCCCCTCTTCCTTGGGAAGTGCTCCATGCTTTTCTTGTGAGGGAACTGAAACTTGACATTCCCTTCCTTGTAGTCTATGATTGCACCTGTAGTACGAAGAAAAGGTCTACCCAAAATAATAGGACTAGGGGATTTATCCCCCATATCCATAATAATGAAATCAACGGGTACGAAAGTCATGTGCAATTCAATCATAACATCTTTTACTTGTCCTACATCATGTTTAGTAGATTTATCAGCAAGGACAAATTCACTTGAGCACTTTTCTAAATTTTGTAGTTCTAGTAATTCATATAATTCTTTAGAGAGTACCGATACACTACAACCTAGATCTAACATAGCATGGTGAATTTCTTTTCCAATTGAAACTAGAACCTTGGGGATCCATGCATCCCCAAGCTTAGGAGGTATCATGGCCTCATTCTTGTACCTAGCAATTTTTTCTTGCAAGACATGATTAGCAATATAAGATCCAAAGTCAGGTTGATTAACATTTATAGTGGGATCACTAGCAAATTTTTGTAGAGTAGCAATAAGTTCTTGCAAGCTACTTTTTTCTAAATCAAGCAATGGATCCTTAATTTCAGTAAGCATCATAATTTCCTCTACTTTACTCTCTAATTTAGCTAGCATGCTTGATTCATGAGGACTAATTTCATCTTTGCTAGCAAGATAAGACATATATGGAAGTAAATATTCAGGGTACTTCACTATTTCATTCAAAGTTTCTTCTAAACTAGTAGGGACATGCTCACTTGTATTCTCAGCAATATGATCAATATTTTCAATAATAGGAGCAGCAATAGTAATATAATTCATTCCTACACTAGGTTGTGCTTGTGGCTTTCCTGCTGACATGCTTAATAGAGTTGCTTGATTATCTGCTAATTTTGACAATGCTTTATCTAAATTTGAAGATTGAAGTTGCAATCCTTTAATATCACTACTAATGTATGAAATAGACTTATTTAACTCATGTATCATAGCATTGTGACTAGCAACTTGTTCCATAAGCAATTTATTAGATTCAGAAATTTCACTAGAAGGCTTCCACTTATTTTCATTAGCATTAGGATATGGAACAAAAGGTTTATTTGGCACATAAGGAGGTTTACTATATGAATTGTAAGAATTACCAAAACCATTGCTACCATAATTCCTAAAAAAATTAACATCCACACTTTCAGAATTACTACCAACTAGCTCCTGCAAAGGCACATTCTCCATATTTTGTTTATTAATAAAAGCAAGAATAGTGTCCATTTTAGAAGACAAATCATTGGTTTCTTCAATTGAGTTTATTTTCTTAGTGGGATTGGGTGCTCTTTCAGTATTCCATTGATTATAATTTTGCAATATGCTTTCTAATATGCTCTTAGCCTCACCTACAGTTTTACTCATAAAGGCACCTCCAGCAGCAGAATCAAGTATATTTCTAGACATGTAGTTTAGACCATTATAAAAAGAGTGTAGTATGGTCCATACATTTACTACATGTGATGGGCATGTTCTAAGCATTAATTTAATTCTATCCCATGCCATGGCTACATGTTCATTATCATTTTGCCTAAATGAGAGGATATTATTCCTATTTTGCAAAATTTTAACGGGAGGATAATATTTCTTAATGAAAGCTTCTTTTAAATCATCCCAAGTCTTTATACTAGCTGTAGGTAGTGAAAGTAACCATTATTTAGCCTTTCCTCTAAGTGAAAAAGGAAATAATTTCAGTTTTAAAACACTACTTTCCACATTTTTAAATTTTTGCATATCACATATTTCCATGAAATCATGAAGATGCATAGAGGCATCCTCCATAGCACTACCACCAAATTGCTCTCTAGTAATTAAATTCAATAAACTAGGACTTACTTCATAGCTTTCAGCTTGTATTTCAGGTGTAGTAATTGGCCTAGCAATGAATTGGTCATTAGGTGTATTTGTGTAGTCACTTCATTTAGTTCTATCACCCATTTTAACAGTTTTTATGTAGTTTTTAATTTTTTATGCAAAACAAAAGTAAAGTATCTAAGAAAATTCGAAATACTAAAATAATATAGATAACTAAATGCAAAACTAAAATAAAATATGCAAGACAAAACAAAAACAAGAACAAAAACAAAAACAAGACAAGAAACAAAACAATCTACTTGAAAGAAGGTGGAGATAGAAAGGACGGTACTCACGTAGGTGCAACCTCCCCAAGCTTAGGTGTTTTCACACCTTGTTGGTGATGAAGACTTCTTGTGAGCTCCCTTGGACAACTCCTTCACCTATGGCTCCCCGGCAACGGCACCAGAAAAACGCTTGATGGCTAGGTTGAGACTCCAAGTGCAGAGTGTGTAGCTAGTGGCAAGCCTTCTTCCCCACTAGGGTGACTCGAGGGTTTATATCGAACTCTTGGGGAGCCAGTATTTCAACAGTTGTCTTCCAAGCTTCCTCCAGGATCCTGCAAACAAGTAGAGAATTTTGTGCCCTCAACCTCACCAAGTGGTTGTCAAGCACAAGGTGTGAGACTTCTAAATTGCAATGCAACACTGAAAGTAAATGTGCAATAATTAAATCTACTACTAAATGCAAATGAGAAAATAAATATGCAATGGATTGTTTTTGTATTTTTGTGATGCAAGTCGTGATGGAGATAATGTAAATTCGAATTGGAGATGCAAGTAAAGTAAAGTGCAAGTAAAGTAAATTGCAGCAAAGTAACTAGAGTGTTTTCTTATATTTAAAATAGGACCGGGGTTCATGGTTTCACACTTGCATTCTCTCAAATAAAGTAGTAGACGGTGGACATAAAGAATTACATGTGAGATCACAATAACATGTTTAACATTGAGTACTTTCATATGGGCATCACGTCCTAGCATAGAGATCTCTACGGTCATATTGATCCCTCTTATACTCCACCAAGATGCGAAATAAATCATAACACCTTGATAATTAAGGAAAAAACCAGAGTATAGCTTTAAGCAATGTGACATGAAGTTGAAGTAAGAACTTGCTAGATCTAGTCATGGAGATTGATTAGTGTCACTTCAAATCCCCGGTAACAAGGTACTCCTTTTTATCCCTAGTGAGGTAACTAAGAAAGGTTTAACAAAACCTAAGTGGATCGCTGAACTTCTGTCACTTTCACAGCACTAGCCACCCCCCGTTACTCCAACTAATGCACCCATCACCCCACACACGCTCTCAAGAACTAGACTGATCAAAGCTAGCAAATATGAACGGGGTACATAAGATACATCTACTCAAATAACTCGAGAGAAACAATTGCAATCTCAGATTCAATAACTCATAGAAAAGACCCACCACATAGGAATTACAACGGTGCCCGTAATCATGTGAGGCAGCTCATACGGATCTAATTAGTGAAGCACATAGAGAGAGAGATACAAGTGCTACTTCCACAAACCCATAGCCCTGGGGTGGACTACTCCCTCTTCATGGAGATGTCGATGGAGATGACGTTGGAGGGGTAGGAGATCACAACGGCGGCTCCCAGCCGGAGTTTTCCCCCTCCGATCTGGAACTTCTGGTCTCTGTTTCGGTGTTTCGGTGTTTCGGCGGCGCTCTTCTCCGTAAGGGTACGAGGGACCCTTTTTATAGTCGGTTTTAGGTCAAGACGGAGTCGGTAAGTCGAAGATGGAAGGAATTGGGGCCACAGGGGCCAAAAGGGGGCCTCTCACGCGGCCAAGGAATCTGGCCGCGTGGAGGGTCCTCTTTTGGGCCTCCTTGCCCAATTCTCGTGGATCCTTCGCCAGCAAGTCTTCTCCTTCCAAGAAAATGACCCCCGCAGATTTTCAGGTGATTTCGCGGAAGTTTGCCCCCTGAAACGTCAAAAATATAGAAAACGGGGTTTCTTACAGGCAGGGTTAATTCCATAAAAGTTGGGGGACTCTGTAATTTAACCCCAAAATACTATAAAACATTGAATTATACCCTTATATTATGCAATATGTAATAGAAAACCATGTGAAAATATGCAAAATTCATCTATGCATTTTATATGCATCAAATGTCAACGACTTGTGCAGTACAAATGCAGCGGTGTGCGGGGTCACCGCATTCAACCTATTTTTTTCTCAATAAAAGTTCTACTTGCAATTCTCCGTATCGTCCCTAAGACTTCCGGCGACCTTCCTCGCTCCCCTCATGTCCAAAACTCTCACTTCGGGTGCACCGAAGGAAATCCTATGACAACATGTGGTCAAAGCTTGATTTTCATGTTACTATGGCATGCATTTTGCTGCTAAATACTTCCAGTTTCTTACTAATTTTGTAGGTAGTAAATATATTATGGATCACTTAAGAGTTTAGTGACATTTCAATGAGGTAAACTCGGTTTCACTTACTCACATGGCTATATTTAGTCCTAAGGATTTCTTCGATGCTTTTAGAGTAGAAATCTTAGTGGACTTAGCTAACTCTTAACTAGATGATTTTGATTCCATCCAATTGAAGGATCTTGATCATGATACTCCATTTTACATCGATAATGTGTGAGCAAATGAAAGATTTCAATTACTAAAATCTATTTCTGAACTTCCTAAGCTAGTGGTCGGTAACAAACAAACATCTAGCTTTTCATTTGGTCTATCGGCTCCTCAAATTAGTATTAATACTATCCATCGCCACTGCATCAGTAGAAAAGTAATTTTTGCAATGAAAACAGTGAAAATCCTGCTACGAAATTGCATATATAGGTGATGAATTCATTAATCACCTCCTCATTTGCTTGCTAGAGCATAGATTTATATGCTCAATTCACCATAAGGATGTCATAGATTCCATTCTAAAGATGAACGACCGGAGATGTCAAAAATAGATGTAATTATTTTGTAAATAAAATTATATTTATTATGATACGCTAGAAAACACAATTTTTATGTATGTCAATTTCTACAATATATATTATTGTTATTGTTACTATGAGCTACGAGTTAGTGATATTTGTATTCTGGCATGGCGGTCTTTTTCCCTGGCTCCGCCCATATGAATCAATCACTTGAGCAGGGCCCCATTCCCCCTTTATATACACGGTGAAATTAGCATTACGTCCGTTGAGTTGGTTGCATGCAGTTGCGATAAAGACAAACACGACTTGTCCATTCCCTTCGCTCAAACTTCAAAATTTTGATTATGAATTATGTTTTGGCTATCTAGGTTGAAAACCTGGAAATTATAAGGATATTTTGTCGTGAAAATTATTTCTAGGATTTATAATTTTCTTGATTTTTATGCATATTGTGGAAAAGAAATTAGTGGTCAGAATTTATATGAAGTTATGTTTTATGATACGGAGGGAGTTGGCACTCGACATCTATCGATCCATAGACTGGCAATCTTCTCCTTTTTTTTATGAAAAAAATCATTGGCTCTGTTCTGAAATAGTTGGTTTTGTGGTTTTAGAACTTGATGAAATAAAACTATGCCAACTATTTCGATACACATGGAGTACTTCTCACCACAAAGACTACAACACATCTTTTATTTTTTTCCTTTGTTAGAGTTGTATATAGATGTGTACAGTATTGTATACCGATGTAACCTTGTTGTACAAGTTGATCCTTGATGCCTTGGGGGCATGTTGTTCGTTACGTTACTCCAAACGCAGAGTTTGATGTAGAACAACGGCAAGCTTTCCCTGGAAATCAACCAAGGTTATCGAATCCAGGAGGACACGGAGGTTCTTCAGAAGATTGTCAGTGGCGCAACTGACATGGAACCTACGCACAAAACAATACACTACTTTTCCCCAACGAAACAGAGAGGTTGTCAATCTCTCCGGTGTTGCTGAAATCAAATGGATTAAATGTATAGTGCAGAAAATAGTGACGATTGTAGGAAACAGTAAAGAACAATATGATTGCAGTAGGTGGTTTAACAGTATGAGGAAAATGGACCGGGGTGCACAGTTCACTAGTGGTGTCTCTCCATAAATATTTTTAGCATGTTGGGTAAATAAATCACAGCTGGGCAATTGACAAATAATAAGGGTATGCCAATGCAATATATGACAAGATGTTCACTATGAGATTTAACAGGACATTACAAAAAATTACATAGACTTGCTAACCATCGCATCTATGTCTAAATAATCCACCTTCGTGTCAGCATCCGCATCACTTCCAATATTAAGTTGCAAACAACAAATTATTGTATGAAGTATTGTGTGTAATGTAAACAATGTAAAAGACATGTAGACTAAGCTAAATTATTTTATCCCTCGTGGCAACAGCACATCCACAACCGTGCACTTTTCAGTCACTCGAACGCTGATTTCTGGAGGCATGAACCCACTATCGAGCATAAATACCCCCTCTTAGAGTCATAAGCATCTACTTGGCCAAAGCATCTACTAGAAACAGAGAGCATGGAAGATATAAACAACCTAGCCATATGGATAAATAAACAACTTGCTCATAGTATCAGTATTCATCGGATAAGAGCAAATACAACATGTAGCATTACATAACGATGATCTTGATCATGTAGGGAAGCTTACAAGATCTAAACATGATAGCACAAAGTGGAGAGACTACCATCTAGCTACTTCTATGGACCCGTAGTCAAAGGATGAACTACTCACGCATCACTCCGGAGGCAGGCATGGTGATGAAGAGGCCTTCGGTGACGATCTTCTCTCCGGCAGGGTGCCAGGAGACAGCTTCAGAACCCCCTGATCTAGGGTTGACGACGACGACGGCTGCGGAACTTTTTAGGGATTTTTGATCAGGTGCCTAGGGTTTTCGTTCGGAGGGGAATAAATAGGCGAAAGGGCAGAGGCGGTGGAGCCCTGGGGGCCCCACACCAACCCCCGACGCGGCCAAGGGGGGAGCGCCGCCCTATGGTGTGTGCCCCATGTGGCCACTCTCCGGGTCTCTTTGGGACTCCATGGAACCTTCGAGAATTCTAAGAATTTCGGGCTTCGAATTTGTCAATTCCGAGAATATTTCCAGAACAACTTTTTTGAAATTAAAAAACAGCAGAAAACACAGAACTGGCTCTGTGGCATCTTGTCAATAGGTTAGTCGGGAAAATCGATAAAAATGACATAAAGAAGAGAGAAAACATGTAGCAATTGGCATAATATCATCATGGAGCATCAAAAATTATAGATACGTTGGAGACGTATCAAGCATCCCCAAGCTTAGTTCCTACTTGTCCTCGAGTAGGTAAACGATAAAAACACAATAATTTCTGAGGTGACATGCTCCTAACATAAACTTGCTCATTATAATGTAAAAGCATATGTAAGCTGAGATCATAGAACTTTAAACACAAACATGATAAATAGAACTTGAATAATAAAGCATATCAATCACTTTGCATCATGAGAAGTAACTCAAATAAAAGATCATGAGTAACAATGCATTGAAAGTTATACTTTTGTTTCAAGTATAAAGAAAGCATGGCATGGTGGTATTTCGCAAGTCCTTAAGAGTGGGACAAAACATAAATGCCAGTACA